>MU225850.1:2269146-2301566 GCA_018584345.1 Thuja plicata
TTAATTCATTTATTTAATAATTGTTTTCAACATGTGAGATAATTGAATTCTTTTTAATTAAGAATTGCTTTATTTGATGAAATTAAATTAATTTAATTGAAATTAATTTAATTGGAAGAATATAATTAGTGAGTTTAAATATTTGATTTAAACTATAGGAAATTGAGTTTAATTGATTAAATAATGGTAAATAATCATTTAAAGGTTAATTAATTAAATAAAATTAATTATTTAATTAATTTTGAGAATTGGATTAGATGATTTGAGGGATGAATTTAGAAGAAAATGAATGATTAATTAATGATTAAGAAACCATTAATTAATAGATGAAAATTAGGGTTTTAATGTAAAGTCGCAAGCCTATCCATTTTAGAGTGCCTACAATACCTATATAGTTTGATAAGATGATGCCACAAGAACTTCTAGACAGGTTATTAGCAAGGTGGACGTTTGCATTGAATTCTGAAAGAAAAATAAGGGAAAGATCCCTAGTTTCAATTATGCCACCCAAGTCAAAGATGGAAGAAATTGATGAAATGATGAAGATGAATTCAAAGAATTTCTCAGCAAAATTGAGAGCCTACAAAGTACTACAAGGGAGCTTAATAGAGCTTGAGAAGGAAAGTGATGATACTTGGAGAAAAATATTCAATATACCTAAAGAGGATACTAGCCCCGAGAAAGTATTAGCACTTACTGAGAAGCCACACAATGAAGAGAAAGAAGCAACACCAAGCCCTAAACACATCTTAATAAATGATGTTGAGGATGTCAATCTAGTTGAATTGAAAACACAGGCAAGCAAGGCCATGGATGATGTACCTCAGATTTTGCAGTCATTAAAAGACACAAGAGATGTCACAATACAAAATGTGACAATAATAGATATCACTGAAGATCCTTTCAATGAGGTAAAGGCAGATGAAGATGTCACTGGTGCCAATGAGAAACCTAAGGAAAAGGACACATCAACGGATGTTGCACAAGTTAATATACCAGGAAAAATACCATTATTGATACAAGCTATCAATATCATCTCAAAAAAGGAGAAGTTAACCAACCATGATGCAAGCATACCTGGGGATAAAGGTGAAGAGGAGTATAAAAGCACCATTGATGAATATAAAGTAACAGATGGAGAGAAGAAAGATGAAAGTGAAGAAAAAGGTGATGCCACACCAAAGGATACCGAAGGAGAAGCTGCAGATAAAGATAAGGTTGATATGGAGATGTCCACTACTAACCAACAGGTAAATACCAAGCAGCAGCTAAAAGGCACAACACCCCCAAAGCCTTCACCAAGTACATCAAACCAAGCAAAGGATCTTGTTATGGTACTACATACAACTGCCTCCACATAACTATAAAGAAAAAGAAGAAGAAGAATAAAAAACTAGTCACCTTGGATGAGATCATTAAAATACCATATTGTGATCCTAGGACATTGGATCCAAAGTCACTTACAAAGTATGCATAACTTTGTAAAAGGAAAGCTATACAAGATAATCTCTAAAAGGAGACAAAGGACACACAAGTACTAGAAACTACAAAGGATATACTATTTCATATTATACCTGATATTGGCATTGATCAAAATACTTCTATACTTGATCAATTAGCAGTTCTTACCGAAGCCATCACACCATAGAATGTAGATGCAGAGAAGGCAATAGAAGAACGTGTAGAGCAGAAATACCAGTACAAACTAATAGAGAAAATCAGCCAAGAAGTGGCAGAAAACAAGGTAAAGCTATCTGAACTGGTCAATACATTGGAACCAATCATTTCAGAAGTTATAACCTTAGTTCAAAAATTATGCACAATAGAGAAATTCACTAAGGAGAATAGTGAAAAGATTGCAAAGATAGATGCAGATCTTAATGATAGTGCACAAGGTCTCACACCAATGACAATGCATTCAAGTTGCATTATGACAATATTATGGAAGAAAAAAGGTTGAGACTTGAGATTCTAGAGGCGGAATCCAAATTCAGAGATGAGGTAACCAAGCTCCAAGATCTACTCCTACCAAATCTCACATTACTGCAACAACATATGACTTCGACAAGACAATTGATTGCCACCCCGAAAATGTCTGTAATAGAAATCATATATGATATGCATGCAAGAATCACCTTGGAAACAATGACCCTTAAGAACCTCAAATAAAAATGGGAAAAGAAAATAGAGGACATTCAAAAATCCCATTCCCACATTTTTGACAAATTGTAAGTATGACACCTTTGTCATTATTATAAAAAAGGGGGGAATTGATATGATACAATGGGAAATGATTTGGTGTGATAAGGTGAAAGGGAGAAATAATGAAAGGGTAAAATACATGTATAAAGGAAAGTGTATATACATGTACATATATTATACCGAGGCATGCACATAGGGGGAGTTATATTGACAAGGTAAATATAGGTGTATATACTAAACATTTTAGTTTTACACATATCAATTTTTTACACTAATGTCAAAGGGGGAGATTGATGATCATATTTTTCCATTAGTATACAAAGGAAACAATTTTTGAACCATTGGTAACATGATCACGGAAAGACAGGTTTATAGTGCAACCCAACACAACAGTTTACAGAGGTCACCGAAACTAGTTTTCACCAACAGATAGGTTACAATGTAAACCGACAACACAACCTACAAAGTAACTCGACAGAGAAGCTAACAGTGTAAATCAACAGACAAGTTCACAGAGGAACCCGATAAACAAGTTCACAATGAACACCGACAGACTGTCTATAGAGAAAACCGAGAAGCAAAATGTCTACAAAGACATCACTAAGGAAAGACTATAGAGAAACCCGAGCACCATTCTACCGAGAGACGACTTTAATTCTGAGAAATGTGGATCTGAGTTACACGTCAGATAAAACACTTAAGTTTTATATTTAGCTTTAAATCTTATCTTTAAAACCATTTCTTGAGGGACAAGTAAAGCATATGTAATTTTTTTAATCAATCTAACTGATTGTAAACATGCAAACTAGGAGATCAAGGTCAAGTTGTAAACCTTTGATCATAGAGTTTTCATAGTTAAGCATGAAACCTATTTAGGTCAATTCATTGTATAAATATATGTGTAATTAATCAGAACAAGATGATGTGATGATGATTGTAACTTAAAAGAGCACATCTATGGATCAGATACGGAGTTTCATGTAGAAGGACACCAAAAGATGAAATCAGTTACAAAGAACAAGATTCAAGGCTACCGATTAGAACAGAGGTATTAATCAATCACTATAGGTGATACATCATATTGTAAACTTTAAAGGATCTATACTCAGCAATTTAGGATTGCATTATATCAGGTCAATAAGTATTTTGACAACATTCTAACAAGTGTAGCAAAAAGAAGAAATCCTTTAAGAAGGTGGATTTAACAATCCTTTTGTAAATCTCTTAACCGAGTACACACTAAACAGTGTTGCTAAATCTCTTAACAGATTAGACCTTAACTAGTCTAAACATGTTACTCCTAATAGGGTAAGATCATCAGAAGTGATTAAACTTGTAAGCCTTAATCGGCACCTTCCATTCTGCAGATAGTGAAGCTTTGTGGGTTTCATCCCCACCGCAGGTTTTACCTTCTAACAGGGGTTTTCTGGGTTACCAACTCTTGTGTCATGTGTCATTACATTTCATGAATGTTTACATATAATTAAGTTTATGATTTGATATTTCATGCATAAGATAATAATAGCACCTATGGTCGGTAATGCAAGGAATTGATTACTATAGGATTAAGGTTAATTGATAAAAAAATTAAGGGTATTGATTCACCCCTCCCCTCTCATTACACACCATTCCATTATTCCAAAAATAGTCTGATTATCACACCAAGTCATCCAAATATAAGAAGAGGTCCCTTTCAAGTTTTCTAGAGGATCAAATATATTAATATCTCTTTAGAGTTTATCCCAAAATAATTGTTTGCAACCTTTCCAACAGGGAGGTTTTCCCCCTTTTTATCTTCCTTATTTTCTACCATATTTCAATCCCCAACCAAAATTTAGTGGGCTTCTAGAAGAGATAAATCCAATCAATTCCACAAGGAGGCTTTATATTTGTAATTATTTGGGGCATAAAGTGAATAAATACCAAAAATTGTGTCCTCAAGATTCAAAGAGATCCAACACAATTTGTTGCAAGGGGAGATGCCAAATTAAGCAATTATGCCACTCCACCTTGGATTAATAAATATAGTAGAACCACCTTTGCCTCTTTCATGGTCTATAGTCAACATACATTACGTCGAGTATGCATAATATTTTGTGGCTTATACTATGATTATTACAGCAAGTGATCCAAATATAAGAACAAGTCCCTTTCAAGTTTTCTAGAGGATCAAATATATTAAGATTTATTTTGAGTTTATCCCAAAATAATTGTTCACCACCTTTCCAACGGGGAGGTTTTCCCCCTCTTTATCTTCCTTATTTTATACTATATTTAAATCCCCAACCAAAATTTAGTGGGCCTCTGTAAGAGATAAATCCAACCAATTCCACAAGGAGGCTTTATCTCTGTAATTATTTAGGGCATAAAGTGAACAAATACCAACAATTATGTCCTCAAGATTCAAAGTGACCCAACACACTCTGTTGCAAGGGGAGATGCCAAATTGAGAAATTATGCCACTCCACCTTGGATTAATAAATATAGTAGAACCACCTTTTCCTCTTTCATGGTCTATAGTGAAGGCTTTAGCATGGTTTCAAATAAATTTTAAGGCATTCAAAGCTTCATACCTCACTATTTTGATCTCTTGAAGATATAATAAATTCACCTTGTCTCTATTTCTACAAAAAGACCTTGCAACATATTTCCTATCACGAATCTCCAATCCCCTCTCATTCCAACTAAAAATGTTAAAATTCATCCAAGATAAGGAGTGGGGTGGGGAACCTCTTTTGGTTATTATCTAGTCTATCAAAACATTTGGAGATATATTTCCCCTTCTTATTAGTTTTCTTATCAAAAATTGATTGTGAGGTGGACTACCTATCGATCATTTTTTTTTCTTTTTTTTCCATCCCTTTTTGGAAATTCTCAAAATGGTTCATTTGAGGTGTCAACTATCGTATTAAATTTAGTCTATACAATGACTATTTCTTTTCCAATAGTATCATCATCAATCTTAAGGTTAGACTCCATATCTCAATGATCTAACTTTGTCATCATAGGGGGCATGTGGTTCACCTCTCTAATTTTGTTAGCCTTATCTTGAAGGGACTCAAGGGCCAATTATTGGGCATTCTTTTTTACAGGTACAATCTCAAAGTAAGTCTTAGTATAAGGGTGGGATAGGGTATCAAGGCCAGAAGGCACATTAACAAGAACAACCTCCAATTTCTCTTTAAACAAATTATTGAGAAATGAGATTTTGATATATCTAGTAGTAATTCCTCTTGGATTCCCCAATTGCCTTTATCAATGACAAGATGGTATTTCTATTTATTATCAACACTTCTATCCATTTCCATGAATTTATCATCATTTTTATTTATCACTTCTTTTTTACTTGATTCTTTTTTATAATTACTCTGAGAAATTTGTTGATGTCAGGGTCCTTTAACCACATTAAAGACCCAATTATAATTTTTATTTAGGGAGGTACAATCCTTCCTCATGTGACCATTATTTTTGTAGTAAAAATAAGCATTTATATTTCTAAATCACATACTAGGGTTTATTGCTCAATAGTGAGAACATTTTTTCAAGATTAACAATTTTTGGGTCTATGAAAATAAATAGCCTCCCATTGAGGTACATGAGAGTCACCCTAGAATCTTCAATTTACAAAATAGTGACCAATTGTTTTAAAAAAAAAATTGTAAGAAACTCTAGTATTTTTTCTAGACATTCTAAATTTCAATCCAGTTTGGTGCAAATATAGCAATCACATTATCTATATTGTACTATGTGGACCAACGACGAGCCTTAAACAAGGAGTTTCCAACTTCCAAAAATTCTTTTTAATAACTCTTTCTTGCATGAAATGCAATTTAAACACTGCCAAAAAAAGTTCTCTTTGTATCATTCTATGAAAATTCAAATAGATTCCCACTTTTTCCCTGAGACATTGCAAATCCATTCATCAAATAGCTTATAAGAAGGAAATGAATTTGTACCCAAACAAAAAAAATACTATCACATTTCTAAATCTATTATGTTCACTCTTAACATCTTTTATCATGTCCTCATTTGGAGATAATGCAAGAAATTTAGGAGAAAAAGGGTGAAAAGGGTGGCACCTTACCCTTGTCTCCATCTTCAGGGTATTGAGTTTGGACTCCCTTGTATTCCATTATCCCCAACTAATAATAATATTTCAAATCCCACTTCATAACCCTTAGCTAGTCCCTATCATGAAATTCAATAGATGGAGGGAACACACCAGGTTTGAACTCTCTACAACCAAAGTGGCTATGTAGGTAGCTTTTCCAATTTCAATATTACCCTATTTTTTACCGACAACACTTGCATCATTTTTTTCATCTAAATTGATAATACCTCCACTTGGGTCCTCAGTAATGTATCTTATGAGCTCAAGTATCAAGAATACGATTTGGGTCTGACCTCAGTTAATGAAAGTTGTACTCTAGCCTTGGCTCTCTAGGAAGAACAAAAAATTAAAAAGTTTAAACTGATAGCAAGAAATAAAAACCCCAGGTACTTTAAAACACCAAACTTAAAGAATACAAAATAAATCACAAAATGGATTAACCAAGCCACAAAAAATAAATCAAATTAGACAGCATAATGAAAGGAGGGCAAAGACAATCAAACTCAATGAAGCACACCAAAATAAAGAGCAAAAGTGAATGTCACTCCAAGGTCGTCGATGGTAGAACTCTTCAACTTCTTTAGAGTATTGCTAAATGTATTATTTGTAATTTTTATTTTGGGAATATTTAGAAGTGACTATTGGATATTTTTCCACCATTAGCCCATCATAGATAACGAATATGAAACACATTATTATGGGCTAACTCTGTCATTGTGGCTTAACATGTCATTTTTTCAGTTTCCAATATGTTGTGTTATCTGAAGTTTTTGCAAACTCGTGTTATCCCACATAAGGTTTAAACCTCAAATAATTATCCCTCATGCCTTAGTATTTTGGCTAAATTATTAATTTCTATTGATCGACCAACCCCATCCAATTCAATTCAGTTAACCAGCATGAGTCCCTTTGCATAATCTATTTTACAGGTTGCATCTACCTAGTCAGCTTCCATTCCAATTCTTGGTTTGAGAATTTAGCGCTTATCTTTAAGGCATCGTTGACTTCATCAATGGATAATCTTTGTGTATTCTTGCACAATTAAACTGAATTAATCATTGCAACTAAGAACACAATGATGTGGTCAAATGGTCAACATCTATTGATGTCAACCTCTTGAGTTCCTTTGGTTGTGTTGGTGTGGCTTCTTCCTTTGTTGCATCTGCTTCAACTCCTATTTGTAGCTCATTGGCTCATTGAGGATTTTATTTTTCTCCACTGAGCTCCTAAGTTGCAACATACAAGTCTCCTCCCAACCGTTTGATTCAAATGATAACTTCATCAATGGTTAAGTTTTAATAAAGCATTGGGGGTCTCTTATGCTACATCCAACCATTCATTCATGATCTAGGGATCTTCATCGATGGTTGGCATTAAAAATGGTGGCATGGGTCTAAATTTTAATGGATATGACAATGGACATTATTAGTGGTTTTTCTTGTGGGTGTTTAGGTGCCAACATGTCATATTTTCTAAACCAACATTTTCTTTTTCTAACAACATAATTTGATTGTTATTGACCATGACACAGTGCTAAGACTGAAAATTCAATGCCAAACTACTTATGTGGCTCCATAAACATGACACCAATACATCTCCATACACATTTATCACTTGAAAGAAAAGGGTTGTTCCTTCCACCTAATGGATACATTTATTTGGCCCCTTTTTTATCAGATCTAAGATCAACTTACACGCATAAATTGGATTTCCATCTGATTTATGATTTGATTTGTCCTTCTGAAACCTAACCTTGATTAGGGCTTGAACTCATTGTTAAATATGAGTTATGTTAGTTCCTTAAAAATAATTTTTTAAGCATAGTTCAGGATCTTCTTGTTTTCTTTTACAGAATTATGTATTTTTCTGCAACTGTAAATTGTCTTGCCTTACTTTAATAAAATTATTGTTTACCTATTTCTAGGTCTAGATATCTTGTCCAAATATGTGTGTCTTCTTATTTGGATGTGTTTCATTAGTTATCAAATTGTATGATTGTGTTGACATGTTGGATATACCTTTGTCTATGAATGTTTAGATTCTTTTCAAATTTTATTAAACTCTAATATTTATGTTGCTCTAGGAAATGATAAACATAGGAAATTGTGTAGTGTGGGTAGTTTTATTGAGGTCTTGTGTAGTCATAGATAGAAGGAGATAAAAATTTTAGTTTGGTGCATCATTTCCCCTTTTATTCTAATACATTTCTTCTTCCTCTTTTCTATGCATGTTGTTAGAATAGGATAGAAGTAGTTTCAAGTGTTAGCTTGATTCAACACTGCACCCAGATTAGAAAGGAAGTCAACCTTCTTCAGAGATTCAACCTCATGTGTGCAAGGTCCCACACTTGGAGGTTTTTTCCATGTTTCATAATTTTTATTGGGGGTCATACGCCAAGCAAGGGTGAAAACTTTTGTGACAACGGTTTTTGGCACACCCAGGGGGGCCAAATTTTAAGTTTTTTCAAGAAGACCTACTGGTTGGATGGTCTCAAATAAATAATTTCAACATTTATGTTGAGGAATTAGTGTTTATCTTGGAAAATTGGTCTGCAAGAGGCTCAAACTCAAGCATTTGGAGAATCTATTTACACATTTTGGTTCTCATACCAAATTTGCTATAGTTCATGCCCATAATTCAAACAACGAAATCTTCTAGAGATAATTTTTAGTAATTGAAATCTCATTTTCAAGCTCTACACAAAGAAGTAGATACTCTCTATCACCAATAAAGGGTATAGAAGCAACTAATTTGTCCCCTAGATCTCTCTCTACTCCTCCAATTGTTAGATCACAACCTAGGGTTCCATCCATTCATTTGAATAGACCATTATTCTACACGATTGTCCCTAGAAATCAAGTTTTTGCTACCTTCAGTGGTGGAATCCCTCTTGTATTAGCCCAAAGACATGATATACTAGTGGCTACATCAAAAAAATTTACCAAATTTCACTAGTGAAACTTCCATTTCTCGTATGAAACATATCCAAGAAGTTTTAAATGTATATAATATTCATGGTGTCACAAAAGATGATGTTGTTATCATACTTTTAGCCTCATCATAAAAATAAAAATCATTGTAGTGGCATAAAGGATTACCCCATAAATCTATGCACAATTGGGATGAGCTAGGTGAAAGGTTGTGCAAGTATTTTGAAGATAAAAGTGATCATTTGTTACTTCTACCATAATTGACTACAATCAAAAGAGCACCCCATGAGTTTGTGAAAAATTTCAATTATAGATTTTAGAAGTCATGAAATAGAATTTCTGCTTCAATTAAGCCATACCCTGGTCTTTCCTTTCTACTTTATATCAAATATTTTAATTATTATATAGCTCAAACAATATATAAAATGGGTGGATACACTCTACCAGTTACATATGATATAGCCATAAGGACTTAAAATTATTTAATACAAGTTGGGAAACTGGCTCCTAGGCCTCCAATACCTCTATTTAAAGATAATCCTACACAACATCCTACCATAGATCATATTCCAGTTGCATCTACAAGCCAACCACTCATAAATGCCCCATCACCTTATGTATCTTCAAAACAATTGTAGGAACTAAAGGCCCTCATGGACAAGCAAGATACTCTATTACAGAACCTCAGTAACAAGGTGGTGACATTCAAAAGGCAAAGATATCAAGGTAATAGGCCTTATCAACCCCATAATTAGAATTACCCATCAAATAGCATATCATTTCAAGGGAAAAATTCATAGAGCAATAATAAGGCCTTGAATAATGCACCCCTTGAAACTACAAATATAGTAAAAGTACTTGTCCCAACACAAAATAATCTTTCTCAAGAGAAAGAATGATGCTAGCCTTGCAATAAATGTCACGATCAAGGTGCATGTCAAAGAGGAGAGTTTTCTCAAGATCTAACTATTCAAGAGGAATGAACAACTTCAGGACAATGGTATGATGTAAATCAGTCCAATATTGGATATCAAGCCCATTTTCAGGGGAACTCTTCTCTTATGAATTGGAAGCAAGAATGTTGTTGTGGTTTCAATCATGAGAGCAATGATGATGTAGCACATAACACTAGAAGCAAAAAGTGAGTAGTAGAGAGTGTTTCACCCTCTATAATAACTCAAGCTTCAACTTCACAAGAAATCACACATAACATGGTCTCAAGAACACCACAAAATGTTGTTGCCCCAGATCTAAATCAAAATGTGAACCTGAGTAGTAAGAACTTAGAGAATCCTAAATTTTCTCCTACATATAAATTAGACCTTGTGGTTTCTAAGCATCGTAAAAAGTCACTAAATGTCCCTTTCAACATTGTGGATCAAATGAAGAATACTAACATCAATGTGTCCATGTGTTATGCCCTCTTAATTCCACCTTAACGATATTTTCCACAAGAAGAGATAGAAAGCATGAATAAATCAAAGGGATCAACAACAAAAAGTGGAGTATTAGCTTCAACGAGCCTATTACAACCCAAAGAGGAAGGAAATCAAATTAATAAAATCAAACCACCTCCTTTTTATCTCTCTTTAATCAATGGACATAAATAATTCACAATTTCATCATAGATTCAAGAGATAGAAACTTTGTCATGCCCAAGAAGGTAGTTGACCTTATAGACATTGAATATGAACCTGTGACTAAAGGGGTTGTCCAATTATATGGAACTTCTATCCAGACAGTAGGGGTATTGAAAGATTTAAAATTGGCCTTGCATGCATACCCTGGTTGCACTCTCTTGCAAGATATATCACTCATAGACCTTCCTAAACACTTTGTCATCTTTCTATCCAGGGATTTCACTACTAAAATAAGTTCGTACATCAAATGTAATTGGTCCCACATATTTTTTAGAACCAGATATGACACAAGATATTCTTTAGAGGAAGAACCTTTGTTGGCATAATTGATGCAGAGATTGTTGATTGTTTATTGGTATAGATTTAATGACAGTAAGATCAATTATTATGTTGTCATTGATGTCAACTTGGTGTTGTATTTGTTGACAGTGTTCCTGATGTGATGCTATTTATTTGTGCAGATGAATTCTACATTGCAGTAGGAATTGGAATGTACAATCATGGTTGGAGACTCGAGGATGTATCTAGATTCATTTTTAATGATCGTGTATATTGGAAACAAAATTGGAGAAAGCTATGATCAATTGAAGGGCAATAGGGCAAACAAAAGAACAAACAGTGGATGATTTAATTGTTCAAACAAATCGGTATGGATCCAAGTGTTTCTGTCATGATATGTTTATCTTGACTAGGATATGTTATTGATACTATGATCGCAAAAGGATTGGAGTACCAAAAGACATCATTTCAGTTTATAGAAGTTCATTTTGTGCCTAATAGCTAAATGTTTCAACCAGTGCGTAGTTGGTGTTAGACGGTGTGTAGTGATGATGAAATCTTGATGTTTCTATGATCCAGGTGTGAAGGTGACATGGCATAATATATTTTTGATATCAAATTTCTATTTCATTTCTTGAGGTGATTGGATTTAATCATCTTGGAAGTGTGTTGAAGAAGTAAAAAAGGTTTGACTATTCTTGATTCAAATCAATGTGTGATGAATCTTATGGCTGACCTGAGTTTGTTAGCGAATGTTCTAGATTGGTATCACATATTAAGGATTAAGGATCAAGCATGGATGATTGTAATTCAAATGTAATACATTTTTTAAGGTGGTTAAATTCCCTAATGGACATGTAATGTATATAAATGTAAATCAATATTTTATGCAAGTTTAGATCATGGATGCCAAGGTGTGGTCAAGTAAAGAGAGAAGATTGTCTGCAAGAAGCAAAAATATTATTCTTAATTGGATCTGAACAAGTAGAGGAGGAATGCTACATCTAGATCATTGTACTTGTTGAATCCTAATAGGTTCTCAAGAAAATCCCTTAACTGGGTAGACTTTCAATTATTTGCTTCTGGATTTTATTGTGTAAGTGTTTTTAGCATTAACATTTAGGATCACACTCTGTGATCCATCATCAGGATAGAGTGCAAGAAATGTAAAAATATAAGATGCAAACAAATCCTCAATCAAAAGATGTATGAGAGAGAGAGAGAGAGGAAATAAAAATTAAATAAAAAATAAAAAATAAATGTGCAACTCTAAAGAGGAATACATCAACAAAAATGTCTATATAAGAGAAAAATACACCCAAGAAAGAGGAAGGAACTTATAAAAAATAAAAAATTGAAAAATAAAAATAAAAATAAAAATAAAACAAACACAAAAATAAATAAAGAATGAAAAAACTTAAAAAGCTATATGTGTGTGTGTGTGTGTGTGTGTGTGTGTGTGTGTGTCTATATATATGTATATGCATATACATATACATACAAACATATATATGTGTTTATATATACATATATACAATTATATATATACATATCTACACATATATGTATATATATACATATCTAAACATATATGCATATATACATATCTACACATATATGTATATATACATATATGTATATATACATATATGTATATACATGTATATATATACATATATATACATATACATACATATATATATGCATGTGTGTGTGTATATATATATATATATATATATATATAGAGAGAGAGAGAGAGAGAGAGAGGTGCAAATAGGAGAAAACTAAAAAATCTAGAAACCAACTACACCAGAAAAAAGGGGGGAAAAAGAAAATCCCTAAATTCAAAGTGTGGGGGAAAAAATAACACTTTATGAGGGTATTACATTTTGAATTTTGTGAAAGGCTACATGTAGTAGTACTTGCAATTGAGATTGGAAATCTTGATTCAGATACATCATTATGATACATCGTTCATGGTGGATATCAGAAGTCTGATTTCTCAAGGAATATGTATGCAATTTAATTAAAAACATGATTAATTTTCATAGATTTTACGTTAATTTCATTAAAACAAAATTAATGAAAACAATTTCTTAAGAGAGAAAGTGTAGGAAAAGCTAGTCATGTTGGAATATGTGCCAAACAAGGAGCAAATAGAAGATATATTCACTAAACCATTACCTAAAGATACTTTTGAGTATCTGAGAGGTAAGTTAGGGGTTATTGCCCTACCTAAACAAGACTAAGATGTTGTAAGTATCAATCTGGTGGACTCGTTGAATATCTTTCACTATTTGGTTGATGTTAAAAGGGACTACTCCTTAGGGGGCAAAGTCATAGTCAAAGGAAAGATGTTACAATATTAGGTGACCTATGTGGTTCCTTTGGCATTGTTTTCAAAGGGGGAGAAGATCAAAAGAAAGAGAAGAACTAGATACAGGTATTGGGGAGAAGATCAAAAGAAGACTTTGAAGGAGAAGACCAGGAAGATCAAGACAAGAAGTTTGGTGCCTCAGCTAAGGGGGAGAAATTGTTATCAGATCAATATGGTGTTTTCATCAATGCCAAAGGGGGAGATTGTTGGAATAACCGATGCAAATATTGTTGACTATTTATTGGTATAGGTTTAATGACGGGAAGATTATTTATTGTGTTGTCGTTGATGTCAACTTGGTGTTGTATTTGTTGACAGTGTTCATGATGTGCTGCTAAGTATTTGTGCAAATGAATTCTATGCTACAGTAGGAGCTGGAGTGTGTGATGGTGGTTGGAGACTCAAGGATTCCTCTAGATGGATTTTGTATGATCGTGTATGCTAGAAACAAAATTAGAGAAATATATGATCAATTGAAGGGAAACAGTGCAGATAGAAGAATAGACATTGAATGATTTGATTATTCTATCAAATCGGTATGGATCCAAGTATTGTGGTCATGATATGTTTACATTGACTAGGATATGTTATTAATACTATTATCACAAAAGGATTGGAGTACCGGAAGATATCATTTCAATTGACAGAAGATGATTTTGTGCCTAATAGATAAATGTTTGAACCAGTTTGAGTAGTTGGTGTTAGATCTGTGTGCGGTGACGATGTGATCGGTTGGAGTGGATGTTTCTATGATCCAAGTGTCAAGGTGATGTGGCATAAAAAATTTGTAATATCATTTTTCTATTGCATTGCTCGAGGTGATTAGATTTAATCAAGTCTTGTAAGTGTGTTGAAGAAGTCAAAAAGGTTTGATTGTTCTTGATTCAAATCTATGTGCGATGAATCTGATAGTCGACCTGAGTTTTTTAGCGAATGTTCTAGATTGTTAACATGTTTTAGGGTTTAAGTATCAAGTGAGAATGATTTTAATTCAAATATAATACATTTTTTAAGGTGGTTAAATTCCCTAATGGACATGTAATGTATATATATGTAAATTAGTTCTTTATGCAAGTGTAGATCGTGGATGCCAAGGTGCAAGAGAAGATAGTCTGGAAGAATAAAAAGTATTGTTCTTAATTGGATCTAAAGAAGTAGAGGAGGCATGCTAAACCTAGATCATTGTACTTTTTTAATCCTAATTGGCTCTCAAGAAAATCCCTTAACTGGGTAGAATTTAACAAGTCTAACTTGTAAATCCTTTAACCAGGTTACTAGGATTTAAATCCTTTAGCAAGGTTACTCCTAATAGGGTAAAGCTCCTAATAGGGCTAGAGATAAATCCCTTAACCGGGTGACTCGTAATAGGGTATTCTCCTAAAAGGGCATCATTGTAAGCTCCTAATAGGGCTAGGCCTCTAACAGGTTACATTTCAGAAGAGTGAAAATATTTATTGGCGTTAATCCCCACCGTTGTTTTCACACTTAGTCAGGGTTTCCACAATAAAAATACTGGAGTTATTTGTTGCATGTGTGGATGATTGTTTGGTTACTTTGTTTATTGTATGTATAAGGTTTAAAGTTTATGAATGTATTTTATGGTGTTGAATGAATTGTGAAAAGTTTCAGATCTGGTAGATTACTGATTCTCCCCCCACCCTCTCAGTAATCCTGGACCTTGTAGTATTAACAACCTTTGGCCCTCAATCATATAGAACCTTACATGCCTAGCCCCATAAATATGAATTGAACATTACATGATGAAGAAGAAGAATGCATAATCCATGATCCTTCTACTCTTCTTAAAGAGGTCCCTGATTAATTATTAGATGAATGGAGTAGTGCTTTTTAGTTTGATTTACTTCAAGAAGCTGAAGATACCAGCCTTGACACCTATTACATACATGAGGAGAATGCTACTATTCCCAATCTAATAAAAATATAAGGAGATACATGGGAATTATGGAATATGTTTTTTGATGGTTCAAGAAACACAAATGGTGATGGTGTTGGTGTAATACTTGTTTCTCCTAGTGGGGAGAAATATCACTTTTCCTTCAGGCTTCATTTTAGTTGTACTAACAATGTAGTTGAGTATGAATCTCTAATCCAAGGTCTCCAACTTGTACAAAGGAAAAGTACAAATATTTTCAATTATTTGGAGACAATGAGATGATTGTTAATCAGATCACAAATCAAAACACAACAAAGAATAACCTTCAAAAGTCATACAAACATAGAGTTTGGAACTCAATTATAGGATTTTAGACCTTCAATATTCATAGTGTTCCCAGGAATCAAAATAAACATGTTGATAGACTTGTAGTAGTTGGTTCACATTATGATATACCAGCACATGTTGCATACATAAAGGAACAACATGTCATGCTCGTTGTGAGACCTTCTATCCCAGATAACCAAGCAAAGTGGCAAGTGTTTAACTCAGATCTACAGATTGTCAATTTTTTTTCAAAATGAAGTAGAATTTTCAACTGAAAATTATTCCATGTTGCAAAATCAATATAAAGATAAAATTATGCATCTCAATTCCAACAAGCTACTAAAGGTAAAGTTTCCCTGGAAGTGATTTCAGCTCTGATGATCAAGGGAGAAACAAAGGTCTGAACTTAGCTGCAAAGAAGGGTGATCATAAGTTTGTTGTTTTTGTCGATGGAAAGACACTCAACTTGGGAAAGATAGGCTCTAGAACTAAAGAAGAAATATTCATCAATATTTGTCAATAATATAATAATGTAATTTCTTGGACTTATGAAAAATTTTAAGGGTTTGACCCCCCAGTTTATCTTATCATGCCATAAAATTAAATCCTGATGCAAAACATGTTAGACAAAAGCAGAGGCCATTCAACCCTAATATTGAGCCCTCAATGAGAAAAAGACCTATCCAAACTCATAGAGGCTAATATTATCTTTCCTATTAAGCATTCCTCATGGGTTTCCAGTCTTGTTACTGTTAGAAAGAAGAATGGATAAATTAGATTATGTATAGATTTTAGGGACCTTAATACAGCTTCTTTTAAAGATAAGTATCCCCTTCTATGGAATAAATATTGTCTAAACTCAATGGCTCAGAAATGTTTCTTTCTTAGATGATTATTCAGGTTACAATCAGATTTTGGTCCAAGAATAAGACCAATATAAAACTTTATTTATTACTACATGGGGCACCTATGCATGTTGTAAAATGTCATTTGGACTAACCAATGTAGTTGCTACATTTTAAAAAGAAATGGAGATGGACTTTAGGGGTGTGTTGGAAAAGTTTGTACTAGTATACCTTGATGATATTATCGTTTATTAAAAGCATGCAGCATATCATTTTGATCATCTAATGCAAGTGTTTGTCAAAGGTCAAGAATATAGTGTGTCTCAGAATCTGAGAAAGTGTGTATTTTCTATTGATCAAGGAAAGCTATTGGGAAACATTGTATCAAAGGATGAGCTACCATAGAACCAAAAATATTGGAGGCAATTATTTCTCTTCCACTCTCTAATCACAAGAAAGGACTATAAAGTTTCCTTGGTAGGATCAATTTTGTAAGAAGGTTCATTCCCAACCTTGCTACTATGGTTAAACCTCTTACAACCATACTAAATAAAATTATGATGTTTATTTGGACCAAGGAAGGGAAAGCTAGCTTTGAGGAGATCAAAAAATTAATTACATCTACCCACACTCTTGTTAATCCTGATTTTGAAAAGGATTTAATCATCTATACTCTCAAAGGAGAATCAAATATTTAAGTTGTTTTGACATAGCTAAACAAAGAAAAATTAGAGTAGCTCATTTCTTTCTTTAGTGAAGGACTCAAGGACTATGGGAATAGGTAATAATGTGTATAAAGGAACATCCTTTCTATTGTAAGGGCTCTAAAAAAATTTATACATTTGTTGTCTAACAACAGGATCTAACTATTAGTTCCACATGCAAGTCTAAAGGATTTACTTTTGAATAAGATATTAGGGAGAAGAGATTTGGATGGATCACTAAGGTCATGGAATGACATTAACATCAAGATCACTAATCTTGTAAGAAACAAGGGCATGTGTGAGAAGATGGTATCATCATTTGAGACACCTTTTGAGGTTGCCCTTTTATTATAGGATGAACAACTAGAAGATAATAAAAATTAAAATAGCTGGTTGTATGACATGAGAACCTTCTTAAGAGAAGGAAGGTATCCCAAAGGCCTTAATAGGAATAGAATGAGACATTTTATATTATATTCTATTCATTACTATTTGGTGATGGTATACTCTTTAGAAAACACTCTAATGAAGTCTTGCTAAGATGCATCAATACAAATCAAGTTAGCATACTGCTACAGGAATTTCATGAAGGTCATTTGGGTGATCATTTCTCTACAAGGACCACAACCATGAAGATAAAGAGGGTTGGATATTATTGGAAAAATTTGTTTAAGTATTCAAACCAATGGGTAAGGAAGTGTAAAAAATGTGCCTTCTTAATAAAATAGAGATTGTTTTCCCTTCATCTCCATCCTATTTAGATAGACCATCCTTTTGCACCATGGTATTTGGATTTCATTGATCCAATAAAATTACTTTCTAGTGTTGGTCATAAATAGATTTTGGTAGCCACATATAACTTCACCAGGTGGATGGAGGTAGTAGCTTTGAAGGATGCCATAGAAGCTTCAGTAGTAGAACTCCTTGATGGAATTGTGGCCAAGTTTGGCACTCCCTCTATCATTATATTAGATAATGAAAAGTAATTTGTTGGAACTCAAATCGGCTATTTGGGAGTTGAACATGGGATATACTTGAAGACATCATCAAATTATTACCCCCAAGGAAATGGCTTAGTCGATTCCTTGAAAAAGAACCTAATCAAGATAATCGAAAGGACAATTGAAGACAATCAGAGGTCGTGACATACTAAGTTAAGGACAACCTTATGGTTTGATAAGATCACACCCAAAAGAGTAGTTTAAAACTCACCATTCATGATGGTATATGGAAGAGAAGCAAGTTTTCCACTATCACTTGGGTTTCCCTCTCTTGAGCTACCACATCAGCTAGATATAATCAAGGATGATGCTATGAAAACCAGACTAGTTGAGATCATGGAGCTAGAAGAAATCATAAATTAGGCTATGCATACGCTTGAGGCTTTTCAACAACAGGTCAATAGAGGTTTTGACAATAATACTAATCACACGGTTTTTAAAGAAGGCGAACTTGTTCTCAAGTAGGATACAGATAGAGATAAAATAGGCAAGAACTTTGCATTTGATATTATCAAGAGTGGTCCATACATCATCACCATTTACAGCGAGGCCAATGCATTTTAGTTATCCAGGCCTAATGGTGAAATCTTAACATTCTAGTTAATAGGATCCATCTTAAACCTTGCTTTTAGAGGAGGTTAAGACCTTTTATATAGTAGGTTAGATTTCTTTTCTTTCCAAAAAGTGCATGATCACAAGTTGTTTCCCTCCTGGAGATAGCTAATTTTGGTCTTTTGCTCAAGTTGCAAAGGTTGATAATTTTGTGTTACAAGTAACCAACACGTCATGTTTTCATCGCTAGTGACTCCATGCCCAATGCATTTCTTAAGGTCATCGATTATATTCTTAGCACACTAGCATCCCCTTCAAGTCGCCAGTTGTGTTGACTATTTTTTCCATCATTAGCCCATCATCGATAACTAATCTGAGATAAATTACTATGGGCTAACTCTGTCATTGTGGGCTAATACGTCATGTTTTCCAATTTCCAACTTGTCATATTAGCCTAAGTTTGTTTCAAACTCATCATGTTATGTGAGCTCCACTGATAAAACATTGTGTTTTCCAATTTAAGGCTTAAACCTCAAATTCTTTCCCTCGTGCCTGAGTATTTTGGCCACATTATGAATTTTTGTTGACTAGATGGCCCTGTACAATCCACTTAAGTTAATTGAACTGAGTCCCTTTGCGTCATCCATTTTACCGGTCACATCTACCTAGTCATGTGTTGTTGTGGTTCCTAGTTTGAGCATGGGCACGTTTGTTTGCTGGAATTGACCTGGAATTGGAAAATGGGAATTGGTGAATTGTTATGGCCAATTCCAATTTTGGTACAAAATGAGCATTTCTCCAATTCCACCTCTTGACCTGGAATTGGAATTGACTCATGGAATTGGAATTGAGAATTCAATTTTGAGAAGGGAAACTAATTCCTGTTTTCCAATTCCAGGTCAATTCCAGCAAACAAACAGGCCTAAGCACTTATCTTTCGAGCATATTTGACTTCAACAATAGTTGGTTGATCTTCTCACGCACTTGCACAAATAAATTGAATTGCTTATTGGAGCTAAGCACATAATGACACTGTCAAACAGTCAACATTTATTAATGCAGCATCATGGGTCCCCCTGGCAGTCGCTCATTTGCTTGTTCAAATTCTTTATGTACATTTTCAAGCTTCCAAGTTCCTTCACTGCGTCCACATCAACTCTTTTTGGTCGCTCATTGGCTCGTTGGTATTTTTCTCACGCCTCACCAACCTCCTAAGTTCCTTCAGTTGTACTAATGTGACTCATTCCTTTGTTGTATCCATGTCAGGTCCTATTTGAAGCTTGTTGGCTTCTTGAAGATTTTCTTTTGTTCCAGCAACCTCTTGAGTTGTGACACACAGGTCTCCTCCCAACTGTCTGATTCAAATGCTAACTTCAACAATGATTGGGTTTTAATCATTTATCAGGGATCTCTTATGCTACATCCAACCATCCATTCATGTGCCAGGGATCTTCATCAATGGTGGAAATTCAAACTAGTGTTCTGGGTCCAAATTTCAATGGCTATGACATGCTTGGTGGTGCTTCTCGCGGGTGTGCAGGTGCCAACATGGTGTGTTTTCCACATTGACGTTTTATTTTGCCAGCGACGTGATATGACTGTTAGTCGCCATGACACAGTTCAAAGACTAAAAATTCAATGTTGAACTACTTTTTTAAGCTTTGTAAACATGACACCAGTACATCCTCATGCCCATTTATCACTTTCAGGAAAAGGATTGTCCCTTCCATCGACCGAATGCATTCATTTGGCCCCTTTCTGTCTGATCCAAGATAAAATTACACACATAAATTGGATTTGCATATGATTTATGATCTGATTTGTCCTTTTGTAACCTTACCCTATTAGTTTTTTTAACTCCTTGTTAACCTAAGTTATGATGGCTCCTTAAAAATCAATTTTGTAGCATAGTTCAGGATCTTCTTATTGTTTTCTTTTATAAAATTATGTGTTTTTTTGCAACTGTAAATTGCCTTGCCTTACTTTAAGGAAACTATTGTTTACATGTTTCTAGGTCCAAATATCTTGTACAAATTTGTTTGTCTTCTTATTTATGTGTTCCATTAGTTCCTAGATTGTATGACTGCGTTGACATGCAGGATATACCTTTATTTGTGAATATTTAGATTCCTTTTGAAGTTTTATTGAGCTCCAAATTTCATGCTACTCTAGGTGTTGATAAACACAAGAAATTATGTAGTGTGGATAGTTTTATTGAGGTCTAGTGTATTCGTAAGTAGGAGATCAAAGTTTCAATTTGGTGCATCACCTCCCCTTTTATTTAACTCCATTTCTTCTTCCCCTTTTCTCTACAAGTTGTTAGAATAGGCTAGAAGTAGTTTCAAGAGTTAAGTTGATTCAACACTACACCTAGATTAGAAAGGAATCTAAACATCTCTAGATAGTCAACCTCACATGCGCAAGGTCCCACACTTTGAGGTTGTTTCTATGTTTCACAAGGTTGCTTGGGGGTGATACACCAAGCAAGCGTGCAAAATGTTGTGACAAAATTGACCAAGGTAATATAGAAGGAAGGCAAAAGGTTAATTTGGGATAGGATGCTAGGATGAGAGATACGATGTTTCATGTTAGTACTAGATTTCAAAGCTAGAAATGGGTATGGAAGTCTACAAGTCCATGGAACTTAATTTATTGAAGAAGAGGAGAAAGTATAGGATGTGGAAAAACATGGAGGGGAGGATTTACAACTATAGACCTTGTATTGTTGGTGTATTTACATGTGTACCTAGAAAGGATTTCTCAGAGGTTCTTAACATGCATGTACTTAAGTTTACTTAGGGACCACATAGGAAAATTCCCACTTTTCGAGGTGTTACCACGTCATGTTTTCACCTTATGTGAGACTTCCACCTTTGGTGGACTTGTCACTTTATCACTTTTCCACCTTTGGATTGTGGCCCACCTTTAGTGGATGTGTTGTACTATCACTTTTCCACCTTGGAGGGTAATATAATTTTAGTGGCCATATGACACTTTCACTCTTCCATGTTTGGACGGTGATCCACCTATAGTGGCCGATGTGTCATACTATCACTTTTCCACCTTATGTGGGTGATAATTTATCACTTTGTGTGTCATGTCATAAGATTAAGGTATTTTTCATAATATTATGTCTTTCTATGTCTCTCCTTGGCCTATTTAACCAAGGGGTCTCCTATATACTATCAATCCATTCAATTTAGTTAATTCCATTGATTTTGTTGATTCTGTTCTATTGTATTCTTGATGAGGATAAAATTTATTATTGTAATACTGATTGTATCTTGTTATTGTATTTTTCAATAGTCCTCTAGATCTTGGGTGGATATCTCCACGACCAAATTTTACAAGTATGAACATCCTAGTGTCCAAATTAACATTGCATGATAAGAGAAAATGAGTGGATAAGGCTTTCAAATTTTATTGTGGAATCAATTGTCCTAAGAAAAGGTAGAAGTAGAAAAATTATAGAGCATATGGAATTTTTGGAAAATAAATACAAATTGAAAGGGTAATAAAGAAAAAAGAAAATTATGAACTTAGTACACTATGAAGTGAATGGAAGAGGGAAGAAGTCCCTCAAAAATTTGTGCGAAGGATTAGAAATGATCCAAGAAAACTCAAAAAAGTTAACGTAAGGAAGTGGGAATATAAAAAAAAAAAAAAAAAGGAAGTCAAGAAGTGCAATATAATTCTACAATAAGGAGAATGAGAAGGAAAAGAAGAAAATATTAAGGTAATTAAAGGTCTAAAGGTGGAAATGAAAGATGAAACAAGTTCACCAAATTTGTACAATGCCATATAGATGAATCAAATAACAAGGATGATAGGTGGGACTTGATTTTCCTTGAAAGGTTTGTAGGTCAATATATTTAGATATGGACAAGGGTTTGAATAATTCCAAATTCCTATACAAGTTAGTAAGAGGGAGATAGGGAAGGAAGGAAGGTTTGTGAGAGTTGGGAGTATAGAAGGACAAGAGGTTGGGACAAATAAGGGAATGAGAAGATATTTGGACGAGCCTTGCAAGTTTTTAAGAGGGAAAGAGGGAAGGAAGGGTTGAAATAATAATTAAGAGTAGAGGAGTACTAGAGGTTGGGAGGAATAAGGGAATGATAAGAATTCCAAACAAACTCTATAATTATATAAAAGGGTCAAGAAGAAAGGAGCTGGAGAATAATATATGAAAGGATGCTAAAGAGAATGAGAGGTTAGTACAAAGAATTTTAAGTCTACAAATCTATCAAAATTATACAAACCAATGTAATGAATAAAAAAAAGGGACAAAGTAACCTAATAGAATTTTAAAAAAAATATATCTAGCACCATTGGTCAAGTCAAGGGTCAAATAATCAAAAGAAATTCAGTAATCCGCTAAAACTTTGCAGCTCAATAAAAAGATATAAAATGACCAAAACCTTCTTAGATTAGATTTTTTGTGGATTATTGTAACTTCCATCATATGATAGGTGCATGGGGGATGATAATGAATAATATTTAGGTAAATTTACCAAGGGAGACCGATTCTAATTCTTCTTAATTTAATTATAGGTGATGGAGAAAATGAGGCCAGATAAATGGGACTATTGGGGACTCAAGCAATTATTTGCATTGTCAAATTTGATTCCGAACATTTTTATCAAAAGTCCAGATAATAAAATTTCTTTAGAATCACCCCCTTTAACATCAATTACATCTTTAAAAATAGAAAACTTGTATACTTAATTCTTAATATCAAAGAAATTTATGTTTAGTTCTTTTTTACTCCATAATTATTGTAAAATGCTTAAGCATCATATGATTTTTTAAGAGGGTCATTGGGATACAATAGGTGCATAGGATAAAGTTTAATTGAATTATCACCCAATAAGTTTTAAACATATCATTCATATATTCTTGAATCTTAATAAGTTGTCTACAAGCATTAGGTTTGAAAGAAGAAAAAGAAGTAATAGTAACTTAATTCACATTTTACTTCATATAATTACATATTGTTGATATTTCATTTGGCTTTTAATACTAAGTATAGATTTTTTTGACTTGAAGATGTATATTAAAGGAAACTATATGCAAATAACTAGGATTTTATAGTTTTAACACGTTCACACAAATTCATAAGAGAAAAAAAACTATTCATAAATGTGTTATCTTGTGCTAGTTCAATTAGGCCCTTAGAATATATATTGTACTTAAAAAATCATGTAAAAGGGTAATTAAATTAGACCACAAAGACTAAAATTATATAACATAATGACGAAATAAGATATTAGGGCCCATTTAAATGAATTAACAATGGTTACTCTAAGTCCCATATTAACTTTGAATTGCTTTAGAAATAATCTCTAGGGAGATCATAAAATGAATGAATAGACCCTTAAGAAAGTGATTAAAAAATCACTTAATATCATAATATTTTGAAAAGTATGTGAACATATATTTGTTAACAACTTATCTTCAAAAATAAAGTATACACATGTAGATATATAAAATATAAGATGTGTGTTAGGATTGAAAAATTGAAAGGAAGTAGAGGTGTGGAATATGGTTTGTACACTAAAATATGAGAGGAGATATACACAAAAACTAAGCTAAACATTAAAATACAAGGAAATAAATGTAAATCAATATACCACAACATAATGATATACATGAGGTAAATCTTGCAAGAAATATTGATTGGTTTTCATTAAGTGCAACTAATAAATGTAGACAACTCAATACACTATCCCAATGAAGCAACTAATCCTCAATTAAGTAACCTTTCATCCTAATGGAAACTCATTTAATATCAAATAGGGGCATGTTTTCTTAGATGACACCTACATTGTATGTGTTGTACTACCAATCTAGCACCTACCAAAATATAGAACTCAAATGAAATAAGTACATTAAAGTATTCTATACTAATCTTAACATAGGCATCTTTGGTTATAAGTAAACAATGTACCTGTGTGTGACATAATCAATGTTTAACAAAATTACGTAAAATTAACTAATTAGAAAAAGGACTACCACATGAATCTTAACTAAATAAACCTACTATAACCATACAAGAGATTAATTTGCAAACGTACACTAGCAATGCATTAAATTAAAGAAGTTAAATGAAAGATGATCTACTCTAATTAACATTTATAACCAAAAATGTACTAATTAAAATGCAACTAACTAATTCTAAACTACTAGATAATTACATCACCTCAAGTGACCCTTGTTTTAGGATTTGTAATCTCAAATTAACATAGTACTCTTAAATAGAAATCACCATCCACCTTTTATTAATCATAACAAAAGTGCAGTATTAAGTGAACTGCAACTCTAACTAGAAAAAAATATAATACTATGACCTTATTAACCATCAACTAACTTTGATTCAACAGAGTTATCTGCTCTTTATAGAAGAGAGATCTCAAGTAAACTAACATTAGTAGCTTTAAAATCTTTTATTACACATGTCTCTCTTCAGAAGAGTTTGACTTATTCACTAATAGAAAATACACCAAAACAAAACTAAAAAAATGGAATGTTAAATGAGACAGGGTCATGCATCATGGGGCACATGGCTAAATCGTTGTAAGACTTTCTATTTCATTTGTGAAATCATTACCAGTTTCCTAGTTCAACCCGTTTCATTCACAGAAATGATAGGTTCAGAAACACTGTGATACTCAAAGGTTCCTTATTTCTAGGTTTGATCATGTCTACCTCATAGCAGTAATTGGTACATCATCCCATCTTTTGTATCTGCAGTTGCAGGTTAGCTCAAAAAATGGAGGATATACACAACACACTGAAATACTTCAAAACATCACAATTAATCAAGATTGATTACCATTTTGCAAAGAATTAGAGCTATAATATATAACATTATATCATGTATATAGTAACCATAATAACCATCATAATGTACTAAAGTATAACCAAGTCTTACATAAGTTTGCTAAAATATCATGAAATCGAATCTATAACATCCCCCAAATAGACACCATACATGGACTCATCACACCCCCCTACTTAATTTTTTTCTTGTCCTCAAGAAGGTCAATTATTATAGTAAAGAATGGCAAGCCTATAATCCACAACAAGTTTGACTCTTATGCCTTTAGTCATGTGGAAGTTCTTCGTGCATCTGTTTTTTTCCCATCTCTCTCTATCTTTAATAAAGTTCACAACTTGCCCTCCCAGCCAGTGTGCCACTGGGTAAATGGGTAATGGTGGCTAAATCTTTAAGGGAAGCCAACTACTCTTTGTAACCACCCTAATTTGGT
The DNA here is from genome assembly GCA_018584345.1 of Thuja plicata. Classification (NCBI taxonomy): domain Eukaryota; kingdom Viridiplantae; phylum Streptophyta; class Pinopsida; order Cupressales; family Cupressaceae; genus Thuja; species Thuja plicata. Next base: position 2,295,277 of record MU225850.1, read on the forward strand.
CTACTCTAACTAGAGACCCTATTTTCCCTAATGTGATCATACCCTCAATTATGCCAATCCAACTATTTGATTATTGGCATAATTCATCAAAAATCAAATTAATCTCCTAAAATCAAAGTGATTTCACCACTAACTTACATTAATTACCTTGGCCTATTTAAATCAAATCAACCCAATTGAATCCTTGGCTAAAGTAATTAATTAAAAGGAATTAAATAAACTCTCTAAATACAACTCATCACTTGCACATGGATAGTAAATCCATGAACCAATGAGAATTCACTCACAGGGATCACCAAATATTCAATCCTCACCTCTCCTCACAAGTTGATCTCAACCACTCATTTCTCAAATTCTTCCATAAAAGGATTGAATTTTGAGCTTAATAGGTCCCAAAATGTTAGAATTCTAATTGCACTCTTATGCTGCCATTTTGTTTTCATGATTTCAATAGCTAATTAGATAACTTCCATTTATGATTTAATGAATCCTTGAATCATTTATAGCATGAATTTTATGATAGATAGCTTCAATTTCTCAATGAATCTTCCATTCTAGGACTGAATGTGTCACTGATTTAATGCATAATCTGAGGGCAAACTTATAGCTTAAATCATACTCTTTCTAGATAGGAAGCAATATGTCAATTTCCATGGTTTCCTTATGTTTTTCAATTGATTTCCATCTTTCTAACCATTGATGTAATGACATATTGAAGTGTTGTGTTTTAGCTTGCAGGTAAATAATTGACACACACACTCTTAGTGTCTATTGTTGCTTGGATGTACTTGACAGGTCCTAGATTCCAGCGCAATGTAATTGTAAATAGAGTGATGTAATTGTAAATAGAGTGAGGCTCCTTATTTTTTAATACTTGGGTGAGTTAAGACCATCACCCTTGACATACATCCTTGATTTCCTTCCCATGTTCAGCAATCAAATTCTTAATTATGTTGTAGTCCTACAGTCTGCATTGGTGAATTGTCTTTGCAACTGTAAGTTTGGCCATCATTTCAACCCACTCATTAATTATATGTGTTGGGTTCTCCATTTACACCGTTACATATAGTGGGTGACTCTTTTCTCCCTCCCTTTAGGTTTGTGCTAACTCTCCCCGTTCCTTCTAATTTTGTAGATAAGAGATTAAATCCCTTACCCGTATATATCCAGCATAAAACAAAGGATTCCAAGTTGAGTTGTATGGTACTACTAAGTTATGCATGTATAAATCACATAATTGATTTTGCATGTCTTGCGTTACTTTAGAAAAGAAAATAATAAATGACCTTCACTCAACAAAAGAGAGTGGAATATTACTCAATAACTGACTAATTTAGGAATAAATAAATTTTATTGTGGATAAAGGGAGTAAACCCTTCTTGTGGGTCTACAACTACTCAACTGATTTTCCAAATCTATCATGTGTTCTAAGGAGAACTTAATTTTCTTTATCTCTTCTTCTTTCTCCTCAAGATGCATGTTAAAACCAAGCTACATCTTCTCTTTTTCTTTATCCCATTGATGTTTATGCCACATAAATTTTGAATATAGTCTCCACATCTCCATGACAACTGTCACTATGGTAAGAATAGGCAATGGTTCTGTGACAACTTATTCTTCAATACCTTCCTCTTGAATATTCTTCTTTTCTTGGGCCTATCCTTAACCTTCATTTCCAAATTCTTCACTTTTGTATTGAGTCCTTGTTTAGATTTCGCCAATTTTAGCTCTATTACAAGTGTGGTTGTCATTGCACCAAAATATTGACCTGTCACTGCCCGATAAAACCACTAGAATTATAGAATCCATAGGAGGTGGTTAGTCCCTTGTCATGAATCCCAAGGGGAGCGCTGACCATTTTCCAACAAGTTCATCCTCAAGAAGTTTTCTTTTTTGTGTTGCAACATGCAATTCATCATCTTCACTATCGTCTATGAGGATGTACTCTAGTTTTCTTCCAGATGTTGGCTCCAAATTTATTGGGGAAACTAAAGGTGCAATAGAGTGAGGGGTTGGTTTTGTCTATTTCCCTAAAGGATCAACCTCATATTCCTCTACATAAGGCAATTAATCTTCATAATGAAGTTCTTGTTTCAACCCAAAGTCAATATTTTCTATATCACCTTGATTTTGTGGTTCCTCCAAAATCTCCCGTTGAATACTGTCTTGTCACGGTTTCTCTCATTCTTCTTCTCCTTTAAACAAATACTCCATTTTAGAGTTTGTATCTTCATCTGTAAAAATGTATCCCAGGGGTTTAGATGGCTCACTCTTCTTACTAAGGTGACGTGAATCCTTTTAGGAGTTTTGGTATCCCTTATGGAACTCTTCTTCATTTTTACCCTTGATGTTGCCCCAATTGGTTGTTCACCAATGTTTTCTAATGTAGGTTCTACCTCTCCAATTCCCTTTTTCTATTATTTTTCTCCACTCCCTTCTATTAGAGGACCCTCTTGAATCTATTTATAAGGCTCCTCATTGTGTTGCTCCACAGTAGTTTTTTCTTCCTTAACTTTCTCTTCTTATTCTATCCTTACCTTTTCCTGCTTGGATTTGGAGGGTTCATCCTTCAAGGGTTTCTTCTTAGAGGATTCTTTTTATTACCTTTTATTCTTTTAATAGAGGAAAAATAATTTATTGACTCAATACATTTCCTTTGTCTTGACTTGAGTGAAGACGTTTCTAGTTCCTGGGAAAACTTGTACCACTATTTTTGTGAAGTTGCAAACACTTCCATAGTGGTTGTAGGTGATTCCTTTTTAGGGTTTTTTGGAGTTTTTATTTCCTTGCTATATCCTCCTCTAAATCCATGTATTCATGTGCAATATCTTCTATAGTGGGGGATTCTATATGGTTTAACCCTTCATCTTCTAATTTTTAATTACCTTGTGCATTCCCTTCATTATTTACTTCTTCATTTGTTATATTTCGGAGTATTATTGGGATAATTATCACAGTATGAAAATTCATGCCAAGAAACATTTGGATACTAGATAGAAAGACTTTATTTTACCAATAATACAACTAAATAGTTATGAGAAATTGAATTATGTGTACCCTTTTTCCTATACTATGTAGCTATCCTAGTTAACATTTGATGGAGATAATTTAGAACATTAACTAGTCTATTATATCTTAGCTTACTCAGTAATTTGATATTATATGTATACAAGAGAATATGGTGGCCATCACATGTTATATAACTAATTACATGGCCCACAACCTCCCTCCAAATCAGTGACAGAGATAAGGGTTTTTTACCCTTGGTTGGAGACTCGAATCCCTCTTTTGGTTGTGCAAATTCTCTCCTTGCAAATTCTACATCTAGAGATGTTGGTTACTCTTCCCCCATTCTATAAAGAATGACACTTCTAATATCGCATTCTCGAATGCATCATTTCTTATCCCCTTAACAATTGCTTCATTATTCAACAAAGTGGCTACAAATTGTTCTATAATTTCATAATTATATTTAGTCAATCTCAAGAAATAGTGAATCTAGCCAGCTCGTTCAAAGAAAGACTTGTATGGCATAGACTTGTTATGCCCGATTTAATATTCAAAGACTAGTTGTGCTATTAAATTATAGGTAAACTAAGGTCCATGGTAGATTAAAATCTCCTTTGGAACACCATATCTTGAAAATATCTCCTCATATAAAAATTCAACAACTTTGTAGTATCTTGAATTTGTCAAAGATTTTACTTCAACCCACTTGGTTAAGTATCTGTACAGACTAATATATATGATTTCTCATTGGATGTGGGTTCAATTGGCCCAGTGAAATTAAGACCCCACTTATCAAATGTTGTGACTACAAGCTATATTTTCAAGGGTATATCACTACTCTTAGTTGGCTGGTCCATTTTTTGGAACCTATCACATCACCTTTTATATTGAATGGAATCCTTATGGAGAGGTAGCCAATAATATCCTATGTCTAGAATTTTAAATGTTGTTTGTTTGACTGCAAAGTTCCCCCCACAAGGTCCATCATTAAGGGCTTTAATAACATCATAAGTTTCATCTTACCTTAAGCATCTCCGCATCACATGATCACGTCCACTATAAAAAAAGTATCTTGAAATCCATGAATAATAAAATGCACGTCGAGCCAAAAAAAATTTTCTTTTGGAGAAAAGTGCGAAGGAGTGCAACCCGTAACTAGATAATTTTATATATTAGAATACCATGTGTCAAAAGTTGCCAAAGCAAATAGCTATTCATCATGGAATGAATCATCTATCATTAGTTCAAGCAAAGCACTTGGTAATCACAAGAGAAAATCACCCACTACATTGGCTTTCCCATATTTATCCACAATGGTGATATCAAACTCTTGCAACAATATTAACCGCCTGACTAGGCGCCCACTAATAATTGGTTTATTCATTACAAACTTATTAGAAACATTATTAGTATGAACAAATATATGATAGCTAGATATGTAGTGTCTAAATTTAATTATAGCATAAACAACAGTAAGCATATCCTTCTTTGTAAATGTATAATTCAACTCAGCTCCTTGCAGATTTTTACTTATATAATAGATAACATACTCGAGATTGCCTTCCTTCTATCCCAAAACAACGCCAATTTCAAAATAAGATGCATTCATATGTATATAAAAGAGAATCTTCCAATTAGGGCCTCTAATAATAAGTGCTTGTGTAAGAGATACTTTGAGTGATTCAAATGCTTGCTAACAATAAGATGTGTAGTTAAATTTAGATTCATGTGTAGGCAATACATATAATGGAGCTGTAATCTTACTAAAATCCTTAATGAAGTGGCGGTGGTAACCTGCGTGATCAAGGAAGCTACAGACATCCCTCTGCTTCCGAGGTGATGATAGATTTTGGATAATCTATATGTTTGCAGGGTCAACTTTAATTCCTAGTGTTGAAATGAAATGACCAAGAACTACTCCCTCTTCCATCATCATAAATTATTTTCCACTATGGGAGAGATTATTTTCTTGACATCTTTGCAACACCTTTTCAAGATTATCTAATGCTTCTTGAAAATAATTTCCATAAGTTGAAAAATCATCCATATAAATTTCCATTGTTTCATGTGCATAATCTAAAAAAATATATTAAGAACAACTCTCTAAAATGTGGTCGGTGCATTACATAAACTAAATGGAAGAACTGAATAAGCATATGTACCCCAAGGGTAGGTAAAAGTTGTTTTATCTTGATCCTTAGGAGCTGTTTTAATTTATTTGTAGCCACTAAATCCATCTAGAAAATAAAAGTACCTTTTTCAAGAGATTGAATCCAATACTTGGTCAATGAATGGAAATGGAATGTGATCCTTCCTAGTGGCATCATTCAACTCTCTGTAATCCACACAAACTTTGTACTTACTTCCTTTCTTTGAAAAAATTACTAGTGGTGAAACCCATTCACAATCAAAGATATGATACATGAATCCAGCATCCAACAACTTCTATAACTTTGTCCTGACAATATCACTTATGGTTGATTTCATTCTTCTTTGTGGTTGTCTAACTTGCCTACACCCTTCATTTATATAAATTCTATACATGCAAAAATTGGAATCAATTCCTTCATGTCACCATAGTCCCAAGAAAAAGCTTTGGTATGTTTCTACAATATTGTTAACAAAGCATCTCTTTGAGCTTGAACTAATTTATCACTAATATTCAATGTCTTCCCTTGGCTAACTTCAATTCGAATTGAAATTTCTATAACAAAGGCAACATCCAAACTGGTTACATTCAAGCTACAACCTATAGGTAACAATTCATATATCATTACCGATATGAAAACATATTCATGAGAAAGTAGCTTGTGCAATGGACATGCAAAACAATTTAAGAACTCCTCTTCTTCTGCATCTAACCAATACGAATTCTGAATGATATGTCCTAAGACATCATCTTCATCTTAACAGTCAATCATAGGGCTTCAAAAAATCACTATTAAAATTTGCAAAGAATATTGTTATTCACTTTCAATGGTTGGCCAAATATACTATTATTCTTCAATATATGGTTGAATTGGTAGATAAAGGATCTAATTTTTGGTTGTGATCCCATTTTATATGGTCATGTTACCAGAATGATAGCCAATAAATCCATTTTTTTTAGCTAACCAAGGGAACCCAAGGATGAGGGGATGCCCACCCAAGGTAGCTGTAGACACCTAAAATTGACCAGGTGTATCTTAAGCATTCAAAATTGTAAATCTCAGCCAAATGCCTCAAATCTCATCTCAATGCATTAAAATGGATCAAATCAAATGGACATTTATCAAGAAAAG
>MU225850.1:2317749-2333430 GCA_018584345.1 Thuja plicata
AAGGGATTAATCAAAACTATGCAATTGATTTTAATCAATTAATTGTATAGTTTAAATCAAAAAGATCAAATCCAACCCATTCACCCTTACATGGATAAATTAATTAAATGATTGAGTTATTTAATTCTTAATTTCTTTGAGGACAACCAAACAATTTCCCCTCCATTTGAAAACACATCAAAGCTTTTGACTCAACCAAAGCTTGATCATGATCAACTCACTCTACCCCTTTACCCTTGGGAAATTTCTGTAAATACAAGTCATTTTATTTGTGTTTGGGATCCAAGAATTTCAAGAGCAAAGCATCCTTATTATAGGCATTTGGAGAGCATTTGAGAGCTTTTGAGAATATTTCAGCATTTGCATAGCATTTAGATTATCATCTTTAGAAGCATTTGTTGATTTAATAGCATATCTTGGAGCATTTTGAGCTAGATTAGAGCATTGTTTATCATTTATTTCTTGTTCTAGGATTGTCCTTCGGAGATATTAAGACTGAGAGCTCTCTTAACAAAGCTTAGATAGAGAACCATGAGATGTCATGGGTTTTAAACTTCAATTCTTAGATTAAATAACATTTTCTTTCCATATAGTTGTTGTTTCTAATCCTAATTTCATGAAGGTGTAATCACACACACATAGTAGACTTAGGTTGGAGCACAATAAAATCTACAGGGCATTCCGATGAGTCCATAGTAATAACTAAATCTTTTATAACTCCCCTAAGCTTGACAATGGAGTAATCACCTAACTAAAATATAGTAGGGGTAGGTCTTGTTGGTTCCTAAAAAGGTTTTACACTTATAAATCTTCTAGTACACTCCTCAATACTTTCTATAGAGAAACCAACTCCAATTATAAAATTCTTAAGAGGATCGGACCAACTACCAGGGATACTAAACTATCCCTCTACACTTTAGGTTCTGCAAAACCAAGGGGGGACTCCCTTTAATGCCCTTGAATACATACTAAACCCATGATTGACACTAATATAAGAAAAAATCTCATATAAGGCTTAAAAAACCCAGGAGATACTAGATAATGACCAATTATCCATTGAACATCACCCTTGCTTGGAGCATGAGATGAAAAACACCATGGCTAAACTGGAAAATGAAAAGAATTATATCAAAAGATGGAATAACTAGATACCAGAATAAATAAGATAACAATTTCAACAATAATAGATCAGTTCTTTATCCATTGGGTAATATCCTCAGTTTGGAACTTTCGGTACAAAGACATAAACTGTGACTGATCCAAGTCTCATATTATTACTACCTCATAATAATATCTTTCATGTAATCCAAAATTAAACTTCTTATAATGATCCTTATGCCAACCCTATGAACTCATGAATTAATTTTTACCATTTTAATTGATACTTGACCAAAGCTTAGAATTAAAACATACAGATAAACAATATGCAGTGATTTGAATGAGAACATAGAATTTGTTAAATTCACAACTCATAGAATCAACACAGAGGAGAGCACCAATCCAGATTATATTTCATTGATTTCAGAATCAGCATCTTCATACATTGATTTGTTTATTGAAATAATACTCAATATGACTAAAAAATCAAATACTAAAGCATATAATTTCTCTATCAATTGTCATACAAGACTCGATTATACTAGTTAAATGTGACTAAGTATGAAATAATTCTACATTAATTTTGGACAAAAATTCTTAGCTCTTCCTAGGTGATCTTGGAAATCATTTTATAGAGTAAGGATTACATCAAGCTACATATCACTTAGGGAAAAATTACAATTGGTTTCCTAACAATATTAAAAGCCAAAATTACTACTCTATAAAAGGATTTCAAAATTGGATTTCCAAGATCACTTAGGAAGGGTTAAGAATTGGTGAGTTCCAACTGCTTAAACAACCTTCTTTTTATTCATCTCCATCTCGCCCACCTAGCAAATTCCCTATCTGTCAAACGCTCAAAGGATTTGATAGTCTCTATCTGGCTAAGAGCTTCATTCCAACAAGCATTGGTGGTGGCCCTTGCATCTAAAATAAACTTAAAAATATCTACCTTAGCTCTAAAAATATTATCTATTACCTCATTGAAGACAAAAGTATCAATATCCTTTCTTAAATTCAATAGTGTCTCAATGCTCTCTACAATTAAATCAAAATCCCCTATCCATGTAGGGATGTGCTTCAGCTTTCCTTCTTTATCATTGATGATAGGGAAGTAAGTATTATATGATTCTACAAATATTTTTAGTTTCCCTTTTATTATTTGATCTTTACCTATGAAGAAATCCACTAATGTCCTAATTGTACCCACCATATTCTTAATGTTTGCAATCTTATCAGATAGATCAAGCCTATACACCAAAATTGTTGCAATCTTCTCTATTGACATATTCCTGCCTGACCATAGAGTAAGGATAGGGTTCAGGAAAGTCATGGCTTTTGCACATTTTCCCTCAACAACTTACATGGATACATGAGTGTTGTGAACAATACTCAATTTATTCTTCAAGGTGTCAACCCTGTATTGTAGGATCTTCATTAATACTTTGATCCCCAAAGTATTATTCTCCTCTTCTAGTTCCTCTATCCTATCAGAATACTTATTTAGCCTCCCATTACCCTCAATAGGGATAGCAACATTTGAGTCAGAAGAAATGAACTCACTAGTGGTCTCTACAAAAGCATCCACCCTTTCACTAATAGTAGGCACATTGACTAACTTCTCAGTTAGCTCAATAATCTTTTCTACTAGCTTATAATTTAGCATAAGCTTCCCCTCATATTCCTTGGATACCTTGATGAGGTTGTTGTATGTCTTTGCAACCCTCTTTTCCATGTCCCCTGCCTTAGCTATCTTCATGAAAGACACATGGGTTAATAAGTCTACAATCTCCACATTACTCACATTATAGATATTCCATATGAGCTTTTTACCTTGCCTTTGATCCTATATGTCAAGTATCATTGGCTTCTCTGTGGTTGGGCAAGTGACCAAATTTTCAGTGTCATGCTCCTTGGGTCAAAATCTGAGCCTCTAATGAAATTCCCAACTTGGACCTTAGACTTGAAGATCTAATCTGGCTATTTTCTTATTTGATCAATTGGGAAGGATGATTGCATGTCTCATCTAGTCAATAGAAGCATACCACATATCTTCTCCAAATCTCATACATTTACCATAGATAGTGTATAACTGTAAGGATCATATTCACATGATTCTTTTACCATCCTTTCTTTGTTTCCTCTATATCATCTTTAGGGCCCAAATTTATCTTCAATACATTTACTTTTATCTTAAAATGAAAACTCTTGAACTCCTCGGTCTGGATGAAGTCATCATCCTGCATGAACAAGTTAGAAAGTAGCAATCTATCATCTATTTGGGTAACCAGTGCTAGACTTGATTCCCCAATTCCCTCACCTTCTAGTGGCTTTTTTGCATCCCTCATTGACTGTGTGATCTCAAGGAAATATGAACCTTTCTCAGTAGCTACTTCTTTAGTAGTATCTTTCATTACCTTAGGAACATGTTCAATTTTTTGTCTATTGGTTGATGGCCTTTGAGAAGACTCGGTTTCATCTCCCTCCTCTACTTCCACAAAATATTCTCTCTTGAATGGAACATCTTCATGAGATAAATCAAAATCCCCAGGGTTAAACCTGGCCTCTGTTCCAATAGGCACATTAGGCATCTTCTCCATTATTTCATCATATTTCACAAGTAATGTTTTTAACTTATCCCAATATTTGAGCTCATGATAAAAACTAGGTAAAAAGGGATCCATTTCATTGAATTCCCTTTCAAATCTATGGATATCATTCCATTTTCTTCTTTTCTCAATCAACTCTTTAGAAATAACTTAGTTTTTGATAATATCCTCCTCAAGCAATGCCTCATGAAGTGGCAAAGAAATTTTTTCCATCTCCTTCAAATTAAATCTCATAAATCCCTCAGGATCACACATTCTCATCTTTGCAGTGTATAATCTACAATGCCTCAAGAAATCGTTAATGGGATCCAAATCCCATTTCCCTATGGTGAAGTCACCTACTACCCATAACCTAGGTAGAAAATTTCCCTTCTTCTTTGGGCCTTGGTATTCCTTGTCAACCAGTGTTAGTTGCGAGATGAACTCAATAATTCCAACCCTAAGAGGAACATGTTTTGGTAAAATGTGAGGTGGTTGAGGACACCCAAAAACTCTAATAATTGTAAAATTGTCAAAAAGGAAAGCATCTCCCCAATTATGCCTTATAGGACCCTTACTATTTTCATGTAGAGGTCTAATCATTCTTCTGATGTCAAGAGGGATTTTATCCTCTCTTGCACCTATCATGTCTCTAATAGGGTATACAATCCAATTTTCAAAATGTAAGAAGGAAGAAGAGTAAATGGTGCATTCCCATACCCTTGTCCATAGCTCAATTGGAAGCAACATAACCATATCATCCTTTATCAAGATCAACTCCTTATCCATGTAGTCAACATTGTAAAACAAAATGAGATGCATGACAATTGAATAATTCTTGAAGTCAATCTTGGAAGGATTATTTTGTATAGCCTTCGGGTCATTTTTAATTATGTTGACTATATACCCTGCGTAGTCAAATTCCTTTTTTACATGAGGGTGTTGAATGTCCATAGCCAACATTAGAAAATATTCAACTACTATCTTTCCTCCTCCCAACACTTTACATGGATCATACATCGTATACTTGAATAAATTATGGAAAGTGCCCATTTCATAAGGATCCTTCACATTGTTTGGAGTTGGTATAGGCCTCCTTCCTTCCCTAGGCATAAACTTGGGAATTGCATTCTTCTTTAAGACATTCTTATGCAAATGATACTATCTTTTTTCTTCATCTAGGTCTATGTCCATGCTCATGGCTCTAGAGATGCCAAATGCTTCCATGAACCTAGCTCTATCAATTCTTACCAGAGCTGTCTTATCCTTTTTCCTAATGTATTTGGTGAGCATGAAATAATGTTTTGCCAATACCTTTATTAGGTCAACATTTATGAAGATGTCAGGAATAATCAATTTAGCCATGTTTAGAACCCATGGATTGCACACTGGGACACCTTTCGCTCTATTACTAAAGAAGAACATGAAAAGAGAGGAACTAGTAGAACCAGGAGTGTATGGGTTCTTGCACCAAGAATAAGTGTCATGTCATGCTTGATCATTAGCTGATAATGCATTCAAGGACCCTGGAAGCAATTGAACCCATTCTTCTAAAAAATTATTTTTTTTTTTCTTCCCTTCAGCTTATGACTGAATGGATGTACTTATCTCTTCCATGTTTACATAAATAATGAACTCTTCAAACCAGACAAAAAATCTTCTTTGATGCACTTATTTTCTTTGCAAATGCAATGACTTAATCTCAAGACAATCTTGCTATCTCACAGAAAACAAGATTAGTGATTGGATACACAAATGATGGCTATGGATACCGCTTTAAAGCTCCTTCTCGAGTACCAACTCTTTGTCCATCAACTCACCATTAATTTTATGCATTTGTTATAATTGTAGTTAGTTATAGACGGAAAATGGTCATGTCACCAAGCCACAAATTTTAGAAACCTTGAGATATTTAAAATCATTTGAAAAATATGCCAGCACATCTAGCAAATCTGTGTTGTGTCAAAAATCTTTTTGGCCCGGACCCCAGTGTCAATTTTCAACTCGAGTCAGCTATCTTTGTGGCATCAAGCTTGGCTTTATGACTTAAAATCATGTATTTTGATCTTGTGACAAACCGTAATAGTCACCTTCATATGGTTGCAACCCTCAGATCAATCTACGTAATAACCTCACGACCTTGCACCAATGGTTATCCTTTACCTCTTTGCATGGTCACAGCCAAGAAAAGTTTAATCAATGGAATCTTGTGACCTTGCGCCATATGTTGATCATTATACTATAAATACATGACAACATCTCGCAACACCACGAGCTAACAGTAAAATCCCTTTCAGACCTTGTGATGCTATGAAAAAGCATTTTATTTTAAATCTCCTTAAGACACATGGCAACTTCTCGCACTATCACAATCATCTTTGTATCCTTCATAAATGACTTACAATATTGTGGCCTGCAGTAAATGTTAGTTAGTTTTAAAGAATGGGACACGTGGCACCTCTGTGCTTGTTTACACTTTGGCAACTTAACCACTAAAACATCTTGCGAACCCATGACAAACTAAACTCAACCACTAGAAGGAGACTATTGCATAGTCACAACCATTTGGAACTAACTATTTACAGTCATGCAACCTTGCAATAGTCTTAATTTGGCCACCACACTGAACTACAGCGCAAGGTCACAACATAAAAACTTAACCAAACTATTGACTTGCGACAGTGTGCTACACTTTAACTTAACCATCTCACAAGGTCGCAATTGTTTAATATAAGAGGATAAGACCGCTATGACCATGTGACACAAAGGAACTTTAACCATGTTGCAAGATCACAAGCTTAAAATGTTTACTCATTCAAACCTTACAAACTTGCACTTAAGAGTTAAACAAACATCGCTATCTCTCATACATGAAAACCTTGACCAGAAAAGACTTGTGACGTAGCGATGAAGCACTAAAATGGTATTTTGACCCTAACTAGCTGCCATAGTAATTTGCAAAGACCAGATAGGAAAATACCAACTCAAACTTAGGGCATTTTCTTCCAACTCAATTGCTGACTTCATTTGCTCAAAAGATGAAATTTTTTACAAGGGAAAACCAATTGATTTCAATTTTTTATGATATTTTAACACAGACCTAACCAAAATTTACTATCCTAACAGTGGCTCTAATTGGGGATGTATGCCTCTTACAGGCATAAGATCTCAAAATCTCAAGGTTAAGTAGACCAACCCTAACAAACAGAGTGAAAAACCCAACTCTAAAAACACAAAAGCAAAACCGTAAACATATATACAACTTATCTATTATTCATGGATATAATGCATTATTCCAAGAGAAATAATGCTTCATGAATTTTCCATGAACTATCAATTCTAGAGTTTCTTCTGTCATGTTTTTCAACAAATATGAGTATTCACCCCATTTGTTGTCAGAAATATATGGACCTAACTAGATAGGGTCAAATTTTCTATGTCTACCCTTATCTTCCAATCTCACATTCCACATGAGGACCATATCATCCACTTCAAATTTTTTGATAGTGGTTTTCTTGTCATATAAATCTTTGATCTGCAGCTATAATTTTGCATTTCTTTCATATTCTTCTCTTCTTGTTTCAACCAACTGCATTAGATCATTCATTCTTATCATCATTTCATCATCTAAGTCCTCATCATAAGCCTGCACAAACTTGTACATTTGCATCAATTTATTTTGGGGTAATATGGCATGAATGCCATATACAAGGTCAAAAGGTGCACATCCAATTGCCTTTTTCACTGTTACCCTGTCAGCCCATAATGCAAACCTCAATTTGGAATCCCAAGCCTTATTTTTGTCTTCTAGGAGTCTCTTGATGATTTTAATCAAGATTTTATTGCTTGATTCAGCTTGGCCATTTCCCTGTGGGTGGTATGGAGAAGAATAAGATATCCAAATCCCATACTTTTGACAAAATGCATTAAATTCATCAGGCCTAAAACACAACATTATCTACTACTATTTTCTTAGGGCGTCCAAATATGATAATAATATTCTCTAAAATGAAGTCTACCACCACCTTGCTTGTAGCTCTCTTAGTAGGGATAACCTCTACCCACTTGGTAAAATAATCATTAGCCACCAAAATCCACGAGTGACCATTGCTTGAATTTCCTGCAATCTCTCCAATAAAATCGAACTCCCACTTCTAAAATGGTGCTTGAACATTTACATGCCTAATAGGTAAGTTACCATAAAATTTTAACTTACCTGAAAACCTTTAAAATGCATCACAATTTCTCACCATTTGATGTGCATCTCTAAAAATAGTTGGCCACCAGAGACCAAACCTTAGCACCTTATGAGAAATTTTTTTACCCATGCAATGACCACCACACACTCCACTATGCATTCCTTCTAAAAGTTTCTTAGCCTGATCTTGATCAACACATTTCGGCGAACCCTGCATCAAGGTGGGGGGGGGGAATTTAAGAAACACACCTTCATTTCTTTTCCACCACAGTTGTCCACCAAATATGGCATATTCAATGTCATGTAGTTTCATATTTCTCCTCTTGTTATCATCCATGTCAAGGGGAAAAATCATCATTTTCAGGTATACAATAATGTATTTGTACCATTCACACTGGTCAAGATCACATATGAACGTCTTGTGGTTCTCCTCTAAAATATTAACATGGTTAGCATCAAGATTTGCTTGAGTCATCAACTTTTCTAACCCCTGGCCTCTTACCAATTTGGTAACTCCAACATCAATGTTGAATTCTTGGATCTTATTGATCCGCCTAAACCTTCTCTCAGAGATCTCTTGTTGGGTGAAGATGTCTTTAAAAACTGCACCGGGTACATAAGAAACAATAGTTTCTCCAACTAAATAACACCTGAAAGCCTTAACAACTTTCACCAATGCATATTCTTGTTTCTTATTTATCTAATAATTCAATTTTGTAGCTTGCAAGGATTTACTGAAAAAAGCTATGGGTTGTTCAAACCCCTCTGAATTCTTTTGCAAGAGCACTCCAGCTACAGTGTGGAAAGGTGAAAATGAAAATATTTGCATAGGCTTATTATAATCAGGAGTCCTCAAAACAGGAGCATCCTTAATGGCTTGCTTAATATCTTGAAAAGCCTTGGAAGGTTCAACATCCCATTCAACCTTGGCCCCTTTCTTTATCATATTTGAAATGGGTTTACTACTTTCAACAAAATTAGTAACAAACCTTCTTAAAAAATCTACTTGGCCAAAGAACAATTGTATTCCCTTCACATTTTTAGGTTGTGGCACTTTATCTATTGCAACCATCCTCTCTAGATCAATCTGGACTCCATCTTTTGAAATAATATGACCAAGCAATTTGCCTTCAGTCACCCCAAACACACATTTTCTAGGATTCAAAGAAATTCCATACTCAAGATCTTTGAAAAATATTTTTCTAAATGCCACAATGTTGGCTTTCTTCCTTTGAGTATGTTGTCAAATCATACTGATAGACTACCAGGAATTTATCAATGAAATCTGCAAAAGCAACATCCATAACTCTCTGGAATGTAGTCCTTGCATTTTTCAAGCCAAATGGCATCCTAAGATAAACATAGGTTCCCCATGGTCTTGTGAATGTAGTCTTGTACTTCTATGCTTCTTCAACCATTATCTGCTTGTATCTAGAGAAACCATCCATCATTGACATGAGTTCATACTCAGTCACTTTCTGCATCATTGCTTACATGTTAGGCAAACCATAATTATCTTTTAATAAAGACTTATTTAGATTTCTAAAATCTACACATAGACTTATATCCCTATTTTTATTTCTTGCACAAGGTTAGAAACCCATGAAGAGTGTCTGATTGGATTGATGATACCAACATCCCTCATTTTCATTAGTTCCTCTTGCATTTTGGGAGCAAGAGTAAGATTAATTGGCCTTTTCTTTTGCCTAGATGACTTAGAATTAGTATTCAAGGGAGTAACATGCTAGAATAGATATTCTCTATAAGCTTTAAAGTCGTCATATGACCAATAAAATGCATGCATATGTTTCATCAAAAGATCTATCAGGGATTTCCTTACCTTTGGAGACAACTTCTTACCAATATATACATTCTTTGGAGCCTCTGTTATTCCAAGGTTTACTTCATCCAAATCCTCGTGATTATGGACAATCTTCATGCTCATTGTTTTGTCTTTGTTATCAAAATCCCTTTCTAGGACTACCAAGCCTTTGTGAAATTTATTTGTCTTTAACTACAATACATCCTTCCATAATATTGTATCCTTTTCATCCATACTTTTCACATATCCACTGAAATCAATCTCTTGATTGCATAATTCACCCTCATAGTTCAAGAATCTGATAATATCAATGTCATCATCAAATACTTTCCAGTTCTCAATGTTGTCAAGGACTGAAGCCCTGGTTTGTACTTCAACCTTCGAATTTCCTGCAAATGTGATATCATCTGGATTGAGAACAATATTTGCTAGGAAATATTCCATTTTTTTTTGGCTCCTATCCATCCAGTCAACCCCAAAAGCATCACAATTTTTACTCTCATCCCAAACAACATTCCTACATTGTTTCAATCTCTTGTTTTTGGAAGCACATTTGGACCTCACTTGGGATATGACCAACTTTGAATCTCCAATCACATGGAGTTTCTTAATTCCATGTTTAAAAACTAATCTCATCCCAATTAATAAAGCTTCATACTCTGCAACATTATTAGTACAAGAAATAACAGAGTGAATGAAAACTTAAAAGTTTTTCCATTGGAAGAAATCAGTAAGACACCTACACCTGAACCCTATTTTGAACTAGCACCATCAAAGTAGATAGTCCAAAGACTATTGTCATCAGATAGATTTTTCTTATTTTTAGATAAAGTTACAGGCATATTTTTCTCATCCATTATCAGATCTTCAACTCTGAATGTGTCCATATCAATATCAAGGAAACAAGTTATATCCTCATCTTTACCGATCTCAATCATGTGTGGGACCCTTGACTCATGGTTGACCTTTACATTTTCACCATCAATGTTAAAGATAGAAAAAGAAAGATCAAATTGTAGGCTACCTCCCATTGATGTACTCCATTTTCTAGATAAAAGCATGCCATAATGAGGAGGAATGTTTACAACAAGAACACTCATGTTTAGACTTTTATCAGGGTATGCAGCAAACTTATATGTTAGGGCATTAATAGTATCGATAACAGACACTTGTCTTGAATCCATATCTTGAAATCTCGCATGAGGAGTATCAACTTTTAACCCCATTGAATCCATAATCTTGACCAACATTACTGTGTTTGATGCCCCTGAATCTATCATACAATTCTTAAGTATTTTCCCATTTATTATCATAGTAAAAAAGAAAGGGTCCACACTGCCCAAACAAACATTCACAGACTAATCTAAATACATCTGAGGAATTTGATAAATTAATCCCTCGGGCTCTTTTTATTTCTTTTCCTTTTTACTTTCCCCATCGTTTTCTATTTTATCCTCATCTATTTGTTCAATTTTAATTTAGGATGCACCCTAGCCCATGCTAGAGTTTTTTATGTGTGTTCATCTATCCTTATCATTTAAAGAAAAGTTACTTTAACTGTAATTTGGGAAAGTAATTGCATCATATGTATAGGAACATACTCAGGGACAACAATTTATTTACCTGAAGTATTTTGAACTTGAGTTGTTTGGTTGCATTCAATTTTTCTTTTCTTCTTATTGTCCTCTGGAATATGAGTAGCAGACTTTTCAGTGTCCTTTATTTCACTTTTAGATTCAGAAGCTACATCAATAGGTTTAGGGGCCTCAACCTTTTTAGCCCAAACCTTGGCTTTCACTTCCTTGATCTTTACATCACCTTTATCCTTCTTTAATATTTCCTTTATTTTATCCTTTTGTTCTTTTATGAACATACTAGCAGGCTTACCATCTTCGCCTCCAACAATTTTGTTTCTCATATGGTAGTTACCTCTTGCTTGGGAAACCATGTCTACTATAATTTACACTATCTCTTGATCAGAAGGTCTTCTCAGTGAAAAGGGGGGAGAACCATGTTCACCATTACATTGGTTATCATCAAATTTTTCATCAGCTTGAGAGGAATGTTGTTGTTCATATTCCTCTTTTCTTCTTCTTGATTCAATAACATCTTGATCCTCAACTTCTTCACCGGAATTAAGTTCATCCCATAAATATGATGATTTCATGAAACAATCTACCTCATCATAAGTTTTACCACTCCCCTCTTCAATTTATTCACTAACAGACATACTTTTTGCAACAACACAATAATTAGGATTGTGAGGTGAATAACATGTCAGGCACCAGGGAGCATCTTCATTCACATTTATAGCATTCTTCTACAAAGGATCTGGGTTTACTAAATCTGATTTTTTTCTGGTTGCATAGGCTTTCTATACTTCCACTGGGTGTTGTAAGGATAATTCTACAATCTGGGTTGCCTACCAAAATTATTATAAGCATGCTTTTCCCCACCTACAGCTCTATCATTTTTATTTCCACTAATTTTGAGGTCCTTCAATACATTTAGGACCTTATCCAACCTATCATCCTCTTTGGCCTTTACATTAGGTGACTTATCACTCTCTTTCTCGATAGATCTAGAAAATTGAGGATCATCTATTCTCCCCAACTTTCCAGATACCCCTCTGTTACTTTCTATATTCATGGCTAACTTAAATCCTTATCTAACCATTCTAGGCTCTATAACTCAAAGCAAGTAAGCCATATTTGCATCATATGCATTTAAATAATTTTCTAATATTTGCATCATATGCATTTAAATAAGTTTCTAGACATACCTTTTCATCTATCCACGTGACTTGGAACAATTTGAGCATAGCCTTATGGAATCTTATGTTGAATTCAATGACTTCCTCATTCTATTTTTTCTTGATGTTATTAAATTCATTCAACATAAAACCTTAATTTGTTTTATCACCGTATTTTTCCCTGTGGAATTTTTTGAATTCATCCCGAGTATCTTTACAATCATCAGGTAAGCCTCTAAACCAATATGTAACATCTTCAACCAAAGACTGAACAAACAACTTCATTTCTACATCTTTATGCTTAACCTCATAATCATTGAACATGTTAGTAAATATTTTCAAATGTTCCTCACAACTTATAGAATTATTTCCAACAAAATTAGTTAACATGTCCCTTATCTCATTTGAAACATGGTTAGGATAACCAGGAATACCATTAAAGGATAGTTGTATGTACCTTTCAATGTTGATTGATCACCTTTGGAATTGACCAATAACAACTTGACCACTAGTACTAGCTCCCATATTTTGGCTAGCAACATGAATCTATGAAATAGCAAGTCATGGGACATTAACTCCTTGAGAGATAGAAGTCATAGGTGTAGCAGTGGTACTAGCAGAGATGGGTGTAGTAGCTTGTTTCACGAATATGATCTTCCTTTTCATTTCTAATGAGGTTGCTTCCATTTCTGCCTTTTGCAATTCCTTTGCAAAAATTTCATTCTCTTTTCTCTCTTTCTCTCCAAATCAATGTCTAACTAAGATATAATTCCTCAAACAAGTCCCCTATTAATAGGCTCATTTATGGTTATACCAACAACTTTATGCTTTCCCTTATCATTATCACCCTCACTAATTTGAGGTGTTGGTTTGTTCTGAGGGATAAAAATGTTCTTAGCCTTCCATGTATTGTAAATCCGGGAAACAAATGGACCCTCAACATCCTTCTTGGTCTCTTCATAATTTATTTCCTTGAGGTCATCCAATTGTTTTTGAAGTCTAATCTTTTCAATCAAGGCATCTCTAACCTTCCTTTTCTCTATTTTTATGGTCTCTTAAGGCAATTTTCTCATGAATTTGCCTTTTCAAGGAGTCAAGATCCTCAAAAACTTCATCAGAATCAGGAAAAGTACTCTCTAACTCTAAGGAGGAAGTTGGATTCATTATTTCTTCTTCATTTTGATCCAAGAAATGCCTAAAAGGAGAAAAGCTACATAAAGGAGATACATCATTAGATTTTATATTTAAGACATCTCTACTTTTGCTCCTTAATCTTCTATTGTTATTATCATAAATAGTATGAGTTACTTCATTTGTATGTTGTGGTTCTTCCTCCTGATCACTAGGAGAATAAAATAAGCTCTCATATACTCCAATCCCTATAGGCTCAAACTCATTATGTAAAGTTTTAATTTTCTCAGGAACAGTATTAGAAAACTTCCCTCTACTTGCACTTCTACTCTTGGGTTTACATGGTGGGGGAGCACTTCTTGTTCCTTGATTTTTCCATGGGCATCCCCTCCTTGAAGTACATGGAAGCTCACCCTCTACTTTTTCCTTGGGATGCCACTTCGCCTAGGACCTTGTGATTTTCTTGCTCATCTTATATTTTTTGAAATATAAAAATTAACTCAGCACTAATGTAGAGATTTGAGTCACCACCCAATATAAATTGGGAAATATGTTATGAAAATTTGCAATAAATATATTACAATATTGTATAGTCAAAAAATGGAAGCACTTCCATTGTAGACTTGTTTAGCCTTCCGAGTAAGTGGTTTAGGGTCATGACAAGCGCCTTGAATGGGTTCTTGATCTTGACATGGCTTTCCCCCTGTTCTGTCCTTTCCACTCCTTTTTAGCCTAATTTCTGCATTCTAAACTACAGATTGGTGATTTTGGGCTTCAAGGTTAGGGTCAACCTTTTAGGTCTAGATCAACCTTGACCCTAACCTAGGTCAAGGTTGACCTCGACCTTGACCCAAGTTTCAAATCTTGGGGTCTCACAGTTTCCAGATGTCGGTCTTTGCAAAAAGTGTTTTCTCGCTTCCGGGTCGGCTGTTTTGGGTTTCGAAGCGTCAATTCCTAAATTATATTTAATATAGGTCCTCTCCTAGGGGTAAAAGATTTAATGGAAATTTGATTATTTTATGTCGGCCTCCTTAGAAGATTGTGCCCTAGTTTCATATAAAAGGGAGCCTTCTCCTCTCATTTCTGCTAACAACAATAATCAAGCATCAAGCATTCCTAATTGAGATCAAGCATTATCAAGTGAAGTTAAAGCAAGCTAAGGAGAAAGATTTGAAGCAAGCATTCATCCATTCTCAAGCATCCATTTTTATGAAGGAGATCCATTGGAGGCCATTAAAGGATTCAAGCCACATAGTGCCCTTTTGGTGATCTCTCCATCCACCTTCTTCCAAGCCTATTCCAAATTCAATAACCCATTCAAAACTTGGTGTTGGAGATCTACAAGAAAGAGATTGAAGACATCCTACCTTTCTATATTCCACACTTTGAAGCATACTTGTGGATCCATGGATTCGAATCCACCACAAGGACTTTTACAAGCAAGGTGAATTCGTGCATTTACTTTGTTTATCTTTATGCAATTTCAATTACATATATTTGAGGTCAATTCCAAAACTGGGGTTTGACTAAGGCAAACCCCTCCCCTACAACAAACAATCCTTTTTTTCTTGTAGATATAGGTTCGGGACTGTGGATTTGGACACAGATCTGGATACCCTTTTCGGCTTTCTTTCAGACGGCGCGAACAAATTCTCTATCGGACCTGTGCAGGTCAAGGTTGACATTATTGGGTCAGGGTTGACATTTATGGGTCAAGGTGGACCTTTTTCATAAGACGACATTGGAACAGAAAAATATTTCTGGGTTTTGTTTGTCTCTGCGTTCCGGTTCTAAATCATACTTCAGTTTTTCCAGAAACAGTCTACAGACCTCAAAAAATAGCATTCTTTGATCTGCAATTTTGTAAGGTTGGTACTTCTTCCTATCCTTTTCAATTGCTGTAATTAAACATATTCATTTAATTAATTAACAGAATTTAAGATCCCCTTCTTTGTTCTCTTTCTAAATAGTTGATTCATTTGTGCATTAACCCTTCTTTTGGGTTGATCAACTTGGATCTTCCATTTGTGCATTTGAGGATAGAAAAGGAACATCTTATCTTCTCCCTAATCACAATTGCAATACATAATCA
>MU225850.1:2336941-2427854 GCA_018584345.1 Thuja plicata
CTCCTTTATGATTGTAGTTCTACTTTCTTTGGGGAATGATGTCAATTCATTTGCAATAATATTATATTTCTATGTACATGTTATCTTATGATCATACTAACCCCACATTAGGTAGATCCCTCTTGTGTTCTAATGTATGTTTATGTTTTATTTCCCTTGACTTGTCTTCCTTTGGGGGCATCTCGCAGTGGAAACGTAATCTGTAGAGTTGTTGATGTTTCCGTTAAAACCATTGCTCCTGTTAAAGTGTTAGCAATGATTTTAATGTGGGGGCATACACTCTAATCACTTTTGCACACACATACATTCAAAATAGTTTTCAAGACTTAAAAATTTTCCCTTTATGGATTAAAAGAAACTAATCCTTAAAGCATGGTCATTTTTTACTTTTTTAGGATCTCTTGATCCCTCCAGTTTAAATTTACACGGATCTCTTGATCCCACCAATTTTCAATTTAAAATGTTTTGATCCCTTTAAGAACAGATCTCCCTGATGGGTTGACTAGTGAGTAGCCATATTCACTAGGCAGTTCAACTCCATCTGTCCAGTTACGCTTTTTGTGTGGTTCACAATGAGATATAAGTTCTCATTGGGCAAGATAATCACACTATTTCTCTCTCTCTCCTTAACTAAGTGATGTGTCTCTTATCATGATCTTAGGTTTGATAAATACTTAATTCCCTTGGGGGCTTGAGGATTTCTTTATCCCTTTTGGTTCCAATAAGATTGTCTTTCCTGTATGTTCTCCTTTACCAAGAGTTTGTGTTGAGCTCATACTCTTGCTAAAGTGGGGGCTAAATGTATAGTCAGAAAATGGAAGCACTTCCATTTTAGACTTTTTTAGCCTTCTGAGTAAGTGGTTTGGGGTCATGACAAGCGCCTTGAATGGGTTCCTGATCTTGACATGGCTTCCCCCATGTTCTGTCCTTCTTTCCACTCCTTTTTAGCCTGATTTCTGCATTCTGAACTGCAGATTGGTGATTTTGGGCTTCAAGGTTAGGGTTTACCTTTTAGGTCTAGGTCAACCTTGACCCTAACCTAGGTCAAGGTCAACCTCAACCTTGAACCAGGGTTCAAATCCTGGGATCTCACAGTTTTCAGATGTCGGTCTTTGCAAAAAGTGTTTTCCCGCTTCCGGGTCGGCTATTTCAGGTTCCGAAGCATCGATTCCTAAATTATATTTAATATAGGTCCTCTCTTAGGGGTAAAGGCTTTAATGAAAATTTAATTATCCTATGTCAGCCTCCTTAGAATATTGTGCCCTAGTTTCATAGAAAAGGGAGCCTTCTCCTCTCATTTTCTCTAACAACAATAATCAAGCATCAAGCATTCCTAATTGAGATCAAGCATTATCAAGTGAAGTTCAAGCAAGCTAAGGAGAAATATTTGAAGAAAGCATTCATCCATTCTCAAGCATCCATTTTTATGAAGGAGATCCATTGGAGGCCATTCAAGGATTCAAGCCACATAGTGCCCTTTTGGTGATCTCTCCATCCACCTTCTTCCAAGCCTATTCCAAATTCAAGAACCCATTTAAAAATTGGTGTTGGAAATCTACAATAAAGAGATTGAATACATCCTACCTTTCTACATTCCACACTTTGAAGCATACTTGTGGATCCACAGATTCGAATCCACCACAAGGACTTTTACAAGCAAGGTGAATTCGTGCATTTACTTTGTTTATCTTTATGCAATTTCAATTACATATATTTGAGGTTAATTCAAAAACTAGGGTTTGACTAAGGCAAACCCCTCCCCAACAACAAAAAATCCTCTTTTTCTTGTAGATATAGGTTCGGGACTACGGATTTGGACACAGATCTGGATACCCTTTTCGGCTTTCTTTCGGACGGCGCGAACAAATTCTCTGTCAGACCTGTGTAGGTAAAGGTCAACATTATTGGGTCAGGGTTGACATTTGTGGGTCAAGGTCAACCTTTTTCATAAGATGACATCGGAACGGAAAAATATTTCTAGGTTTTGTTCGTCTCTGCATTCCGGTTCCGGATCATACTTCAGTTTTTCCAGAAACAGTCTACAGACCTCAGAAAATAGCATCTTTGATCTGCAATTTTGTAAGGTTGGTTCTTCTTCCTATCCTTTTCAATTACTATAATTAAACATATTCATTTAATTAATTAACAGAATTTAAGATCCCCTTCTTTGTTCTTTTTCTGAATAGTTGATTCATTTGTGCATTAACCCTTCTTTTGGGTTGATCAACTTGGATCTTCCATTTGTGCATTTGAGGATAGAAAAGGAACATCTTATCTTCTCCCTAATCACAATTGCAATACACAATCAATCAAATTCAATTAAGTGTAAAGTAGGGTTAAGGAATTTAACACACTTTAATCAAATCAAACAACAATTAACAAATAATCTCCTTACCCCTTTCCACCACTTTACAAATATAAATTCTACAAGAAAAATATGACTCCTCACAAGATATCAACCTTGGATGAAAAATAATTATCTTAGACACAAAAAAAAATCCTTGAAAATTCAATATCAATTCTGTGCAATCTGATGGATAGACTAACTGGATTGAAATATTTAAGGCAAGGAGAAAGCTCAGCTGACAACCTTATTAATTATGCAATTCTTACATAACTCCCTAGCAGAGTCGCTATTTTGTTGGTTCCTAGAAAGGTTTTACACTTATAAAGCTACTAGTACACTCTTCAATACATTCTATAGAGAAGCCAACTCCAATTATCAAATTCTTAAGAGGATTGGACCAATTAAAAGGGATATAGAGATATCCCTCTACACTTTAGGTTTTGCAAAACCAAGGGGAGACTCCCTTTAATGCCCTTGAATACACACTAAACCCATGATTGACACTAATACAAGCATAAATCTCATATAAGGCTCAAAAAAACTTGGATATATTAGATAATGACTAATTATCCATTAAACATCAACCTTGCTTAGAGCATGAGATGAAAAACACCACAGCTAAATTGGAAAATAAAAAGAATTATATCAAAAGATGGAATAAGAAGATACCCTTAACCAATAAGATAACAGTTTCAACAATATTATATCAACGCTTTATCCATTGCATAATATCCTCAGTTTGTAATTTCCTGTATAAAGACATAAAATGCGACTAATCCAAGACTTAGATTATTATTGCCTTACAAATATATCTTTCATGCAATCGAAAATTGAACTTTGTATAATGATCCTTATACCAACCCTATGAACTCATGAATTAATTTTTAGCATTTTAATTGATCCTTGATCAAAGATTAGAATTAAAACATACACATATAAACAATATGCAGTGAATTCAATGAGAACTTGGAATTTGTTAAATTCACAACTCGTAGAATCAACACATAGGAGAGCACCAATCATGATTATATTTTATTGATTTCAGAACCATCATCTTCATACATTGATTTGTTTATTGAAATAATACTCAATATGACCACAAACTCCAATACTAAAAATTATAATTGCTCTGTCAATTGTTACACAAGACTCGATTACACTAGTTAAACCTGACTAAGTATGAAATAATTCTACATGAATTTTGGACAAAAATTCTCATCCCTTCCTAAGTGATCTTGAATCCTTTTATAGAGTAAGGATTGCAACAATCTAGATATGACTTAGGGCAAAATGACATCTCACACTTTTGTCTGGAGGTAACCTATTCAGATAATTGTTCTCCCTATAAACAAGCTCAATTTACATGTCAGTAACCAAATGTAAAAAGATAAAATTGGTGAGTTCCAACTGCTTAAAAAACCTTCTTTTTATTCATCTCCATCTCCCACCTAGAGAACTCCCTATCTGTTGAACCCTCAAAGGATTTGTCAGTCTCTATCTAGCTAACAACTTTATTCCAACGAGCATCATTTTTGGCCCTTGCATCTGAAACAAACTCAACAATATCTACCTCATCTCTGAAAAGATTATATAGAAGATAGGTGTATTTGTTGAAGACAATTATTCAATTGTGCATTGTCATTGATGTTACACATGTATTTACACTTATGTAGTGATGTTACACAAATGTCTACATTCAGACCGAGCAAAGTTGGTAAATAGAAAAAGTTTTTCAGTGTTGACCGAGTCACTAGGGTATTTCAGTCATGGTCGAGCATCAAAGAAACTCAGTGTTAACTAAGTTGATTATTCAGTGTCAGCCAACTAACAGTGGTTTACATTCTATAATTAATTGGTTATATGAGGCCAACTAAATTGTGATTTATTATTAATTTTGAAGTATATTCAAGTCGACTTGACCGGGCTTATCATATATATGAAAGGTCAAGTTTGGATTGAATGTGTGCAAGAGTGTGTCTAAGCAGAAGTGTGGAATTCTGTGATATGAAGAGTGAAGGAAAAATTAGATGGGATTCTGATTGAGTACATAATACTTGGAGCTACAATAGAATATTTGATCAGTAAGGATCCAGTTATAATCATAACAGAGATCTGAATCAGCAAAGACAGTTGCTTACACATACAGGTCAATTCATTGTTACTTTCTAACAATTGTAGCAGTGATCTCAAATCTCTTAACAGAGTAGACTTAACATTCTTTTTGTAAATCCTCTCATAAGGTAGAATTTCTATGTTGAAGTGTTGAATACCTCTAACAAGGCCACTCCTCACAGGGTGATTCAAATCCTCTAATAGGGTCACACCTAACAGTGTGTTTTGTAACCTTTAATAAGGTTGACTCTTAATAGGGCTCACTTTAGAAGAGTGAAAAATAGTAACTAGTTACATTGGTGGTTTTTCCCATATTGGGTTTCCACGTTAAATATTGGTGTCACCTATGTATATGTTATTTGTTTCATGCTTTATGTTTCAGCACTTAATTACTAAAGTATAATTCCATTGGATATCATAAAGATTGCTTTAACACCTGAGTTATAGAAGAATATCTTAATTAACCAAGTAACAGTGTTATATTGTTTAAGACATCTAAGGGACAAGTGATTTGTTTTGGAGTAACTAATTCACCCCTCCCCTCTCAGTTAATTATCTCATTTCCAACAATTGGTATCAGAGCAGCAAGTGCTTTTAGAGAAGGTTTCAAGGCCTAAGCTAAAGATCAGAGATGTCTTATAGAAGGGAGATCCCAAAGCTAAACAAAGACAACTTCCTTGCATGGAAAGATCTGATGAAACTACATCTATCTACTATTGGAGATGTTGGTTTGCAATTTTTGGATAGAAAATATGTGGAACCAACATGGACTATGAATGTGGAACAGATGATGGAACAAAAGCTTCATAACATAATGATGATTGATATAGCTTCTTCACTCAGCTACTCAGAATTTGATGAAGTTAAGGACTTCCCTACAACCTATGATATGTGTAGGAAATTATAGGACATTCATGGAGGAGATGAAAATGTAAAGCGAGCCAAAGCAAAAAGTCTCAGAGGACAATTTGACTAGATGAAAATGAAAGAAGGAGAAGGCATTACAAGATACAGTGAAAGAATCAAGAAGATTGTGAGTGCCATCAGAGCTGCAGGAGGAATAATTGAAGATACAACACTGGTCAACAATGTATTAAGAAATTTACTTCCTATCTATCCTATTAGAGTTTCAGTTATTCAAGAGATGAGGTGCAATAAAGATATAACTCTGGATACATTAGTTGGAAGGATTACAACTTTTGAGCTGGAAAACTTTGACAATTATTCTTGTAGCTCTAGCAATCTTGAGTCTGCATTCAAAGCTAAATTAAACCTTGGTAAGAAGGACATATACTCAAAAGGAAAGCAGATTGAAAGTGATAGTGATAATGAATCTGATGATGAAGATCTAGATATCATTGAAGCATTACTTGCAAGGAGAGATGCCAATGGTAAATACAAAGGTAAAACACCATTGATTTGTTTCTCATGCAATGAGGTTGGTCACATTGTTGCTAAGTGTTCAAACAAAGAAGACAAAGATGAGAAAAAGTTCAACAAGTACAAAGGCAAGAAAGATTTCAAGAACTACAAGACCTACAAGGACAAAGGTAAGAAGTATTGTTATATTGCTAAGGATCCTGACATTGATGAAGAAGAAGATGAAATGGTCTGTATTGCTATAAAGGATGAGTCAAATGAAGAAGATGAAAAGACAACACTTTTCTCACATATCAGTAAAAATGACATGTGGATAATTGACAGTGGTTGTTCTCATCACATGACTAGTGAAAAGACAAAATTTGAAGATCTTGAGCGCTATGATGGTGGGAGTGTCAATTTTGGGAATGATGAACCCTGCTATGTGAAAGGAAAAGGTTGCATTACTCTGACAGAAGGAATCAAATGTGATAATGCTTATTGGGTTGAAGGACTAAGGAGAAATCTACTCAGTGTAGCACAGCTAAACAATATTGGCTTCAAGATAGAATTCATGAATGGTAAGGCCAAGCTCCTAGATGGTAAAGGGAACCTAGTTGGAACTGGAAAGCAAAAAAAAGGTAATCTATTCTATCTTGATCTCACTGAAGGTTCATGCTTCATTGCACAAGTAGAAGAAACTTGGCTATGGCATAAAAGGTTGTGTCATGTAAATTTTGATAATCTGGTAAACATAAGCAAAAACAAGAGAGTTAGAGGTATTCCTATTTTGAAGAAACCCGAGTTAGCAACATGAAAACAATGTCAAATCAGAAAGATGAGCAAGACAAGTTTTAAAAGCAAGAATTACAATACTTATGAAATCTTGGAATTGGTACACACTGACCTTTCTGGACCAATTGGAACAATAAGCTATACTGGAGACAAATATTTTATTATGTTTGTTGATGATCATTCTAGAATGATGACTGTCATGTTTCTCAGAGAAAAATCAAAAGCTTTTTAGAAATTCAAATGGTATCTTGCAAGAGTTGAAAAGGAAACATGAAAGAAACTAAAATGTCTAAGATCTGACAGAGGAGGAGAATTCATTTCTAATGATTTCAATGAATTCTGTAATGAAAGAGGAATCAAAAGACAGCTATCTACCCCTAGTACACCACAACAAAATGTAATAATAGAAAAAAGAAATAGATCCATTGTAGATTGTGCCAGAACCCTAATGATTGAAAATAATTTTGCTGCCAAATACTGGAAGGAGGCCATCAACACTACAGTGTTCACCCTGAGCCAAGTTCAACTGAAGAAAGGTAGTAACCAGACACCTTTTAAATTATGGTATGGCTATAAACCTAATGTTCATTATTTCAAAGTATTTGGAAGTAAATGTTACATCTTGAAGGAAGGAAGAAATGGAAAATTAGATGCAAAAAGTGATGAAGGAATATTCCTAGGTTACTCATGTAAAAGTAAATCATACAAATGTCTGAATCTTACTACTCATAAAGTCATAGAAAGTGTACATGTCAAGATTGATGAGTTTGCAGAAAGATATGAAGAGCAGAGCAGTAAAGATCCTGAAGACTACAAGAAATTTGTGTATCATGAACCTGATACTATGCATATGACTCAAGCAATGGTGATTGGATAGAAGAACTGTCAACCACTGAATATACTAACACAAACTGCACAACCTGAGTTGCAAACTGTGCAACCTAAGCTACTGGTAGAAGAGATCGAGTCTCAAACAGAGGGACCTGAGTCGCAGACAGAGGAACCCGAGTCACAGACAGTGTAACCCAAGCATCAGACAGAAGAACAGGAAATAATGTTTGAGAATGATAGACATAGTGGATCAAGTCCAGAATCAAGACTGAAGGATCCATTACTTTCTAGATATGTTAGAAGGCATCATGTTCTTGAAAAAATAATTGGAGATTAGACTGAAGGTGTAATGACAAGGAAAAAAATAAAAGGTAAATGTTTACTAAGTGAATTTGAACCTAGAACTATTAAAGATGCATTAAATGATGAAAGTTGGATAGAGGCAATAAATGAGGAAATTGAGCAGATTGAGAAAAAACAAAACTTGGACTCTTGTGCCTAGGCCAAGGGACAAGAATGTGATTGGAACCAAGTGGGTTTTTAGAAATAAGATGAATGAAAATGGTGAAGTTTCTAGAAACAAGGCCAGACTAGTTTGTAAAGGATATGCTCAAGAAGAGGGAATTGAGTATGGAGAAACTTTTTCTCCTATTGCAAGACTTGAAGGAGTCAAAACTCTTCTGGTATATGTTGCACATAAAGGATACAGAGTATATCAAATGGATGTGAAGTCTGCATTTCTAAATGGGATCCTAGAAGAAGAAGTCTACATTGAACAACCTAAAGGATTCATTGATCCTAGCAGAAGGTATATGGTTTGCAAGCTGCACAAAGCATTGTATGGAATGAAGCAAGCACCCAGAGCCTGGTATGAAAGACTATATGGTTAACTAGTAAATATTGGAATTCAGAGAACCAATGATAATAGTAGCCTA
Organism: Thuja plicata; assembly: GCA_018584345.1. Classification (NCBI taxonomy): domain Eukaryota; kingdom Viridiplantae; phylum Streptophyta; class Pinopsida; order Cupressales; family Cupressaceae; genus Thuja; species Thuja plicata. Next base: position 2,345,321 of record MU225850.1, read on the forward strand.
TACATCAAATAAGGACCACATAACAAAATATTGTTAGCAGAGATATTTGTTGATGACATATTATTCACTGGATATGATGACTTATGCAAAGCATTCTTTGTAGCTATGAGTAAAGAATTTGAGATGTCTATGTTTGGTGAGATAGAATTCTTTGTTGGATTACAAGTTCATCAAATGAAGGATGGTGTCTACATTACTCAATCAAAATATATCAAGGAGATACTCAAGAAATTTGGAATGGAAGATTCCAAATCTATTGGAACACCCATGTGTACTAGACAAAAATTATCTAAGGATGATGATTCAAAGGAGGTAGATCAGACCAACTACAGATCCATGATTGGAAAATTGAAATATGTTGTTCACACCAGACCTGATATTGCATTTGCAATTGGTATTGTTGCAAGATTTTCAGCTAATCCCAGAGATAATCACCTAATGGCAATCAAAAGAATTTTGAGATATATGAAGGGTACTGAAGGCTATGGTTTATGGTATAAGAAGGTGGGAACTTTGATTTGAAGACATTCACTGATACTGATTGGGCTGGAAGTGTTGATGATAGGAAAAGCACCAATGGTGGAGCTTTCTTTCTTGGGAAGAGGTTAGTATCTTGGACTAGCAAGAAACAAAATTGTATCTCTCAGTCTACAACAGAGGTAGAATATGTTGCTGCAGCAGTGACCTATTCAAACATCATATGGTTCAAGCAGTTGTTGTCAAGAATGAAGGAAGAAGTGAAAGAACCAATTATTATCTAATGTGACAACACCAGTGCCATTAACATTTCAAAGAATCCAGTGATGCACACCAAAACCAAGCATATAGCAATAAAGTATCATTTCTTGAGGGAATTAGTACAAAATAAAGAAGTAAGGTTGGAATATGTGAATACTAAAGAACAAGTTGTGGACATATTCACTAAACCTTTACCTAAGGATGCATTTTTGTATCTTAGAGGAAAGCTAGGGGTACTTCCCCTAACTAAATCTCACTAAAATATAGTTTAGTGATGCATCAACCTGAGCCACAATGAAGATCTATCAGTTGATGTAGGTACATCAGAGCCCATTGTAGATGAATTAGTACACTCAGGTACATTACAACTTCAAAGAGAAATAGTATTGACTGTGGGTATTAATACTTAGTATTTATGGAGATGGAGTCTTTGGAATCTGTTGTCAAAGAGGGAGAGTTTGCTATAATACACAAGAAATTACTTAAGGGAGAGTTCATAATAGAAAGAGACAGAGTTTGATGAAAGAGGGATTTTTTGGATGAGAATCAGAATGAAGCTAAAGACATTAAAGAAATTTTTATGTTGCTCCACAATTCATTATATTATGACATGTTGTGTTGCCATCAATGCCAAAGAGTGAGATTGTTGAAGACAATTATTCAATTGTGTAGTGTCATTGATGTTACACATGTATTTACACTTATGTAGTGATGTTACACAAATGTCTACATTCAGACTGAGCACAGTTGGTGAATAGAAAGAGTTTTTTAGTGTTGACTGAGTCACTCAGGCATTTCAGTCATGGTCAGGCATCAAAGAAACTCAATGTTAACCTAGTTGATTATTCAGTGTCAGTCGACTAACAGTGGTTTACATTCTACAATTAATTGGTTATATGAGGCTGACTGAATTGTGATTTATTACTTATTCAGAAGTATATTCAAGCTGACTTGATAGGGCTTATCATATATATGAAATTTCAAGTGTGGATTGAATGTGTGCAAGAGTGTGTATAAGCAGTAGTGTGAAATTATGTGATATGAAGAGTGAAGGCGAAATCAGATGGTATTTTGATTGAGTACAAAAAAATCAGAGCTACAATAGAATATCTGATCAGCAAGGATCTAATTATAATCATAACAGAGATCTAAATCAGCAAAGACAATTGCTTACACATACAAGTCAATTCATTGCTACTTTCTAACAGTTGTAGCAGTGATCTCAAATCTCTTAACAGAGTAGACTTAACATTCTTTTTCTAAATCCTCTCACAAGGTATAATTTCTATGTTGAAGTGTTGAAGACCTCTAAAAAGGCCACTCCTCACAGGGTGATTTAAATCCTCTAACAAGGTCACACCTAATAGTGTGTTTTGTAACCTTTAACAGGGTTGGCTCCTAACAGGGCTCACTTCAAAAGACTGAAAAATAGTAACTAGTTACATTGGTGGTCTTTCCCATATTGGCTTTCCACATTAAGTCTTGGTGTCACATGTGTATATGTTATTTGTTTCATGCTTTATGTTTTAGCACTTAATTACTAAAGTATAATTTCATTGGATATCATAAAGATTGCTTTAACACCCGAGTTACTGAAGAATATATTAATTAACCAAGTAACTGTGTTATATTGTTTAAGATATCTAAGGGAAAAGTGATTTATTTTGGAGTAACTAATTCATCCCTCCCCTCTCAGTTACTTATCTCATTTCCAATAGTATCAATATCCTTTCTAAATTCAATAGTGTCTCAATGCTCTCCACAATTAAATCAAAATCCCCTGTCTATGTAGGGATGTGCTTCAGCTTTCCTTCTTTATCATAAATGGTAGGGAAGTAAGCATTATATGATTCTACAAATGTTTGTAGTTTTCCTTTAATTATTTGATCTTTACCTGTGAAGAAAGGCACTAATGTCCTAATTGTACCCATCGTATCCTTAGTGTCTACAATCTTATCAGGAAGATCAAGCTTATACACCAAAATTGTTGCAAGCTTCTCTATAGACATATTCCTTCCTGACCATAGAGTAGGGATAGGGTTCAGGAAAGTCATGGCTTCAACACATTTTCCCTCAGCAACTTGGAGGGATGCATGAGAGATGTGAACAATACTCAGTTTATTCTTCAAGGTATCAACCCTGTGTTGTAGGATCTCCATCAATACTTTGATTCCCAAAGTATTTTTCTCATTTTCTAGTTCCTCTATCCTATCATCATACTTATTTAGCCTCTCATCAACCTCAATAGGGATAGAAAATTTTGAGTCAAAAGGGATGAACTCACGAATGATCTCTACAGAAGCATCCACCCTTTCACTAACAATAGGCACATTGGCTAACTTCTTAGTTAGCTCATCAATATTTTCTTCTAGCTTAACATTTAGAAAAAATTTCCCCTCATATTCCTTGGATATCATGATGAGGATGTTGTATGTCTCTACAACCCTCTTCTCTAAATCCTCTACCTTAGCTATCTTTAGGAAAGATACATGGGTTAATATGTCTGCAATATCCACATTACTCACATTCTGGATATTCCATATGAGCTTATTACCCTACCTCTAATCCTGTATGTCAAGTATCTTTGGCTGCTGTGTGGCTAGGGCAAGTGACCAAATTTCCAGTGTCTCTCTCCTTGGGTCAAAAATCGAGCCTCTCATGAAATCCCCAACTTAGACCTCAAACTTGAAGATATGATTTGGTTGTTTTCTTATCTGATCAATTAGGAAGGATGATTGCATGTCTCATCCAGGAAACAAAAGCATACCACTTATCTTCACTAATTCTACCATAGATAATGTATGACTGTCAGGATCATATTCTTGCAATGCTTTTACCAACCTTTCTTTGTTTTCCTTTGTATCATCTTCAGGACCCAAATTGATCTTTAATTCATTTTCTTTTATCTTAAAAATAAAACTATTTAACTCCTCAGTCTGGATGAAGTCATCATCCTGCATGATCAGTTTAGAAAGTAAAAGTTTATCATTTGTTTGGGTAACTAGTGCTAGACTTGATTCCCCAGTTCCCTCACCTTCTAGTGGCTTTTGTACATCCCTCATTGACTATGTGATCTCATGGAAATAGGGATATTTCTTAGTAACTATTTTTTTAGAAGTATCTTTCATTACCTTAGGAACATGTTCAATTTTATGTATTTTGGTTGATGGCCTTTGAGAAGACTCAGCTTCATCTCCCTCCTCTACTTCCACAAACTATTCTCTCTTCAATGGAACATCTTCATGAGATGACTCAACACCCTCAGGTTTAACCCCCACCTCTTCTCCAATAGGCACATCAGGCATCTTCTCCATTATTTCATCATATTTGTCAAGTAATGTTTTCAACTTATCCTAATATCTGAACTCATGATAAAAACTAGGGAAAGAGGGATCCATTTCTTTGAATTACCTTTCAACTCTATGGATATCATTCCATTTTCTTATTTTCTTAGTCAACTCATCAGCAATAACTAAGTTTTTGTTAATATCATCCTCAGGCAATGCCCCATGAAGTGGCAAAGAAACATTTTCCATCTCCTTCAAATTAACTCTCATAAATCCCTCAGGATCACACATTCTCATCTTTGTAGTGTATAATCTGTAATGCCTAAGAGAAATCATTAATGAGATCTAAAGCCCATTTCCCTTTGGTGAAGTCACCTACTACCCATAACCTAGGAAGAAAAGTTCCCATCTTCTTCTTTGGGCCTAGGTATTCCTTTCCAACCAGTGTTAGTTTCCAAATGAACTCAATAATTCCAACCCTAAGAGGGACATGTTTTGGTAAAATGTGAGGTAGCCAAGGACACCCAAAAACCCTAATAATTGTAAAATTCTCAAAAAGGAAACCATCTCTCCAATTATGCCTTATAGGCCCCTTACTATTTTCTTGTAGAGGTCTAATCATTCTTCTGAGGTCAAGATGGATTCCATCCTCTCTTGCACCTAGCATGTCTCTAATAGGGTCTACAATCCAATTTTCAAAATATAAAAAGGAAGAAGATTAAGTGGTGCATTCCCATACCCTTGTCCATATTTGAATTGGCAGTGGCATACCCATGTCCTCCTTCATCAAGATCAACTCCTTATCCATGTGGTAAACATTGTAAAACAAAATGAGGAGGATTGAATAATGCTTATAGTCAATCTTGGAAGGATTTTTTTGTATAGAATCCAAGTCATTTTAAATTCTATCAACTATATACCCCACATAGTCATATTCTTTAATCACATGAGGGTGTTGAATGTCCATAGCCAACATCAACAAATCTTCAGCTATTGTATTTCCTCCTTTTTATCCCAACACTTTACACAAACCATACACCATATACTTGAAGTAATTATGAAAAGTGTCCAGATCATAAGGCTCCTTCACATTGTCTGGAATTGGTATAGGCCTCCTTCCTTCCCTGGGCAAAAACTTGGGGATTGTATTATTCTTTAAGATATTCTTGTGCAAATGATATCACATTTTTTCTTCATCAAAGTCTATGTCCATGCTCATGGATCCAAAGATATCGAATTCTTCCATGAACCTAGCTTTGTCAATTCTTACCAGAACAGTCTTATCCTTTTTTCTAATGCATTTGCTGAGCGAGAAATAATGTTTTTCCAATACATTTATTAGGTCAACATCTATGAGGACGTTAGGAGTAATCAATTTAGCCATGTTTAGAACCCATGGATTGCACATTGGGACATCTTTCACTCTACCATTGAAGAAGAACATGAAAATAAAGGAACCAGTAGAACTAGGAGTGTCTGGGTTCTTGCACCAAGAACAAGTGTCATGCCATGCCTGATCATTAACTGATAATGTATTCGACAACCCTGGCAGCAATTGAACCCATTCTTCTAAAATTTTATCCTTCTTTTGCTTCCCTGCAGCTGATGACTGAGTGGACGTACTTGGTTCTGCCTTTTTTTTACAGAAATAATGAACTCTTCAAACTAGACAGAAAAGCTTCTTTGATGCACTTGTTTTCTCTACAGATACAACGACTTAATCTCAAGGAAATCTTTCTATCTCACTGAAAACAATATTAGTGATTGGATACACAAATGATGGCTATGGATACCACTTTAAAGCTCCATCTTGAATACCAAATATTTATCCATCAACTCACCATTAATGTCATACATTCATAATACTGTAGTTAGTCGTGGAAGGAAAATGGTCGTGTCATTAGGCTGCAAATTTTAGAAACCTTGAGCAATTTAAAAATATGCCAACACATCTAGAAAATTTGTGTCATGTTAAAAACCTATTTGGCCCAAACCCCACTTGTCACTTTTCAACTCAAGTCAACTGTCTTCATGGCATCAAGCTTAGCTTTATGACTTAAAATCATGTATTGTGATCTTGTAAAAAATTGACATAGTCACCTTCGCACAGTCACAACCTTCAAAGAAAACTACATCATAACCTCACAATCCTGTGCCAACGGTTATCCTTAACCTCTTCACATGGTTGCAACCAAGAAAATTTTAAGCAATGGAATCCTATCACCTTGTGCTGTCCATTGATCATTATATTGTAGATACGTGGCAGCATCTCACAACACTGTGAGATAACAATAAAATCCCTTTCAAACCTTGGGATGGTGCGATAAAGTATTTTACTTTAAATCTCCTTAAGACATGTGGCAACTTCTCACACTGGCACAACCATCTTCCTAGCCTTCATAAAATACTTGCAATCTTGTGGCCTACAATAAATGTTAGGTAGTTCTAAAAAAGGGACATGTGGCACCTCTACGCTTGTTCGCACCTTAGCAATTTAACCGCTAAAACATCCTGCAAACCTGCGACAAACTGAACTCAACCACTAGCAGGCGAGTATTGCATGGTCGCAACCATTTGGAACTAATTATTTACTGTCATGCGACCTTGAAGAAGTCTTAACTTAACTACCACACTTAACCTAACTATTGACCCGCGATAGTGAGCTACAATTTAACTTAACCGTCTTGTAAGGTCACAACCATTTGATATAAGAGGATAAGGTCACTGCGACCATAAGACACAAAGGAACTTTATTTGTGTCACAAGATCACAAGCTTAAAATATTAACTCAATCAAACCTTGTGAACTTGCACTTAATAGTTAAATAGACATCGCTAGCTCTCATATGAAAACCTTAACCAGAAAAGACTTGTGACATAGTGATAAAGCACTACAAAGGTATTTTGACCCTAGCTAACTACCACGGTATTCTGCAAAGACCAAATAGGAAAATACCAGATCAGACTTAGGAAATTTTATTCCAACTCAATTGTGGACTTCATTTTCTCAACAGATGAAAATATTAACAAGGCAAAACCAATTGATGTCAAATTTTGATGAAAATTTGACAAAGACCTAGCCAAATTTTGCAATCCTAACAGGTCTAATGTTAGACAATTTAAGAATATACATTGTTTCCTTTGTCATGACATTAATTTACACCCTATATCAATGAGAGTATTTTCAATGAGAGTTCCATTTATGTGAACAGTCACAATAGGGCTACCATGATCAACATATTTAGGGGCAACAAGTGTGCCTAACATAATGTAAGCCAATTTTCCTATTACATGAATAGTGTGTAGATCTCTCCTTTTCCTTCCTAGTTTCTTGAGACACAAATCCAAAATGACCTTGGTGTAGATAGGGGTATCTTTGATTGCCTGAATAAGTGGAATTTTGATGGAAATATCCTTTAGCTGGGCCATGAAATCAAATGTTGGCTTGGGGTTATATTACTCAATTGTTAATCTTGCTAGGAAAGGTAGATCATTTGTCAAAAGTTCTTATTCAACAACAAGTTGAGATGGTTCTGAGTTAGTGGCATCATTAACTGACTCTTCATCAATTATTTCAATTATTTGTGGAGTGTTTGAACTATCAAGAGTCCATCCTGAATAAAGGTAGATGTCATTAATTTCAACTGTGTATGTTGGATATTGAGTAGTGTCATTAATATATGCTTGCTAAACAAGTTTATTGTTAGGATAGGGTGCAGGCTGAGTAGGATTTTGGGGAGGTCTTGGTTGCAAAGCAATAGGTGGGTTTGGATTTAGCATTATAGCTTGTTTCTACAAAGCAGGATTAGGCATCAAAGCAAGTGGTTGGTTAAAATTTTGTTGTTGTTTCAGGTACTATGGAGGAGCCTAGGGCCATTTCTAGCTACCTCACCATCGTTGAGACCATAGATTTTGAGCTTGTTGTCATTGATTATAATTGGGCGTATGATAATAAGATGAAGGAGACCATCCCCCTTTATGTTCTCCCCAATTAGTAGTCACATTCCCCTACCATGGTTGATTGAAATTTCCCCATGGCTGATTATTCCAACCAAAAGTATTTGGATTATACTCATATGATGTATTACCATAAGATAATTGATCAAGAGGCATAGCTTGGCATGAATTCCATGACTTGCATTGGGAAATATAAAAATATTTGACCATCATCATCTTCAACAACATGGAACTCTGAATTTGAATGCTTCTATTCAGTGATGACGATCAGTTTTTTGCATTGATAGGATACCTTATTTTGCTGACAATGTGGGAAATATTTTATAAGTGCAACATTTTCTTACTCCTACTTCTTCTTGATATGAAGAGTATCCAACTGCGTGGCCATATGAATTATAATGTTCTGCTTCATATTTGAGAGAAAATTGCTAAGCTCCATGCAAGATACACCATTTGAAGACTTAGAGGTGGGTAGTAGTCAACTACTCCTATTATTTTTAAACATAGAACTTGAGTAGTTCTGTGATAATTTTCAAATATCTTCAAAGGTTGATTGGGTGATATCACCTTTTCCCATCAAATTTAATGTGTCAATGCAATCATCATTAACTCCTCACAAAAAAAAGCTTAAGAGATTCAAGGGAAAGAGTATTTTGTGGAGATTTATTTAGAGTGAAATGAAAACTCTCTATATGATATTCCAATGGTTCATATTCCTTTTGAATCATCCTAAATATGTCTTCCTTTCATGAATCTCCTCCTCTACAATAATCTTTCTACTTCTGCAAGAATTTTTCTTTCATTGTTGCCCAACTTTCGATAACATTTCTTTCGAGACCCATGAACCACCTTCAAGAAATATCCTTCAAAGTGGCAAGAAAGAGCTTCAACCTATGTGCATTTGTTGTATATCATAGCTTCAATAGAGCACGTCAAATTCAAATAGGAAGGTATCGTAATCTTCTATTATCAAGCCGTAGAAATTAGGCAAAGTTGATGAAGGTATGTTTTTCAAAGTAGTAGCTCACTCTTGGTCTGATATGGGAAACTCAAAGGTGATAGGTTCTATAGTATTCTCAACTTCTTCATCAACCATATTTTTGCGTGGTTAGGGTTTGGTGCTAGAATGAAGGAAGATGGGGCTAAGGGCACAGCAAACCATCCAACCTTGCGGAAACAATGCGGAATTAATACAACACAGTGAGAGAAAGAAACACATAGATCTTTTATCATTATTCAGATCAAAATCAATACATGTCAGGTTTTAAGGCCTTCTTGGTTGTGGTCATATACATCACAATGTATTACAAATGATCTTCTTACAATAGAGATCTCAGATCTTCAATATCTTAACATTTTGTTTCTTGCTCTAAGACTTCTTCCTAAACTAAGAACATACAAAAGAATATATACAAGATTCTAACAGAGAATTTGGTGCTCAAATACAAAGGTGAGACCCATATTTAGGTCCACACATATCCCAATGAGAGACTCCACATTAACACAACCATAGAAATTAAATGTCAAAGTCGGCCAGCAGCTCCAACTCCCAAATAAACCAACTCGGCAAAGCATGACCGAGCAACAGAGCACTCGGCCAGAGAAGGACCAAGAAATAGAAGAAAACTAGCATGACCAAGCAACTCAGCAAGCACATCGAGCAATAGAAGCTGAGTGACAGAGAACATACTGGAAATGAAAGTAAACATATTTTTGGTTGAGCAGGATTGCCAAGGACCCAAGATGCTCCTGCATCAGACACCTGGGGTTGAAAATAAATGATTCCCTAAATCATGTATCAGGTCCAACCTGAATTGAATCCAAATTATATTGAGAAATCCAAGATGAGTCCTCAATCGGTCTATTTTTCCACTTTACCAGATATTCCATGTATTCTTTTCATCTTGTACTTCTGTCAACTCTCTGTTTTAAGTTCTTCTCAACTTCCTCTATCTACTTCTTAGGATAATCATTTGGCACTGTCACTTCTTCATTAGGTTCATGATATTCATATAAGTCTGAAATATTGAATATAGGTGATATATCCATGTCATCAGGTAATTCAACTTCATAATAATTTCCACTGTCAAATCTTCTCAGTATTTTGCAAGGACCAAATTTCTTCATCTTCAGTTTACCATATATTTCGATAGGAAATCTACCTTTCTTTAGATGAACCATTACAACATCACCACCTTCAAATGTTTTATGTCTTCTTGATTTTTCTATATCATCCTTGTATTTCTGATTGCTTTTCTCCAGCTTCTGCTTCACATCTTCATGCAATGCCTTCATAAATTCTACAAATTCCTCTGCTTCAACACTTCTTTTCTCTTCACCAACAATATCTCTCAAATCTAATATACCTCTAGGTTGTGTGCCATGAACAATCTCAAAAGGTGTCTTTCCAGTTTTTTGTTTACTGAACTATTGTATGCAAACTCTGCTTGTGCCAACATCAAATCCCAATTTCTCAGTGTGTCTTCAACTAAACATCTCAACAAGTTACCCAAAAATTTTCTTAGAACTTCTATTTTTCCATCAGTCCATGGGTGGAATGTAGAGCTAAATTTCAACTTAGTATCCAACTTCTTCCAAAGTGTTCTCCAAAAATAGCTAACAAACTTACTGTCTCTGTAAGAAATGATACTCTTCGGTAATTCATGCAATCTGACAATCTCCTTAAAGAAAAGATATGTTGTGTACTGCATCTGATGTTTTTCTACATGGTATAAAATGTGTCATTTTAAAAAATCTATCCATGACAACAAATATGGAATCATTACCTCTTGCTGTCCTCAGAAGTCCAAGAAAAAAATCCATGCTTATATCACTCCAAGGTTTCTCAGGAACAAATATCGGTGTATACAAACCAGTATTCTGACTCACTCCCTTTGCAACTTGACAAACTCCACAACTTTTCACAAATTTTTGAACATCCTTATACAATTGAGGCCAAAAGTACCTCTCCTTTAGCAAACTCAATGTTTTATCAATACCAAAATGTCCAGCCAATCCACTACTATGTTTCTCCTTTATAAGATTAGTTCTCATTGAACCTCTTGATATACATAATTGAATACCTTTAAACAACATATCTTCTTGAATGAAATAGTCTTCATACTTACTTGATTGATTCAAATTAGGTGCTCTGCACACTCTCCGTTGCTCTTAAAAATTAGGGTCACTTTCATACCAATTCTTCATGTCATCAAAACCAAGAACTTCAATTCTCATTTCAGTCAACAAAGATCTTCTTCTACTCAATGCATCAGCCACTCTGTTAGAAAATCCACTCTTATGCCTAATCACAAATGTAAATCTCTGCAAATACTCTACCCATTTCATATGTCTCTGATTTATCTTATTCTGACTACCCAAATACTGTAAAGCCCTATGATAAGTATACAACACAAATTCATTTGGCATTAAGTAATGCCCCATTTCTTCATAGCTTGCACAATAGCATATAACTCTTGATCATAGACAAAATATTTTCTCTTTGCATCATTCAACTTTTCACTAAAGAAAGCAACAAATTTACCTTCTTGAGTTAGTACAGCTCTAATTACACTTCCACTTGCATCACATTCAACTTGAAATACCTTATTGAAATCAGGTAAGGCTACCATAGGTAATTCAACATCTTTCAGCTTCAAATCTTCAAAACTCTTATTAGCTCCATGTGTCTATTTGAATTCTCTTTTGTCTCCTCTCATTGTCTCAGTCATAGCATTGCAAATAGAACTGAAATTTCTGATAAAGTTCCTATAAAAAATTGCCAATCCATGAAATGATCTTACCTTAGTAATATTCTTAGGTGTAGGCCAACTCAGTATGGCTTCAACCTTCTCTGGATCCATCTTCAAACCATCAGTTGAAATCACAAAACCCAAATACACAAGCTCTTCTTTCATAAAGGAGCATTTCTTCAGGTTTATCAATAACTTTTCCTCTTTCAATCTCTGTAATAATTGTCTTATATGCATCATATGCTCTTCTCTAGTCTTACTGAATATCAGAATGTCATCCAAATATACAATCACACATTTATTCAAGAATTTCTTCAAAACTTCATTCATCAATCTTATAAATGTACTTCATGCATTAGTTAAACCAAAAGGCATAACCAACCACTCATATAAACCTTCCTTTGTCTTAAAAGCAGTCTTCCATTCATCTCCTTCTCTGATTCTGATTTGATGATATCCACTTTTCAAATCAATTTTGGTAAAATACTTTACTCCACTCAAACAATCCATTATGTCATCCATTCTCGGTATAGGAAACCTATACTTCACTATGATCTTGTTAATTGCTCTGGAATCAGTGCACATTCTCGATTCTCCATTCATCTTAGGTGCCAACATAGTTGGTACTGCACATGGACTCAAAATTTCTCAGATCAAGCCTTTGTTCAACAATTCATGAACTTGTTGGTTAAGCTCTTCATTTTCGGTAGGTGTTAACCGATGAGGTGCCTTGTTTGGTAAACTAGATACAGGAATCAAATCCATACAATCAATGATATCTCTGATTGGTGGCAAACCATCAAGTACATTATCTAAAATTATTTCTTTGTATTCAGTCAGCAACTTCTCAACTTCTGTAGGTATGTCATCTTCTACATTCTTACTTAGTTTGTTAGGAATCAAAGCATAACAAATATCATCTCTTTTCAAGTCCTTAACAAACTATCTACCTTCCATTAGATGAAATTTCACAAATGTACATAACTCATCAACATATTCTTCAACCAAAGGTAACAAGATTTTCTTCTTCTTATCAACCCAAATAGAATATCTATTCAACCTTCCATCATGTGTTGCATGTCTATCATATTGCCAAGGTATACCCAACAAAACATGACACCAATCCATTGGCATAATATCACATAACACCTTATCATAGTACTTTCAAATTTTTAGATTCACAAAACATTGTTCACTCACCATTAGTGTATTCTCATCCTTGATCCATGAGATCTTGTAGGGTTTTGGATGTTTCATCCTTTCCAACTGCAAATTTACAACCATTTCCTTAGATTCCAAATTCTCCCAGCTTCCACTATCAACAATGACTTTCCAAACTTTGTCTGCAACTCTACATCTGGTCTTGAACAAAATTTTCCTAATTGGATCTTGCTTATCTTTCTCACTCCATAATATCCTTCGGATCATGAGGTTACTTTCAGGTTCATTGGATGGTTCCTCTTGGATCAATGCATTTATACTACTACTACCAGCTTTCTTGCTTGCATTTGTAGATTCAAAGGATTTATGTCCTTCTTCACCACAGTTGTAACAAGTTACTTGGAACCCTCTTCTGCTATATCCACCTCTGGAATAATTACCTCTTCCTCGGTATGAATTTCCACCTTTCCATTTATTCTTCCCTTTGTCTTGAGATGTGTATGAAATTGACTTGTCTGGTTCAGATCTACTATTTTCACCATGAGATCTACCTCTTCCTCTAGTGAATTTACCACATTTGCCTCTTTGTCTTTGTTCATATCTTCTATTCAACTTCTCTTCAGCTTTTAGGGCAAATTGATATGCCTCTTCAATACCTTCCATTTTGACCAAACTGATCTCATATTGTATGGAACTTCTCAAACCATTCAGATATCTTGCAACTCTTTCCACTTCATCTTCAACATGTCCAGATCTGATGTCTAATCTATAGAATTCCTCAGTATAGTCTTTGACTGATTTGTCCCTCTGCTTTAAACTTTGCATTTGCTAGATTAGGTTAATCTGATAATCACAAGGAAGAAACTTGCCTTTCAATTTGTTCACCATCTTATCCCATACCTTGATTTTGTCTTTTCCTTTCTTCTTTCTATCAAATTGCAGATGTTCCCACCATAAGGATGCATGACCTTTCAATTTTTTGCTTGCAATCTTCACCTTCTTATCCTCTGCAAAATTCTCATATTCAAAATATTTTTCCATCTCAGTGATCCAGTCAATCTATTCATCAGAATCTAGTTTTTCACTATACTCAAGAGGATTAAACTGAGGTGTGGATTTCAAACTTGTCAAAGCTCTCAGGAACCTTTCTTCTTCCTGGTCCATCATAGGTGCAGGTGCAGCTTCACCTTGAACCTCTTCAAATTCATCATCACTAACATCTTCAAGATGTCTTCCTCTATGCTGGGTTGTCTCAACAGCTTCCAATATTACAAGCATTTGTCTAAGAATATTAGCTAGACCTTGATCAACATTTCCTCTCCCATGAATCATCTTGAAACTCTCTACAATTGTAGATCAAATTGCAACCTGCCACCCTACAACAAATATCTTAGAGTTTACAAGAAGGAACCACGGTTCTCAACTCTGCTCTAATACCACTTGATGCAAGGACGAAGGAAGATGGGGCCTAGGGCACACCCAACCTTGCAGAAACAATGTGGAATTAACACAACAACACAGTGAGAGAAAGAAACACAGAGATCTTTTATCATTAATCTGATCAAACTCAATACATGCCAGGTTGTAAGGCCTTCCTGGTTGCGGCCATATACATCACAATGTATTACAAATGATCTTCTTACAATAGAGATCTCATATCTTCAATATCTTAACATTTTCTTTCTTGCTCTAATACTTCTTCCTAAACTAAGAACATACAAAAGAATATATACAAGATTCCAACAGAGAAGTCAATGCTCAAATACAAAGGTGAGACCCAGATTTACGTCCACACATATCCCAATGAGAGACCCCACATTAACGCATCCATAGAAATTAAATGTCAAATTCGGCCAATAGCTCCAACTCCCAAATAAACCAACTCAGCAAAGCATGACCGAGAAATAGAGCACTCAGCCAAAGAAAAATTGAGCAACAGAAGAAAACTAGCACGACCGAGAAACTCGGCAAGCATGCCGAGCAACAGAAGCCGAGTGATAGAGAACATACTGGAAATGAAAGTTAACATATTTTTGGTTGAGCAGGATTGCCAAGGACCCAAGATGCTCTTGCATCAGGGTCTTCCTCCTTAGGGTCCCTAAATGGGTCCCCTTGGTCCTCCACTGTATCTCCTTCTTTAGGCTCCAGTAAATCTCATATTGCCATAGAGGGGATAAATATCCCTAGTACATCTCTTTTTTGCTGCATTCCATGTATAAATATCTTCCTGCACTTGTTAGTAGAGGTTGTTTAACTAAAATTTATGCTAACTAAAAATCCAATGCTAGAAAAGAACAACTATGCTATCAAAAGAAAGTGACAAAGAGGTATACTATACTAGAAATTTTGTGTCTTGGAACCACCCTTGGCAACTGTGCCAAAAATGGTTGGTTTTCATTAAGAGTGATTGGTAAGTGTAGACAACTCAATACACTATCCTAATGAAGCAACTAATATTTGATTAAGTAAACTTTCATCCTAGTGAAAACTCATTTAATTATCAACCATGGACACATTTTATTATATGGAACTTGCACTGTATGTGCAACAAAATCAATCTAGTACCTACCAAAATTCATAAGTCAACTGATATAAGTACATTAAAGCCTCCTATACTAATCCAACATAGGCAACTTTGGTCGTGGGTAAATAGTGTGACTACATGCGACAGAATCAATGTTTAACAGAATTAACTAAAATTAACTAATTAGCAAAAGGACTACCACATGAATCATAACTAAATAAACCTATATTAACCGTACAAGAGATTAATATGCAAACTTACATTAACCATGCATTACATTTAAAATTTTAAATGAAAGATGAACTACTCTAATTAACATGTATAACTAAAAATATACTAATTAAAATGCAACTAACTACGTCTACGCTACTGGAGAATTACATCACCTCAAGTGACCCTTGTTTGAGGATCTATAATCTTCAATTAACACAGTACTCTTCTTATAAAAAAATCACCACCCACCTTTTATTAATCATAACAAAAGTACAATAATAAATGAACTACAATGCTAACTAGAACAAAATCTAATATTGTAATCTTATCAACTATCAACTAACTTTGCTTTAACGAAGTTCTTTTCTCTTTATAGGAGAGAGATCTTGGAGTAGTTGACATTAGTAGCTTTAAAATATTTCATTACACATGTCACTCTTTAGAAAAGTTTGACTTATTCACGAACATAAAATACACTAAAGAAAAACTCAAAATATAGAATTTTAAATGAGACACGACCATGCATCATGGGGCACACAATTGAATTGGTGTGAGACTTTTTCCTTCAATTCACAATCATTCCCAGTTGCCTGGTTCAACCTGTTCCATTCATGGAAATGATGGGTTCAAAATCATCATGATTCTCAAACATTCTTTATTTGGAGGTTTGACCATGTCTTCCCCGTAGCAGTAATTGGTCCATCATCCCATCTTTTTGTTTTGGGGCCGCAGGTTAGCTCAAATAATGGATGATATACACAACACATAAAAATACTTCAAAACATCACAATTAATCAAGATTGTTTACCATTTCAAACAAATTAGAGCTATAATATATAACATTATATCATGTATATAATATCCATAATAACCATAACAATGTACTTAAGTATAACCAAGTCTTAGAGAAGTTTTCTAAAATATCATGAAACTAAACCTAAAACATCCCCAAAAAGATACCAAACATGGACTCATCACATGTAAGAGGAAATTACTTAAGAATATTCAGGGTGTGAGGTGTGGTATGAAGTGACTTAGGTAAATAAGTTAACAATGATGTTGCTAGTAATGGATGAAAGAGGTGTGAGAGTGTGGTACATCATGGGGTAGAGGGTGTGTGATCTTTATGGGAACACATGTAGTCAAATAATGCAGTTGAAGTGTGAGATCAATTTGGGATCACAAAACAACCCAGACGTGTGATCAACGGATGAGAACACATCAAGATAAAGATAAGCTATTTGAAAAAGACAAGTTCAACACCCTTGTAAATAGGTAATTGACATGTCTAAGATAAGAATCTCAAGCAAGGTTGCCCCAAGTAGAGCAATTGATAGGATTGATAAGGCTGAATCAAGGATTGAAGTTTGATAGGTACTACCCCCTCGTGATCAAAATCAAAATGAGATAGAGAAGAAACAGAAAATTGATAAATTTGATCAAATCGAACTAAAGATAAGGTTCATGATGTAAGATGAAAGATATGTTAGAATAGTCCCAAAGGATAGCTGAGAGGGGGGGTGAATCAGTTATCAGTAAATTTAATTATTTTTTACTTCCTTAATCTTCAGAATACAACAAAGTAAATGCTTAATCAGATAACACAGTACACAACTCACAATTTGATTACGGGGAAACCAAATGGTAAAAACCCCGGTGGGAATTAGCACCCACAATGAACTATACTTGTTTATAGTAATCCCTGTTAGAAGATATCTCAACTCTGTTAGGAGTTGTACTTTACAATGCAATAAGTATAGTGACTTGGTTAAGGGTCGGACCCTGTTAGGAGTCTTTTACAAATAACCCTGTTAGGGGTGGTGGACTCATTGTCCAAAAGCTCACTACTTAAATGGTGAAGGCTACAACCTTCTGTAAAATAGATATGCACTATATCTGATGATGAACTATAGAGTAGACCTACTATCTTGATCATTTCAAGTGTATTACAATCTTTCACTTCTTCACATAGACTTTTGATGAATGAACCACATCTGATATTCTGCTCTGTACATCTTCTGTCTCTTTTCATATCATTCACACTTAGCATATCACAAATGACTTGCTATAAGTATCTTCCTCAAAGTATAAGATCATGGGACCTGTAAGACAACTCTTTATAACTTCCTTGTTGGCTCTACTAAGCACACAAGCATAATTACAACCGCGCAAGTATAAACTGAATAGACGCTCACTAAGTCAGCCTCACCAAATTAACTCTAACTTTGCAATATTCTTGAAACACATTTGGCACCTTTAGATAACTATCATCAACTCATAACTAATCATGAATATACACGCGCATATCTTGAAGATAGGCGCAACTCAAGAAGCACGTTACATACGTTGGCTCTGAACAGATACTCTTCTAGAACTGTAACTGCCAGTAACAAAATTACACAACTTGACTGAAAAATCATATTTGGATCTACGTGTATGAACATAACATAATAAATATGTCAACAACATGTAGCTAACTACACAAGTCTTCATGTCATCATTCTGATAAGTACATACAGAATCACTACTGTGTATTATATGTTGTCATCAATGACAAACATACAATCAATCAACTGAACAAAATCAAATCTCCAACAATCTCCCCCTTTGACATTGATGGCAACATATGATATAACATCATCTGTTCATGGTGTCCTCTTTCTTTTACAATATTCTCAATATCCTCATCAAAGATTTCTCTATACTGCTGCAGTTCCTCTGACTATGTTTTTGTTCCATGTATATACTCCCCCAGAGTATATGCTCCCCCTTAGTACATACTCCCCCTTAGTACATACTCCCCCTTTGACATCAATGGCAAAGGGCACCATAACTCATTAGGCACAGGTACTACTCCAGAAGTAGAGTAGTCAACCATTCATCAGTCACTCAATGACTGATGTTCTTGCTGCTTCTTCTAAATAGACTCAGGAGAGGGAATTGCTCCCAAATTCTCCCTAAGATACTCAAAAGTATATTTTGATAAGGGCTTTGTGAAAATATCTGCCAACTATTCTTTGGTGCTCACATAGTCCAATTTTACTTCTTTGTCTGCAACCTTTTCTCTTAAAAAGTGGTACTTGATCTCTATGTGTTTTGTCTTTGCGTGCATCACAGGGTTCTTAGACATTTTGATAGCGCTAGTGTTATCACAGTGAATAACAATAGGATAATCAACCTGAATGCCAAAGTCTTTAACCATCTGCTTGATCCAAACCATGGTTGAACAATTCAGTGCTGCTGCAACATATTCAGCTTTTGTTGTTGATTGAGAAATATAGTTCTACTTCTTGCTTATCCAAAAACCAATCTGTCTCCAAGAAATACTGCTCCTCCTGAAGTGCTCTTCCTATCATCAATACAACCTGCCCAATCTGGATCTATATACACATGAAGTTGTACATTCTCTGATTTAGGATACCATAAACCATAGTCTATAGTTCCCTTTAGATATTTGAATATCCTCTTGATTGCCATTAGGTGATTCTGCTTGGGTTTAGCTACAAATCTTCCAACAATGCCAACTGCATTAGATATGTCAGGTGTAGATTGAGTTAGATAAATGAGTTTACCAATCATAGATTTGTACAATGTCTTATCAACTGCTATGGAATCATCATCTTTTGAAAGCTTGCTTCCTGTTATCATGGGAGTGCATACTGGCTTACAGTCTTCCATCTAGAAGGTCTTCAATATTTCCCTCACATATTTTGACTAATTAATGAATATACCTTTATCTGTTTGCTTTACATTCAGTCCCAAAAAGTATTTTATAGGACCAATCATGCTCATTTCAAATTCATTCTGCATTTCTTTTGCAAATGTTGTACTGGGCTTGTCATTACCTCCAAAGATAATGTCATCAACAAATATGGCAACTAATAGTAATCCATCAGGTGTCTCTCTTATGAATAGGTTACAGTCTACTGCTCCTTTCTTGAATCCAATCTTGGTAAGATAACCATCAAGTCTCTCATACCAAGCTCTTGGGGCCTGTTTAAGACCATAGAGTGCTTTCTTCAATCTGCATACCAATATCTGGTTCATCTAAAAGATTAAATCCTTCAGGTTGTTCTATGTAGACTTCTTCCTTCAAGTCTCCATTCAGAAAAGATGACTTTACATCCATTTGATAAACTTTAAAGTCTTTGAATGTTGCATAGGCCAAGAACAATTTAATGGCTTCCAGTCTGCTCACTGGGGCAAATGTATCAGTGTATTCTATTCCTTCTCTCTGTGCATATCCTTTGCATACCAATCTTGCTTTGTTTCTAACTACTGTACCCTCTTCATTCATCTTGTTTCTGAATATCCACTTTGTTCCAATCACATTTTTGTCACTGGGTCTAGAGACCAATTCCCATGTATCATTTTTAACTATCTGATCTAATTCTTCTTTCATTGCATTCTTCCAATCAGAATCATTACAAGCATCTTCAACACTTAAGGGTTCAATCTATGAAAGTAAACATACATCTTCATCCATTGCTAGACTTTTTGCTTTTGATCTGGTCAAAACACTGCTGCTCTGATCTCCAATGATATCATCTTTAGAGTGGTATCTGGATGTGAATTTAGGAACCTTAGGTGTGAATTCTTCTTCTGTAATATGTGATTCTTCTCTGCTTGATTCAGGGTCATTGCATGAGACATCAATTCAATCAAACATTTCTTCAATAACAGTATCTTTGCTACTAGGCCTAGGTTTATCTTCAATCATAGGTGCATATTCATAGTATCTCTGTTGAACCATAAACTTTTCATCAATTTTTACACGAGTACTTTCAATTACCTTTTTTAATCTCAAATTGAAACATCTGTATGCTTTTCTTTTTGTAGAGTAACCAAGGAAAATACCTTCATCACTTCTGGCATCAAACTTACCAACACCATCATCTCTCTTGATGCAGCACTTGCTGCCAAAGATTCTGAAATACTTCACTGTAGGTACATTACCAAACCAAAGTTCATAGGATGTCTTATCTCCGCCCTGCCTCAATTGAGTTCTGTTGATAGTATAGACTGTTGTATTCACTGCATCTCTCCAATATGTGTGCACAACTTTTCCTTCAACCATCATAGTGCGTGTTGTATCAAGTATAATCATGTTCCTCCTTTCTGCAATCCCATTCTACTGAGGGGTTCTAGGTGCACTCAAATGTCTTTTTATTCCATGTTCTTCACAGTAATCATAAAAATGATCAGAGGTGAACTCTCCTCCTCTATTTGATCTCAGACATTTCAGTTTTAATCCAGATTCATTCTCAACCTTAGCTTTGAATATTTTGAACTTCTCAAAGGCTTCAGATTTCTCCTTTAAGAACGCAACCCACATCATCCTAGGAAAATCATCAACAAACAAAATGAAATACCTTTCTCCATAGTATGATATTGTTTGGGTAGGGCCACACAAATCTGTATGCACTAGGTCCAATTTGTTTTCAGTTGAGTTCTGCTTGCTTCTAAAGGAACTCCTTACATGCTTTCCCATAACACATTCCCTGCATATTGTGTCAACTAGTCTTGCAATAATAGGAAGGTCTCTGACTACCTTGACATTACTTATCTTTACTATGTTATCAAAATTGATATGACATAGTCTCTTGTGCCATAACCAACTGTCATCTACTTTTGCAACAAAACAACTTACATCAGAATTGAGCTGAAAAACATTACCTTTTGTTTTGGAGCCTAATGTAATCATGTCTCCATCCTTGTTGTTAATGATGCATTTGTTGTCTTTGAACTCCAAATGATAACCTTTATCAAGTATTTGTCCAACACTTAGCAAGTTATGATGTAATCCATCAACATATAGAACATCATATGTCTTGTTCTTTCCATCCAAGGTGATAGAACCTCTGCCTATGATAGGTTTAGGAGTATTATATCCAAATCTAACCATACCACCTTTGTATTTTTTTAAATGAACAAATATGTCTTTGTCACCTGTTATATGATGAGAGCATCCACTTTCAATGATCCAATCAATTCTGATGTCTGCTTTGGAAATTAAGGCTAACTCTTGTTCTTCCTTTTCATCTACAATGTCCATTTCCTCAAGCAACCTTTCCATGTCTCTAAGGGCAACGAATCCAATTTCATCTTCTCCTGAATCTTCATCAGTTACACCTTCTTCGGCATGATAACATTCCTTCTTATATTTAGGTTTGTAATCAGATCTGAATTTCTTGACTCTCGTGGGACACTTAGATGCAAAGTGACCAATCTTGTTGCATGAAAAACATTTGAATGGAAGTCGTCCTTCATATTTTCCTTTTCCTTTCTTTTCTCTTTTAGCAATCATAGCAATGATTTATTCTAGTTCTTCATCAACTTCTTCTTTCTCATTATGACTAGAGATGTGTAAGGATTTCTTACCATGGACTGAGGCTTTAAAAGTTGTTTCACTTTTAGGTTCAGCCTTCAATCTTGATATCTCAAATGCAGAGATTTTGTTGATCAAAGTCTCTCTCTTGAAGTCTTGTGAGAATTGCATGGTTTCCTCTAGAATACTTATCTTGTTTTCATAGTCTGATGTTAAATTAGTTAGCAGCTTGTCCAGTATGTCTTCTTCTGATATTTCTCCACCATTGTTTCTGATTCCAGAGACTGCTTCATTTATCCTTTGATTGTAGGCTGTAATGTTCTCTACAAGTAACATCTCAAGACTGTTGTATTTCTTTTTCCATGTCTTCCTACACGCATTATTTGCTTGAATATCTCCTTCAAACATATCTTCTAGATACTTCCATATGGTGTATGCTCTGTCAATTTTCTTGATCTCAGAAAATTCACTGTCGGATAGGGCTTCTTTAGCAATTACATTATTGGTAAATGTTTCCTTTTGTCTATTAGTAGCATCATCCTTTGCAAGGTATTTCAGAGATGGAATTACAACTTCTTGTGTAGCAATTTCAAAGATCTCAAAGCCAACACACTGTATTTTGTTTTTCCAATCCAAATAATTTTCTCCATTGAACTTAGGGCTCTCTTTTCTAAAGTAAGACATCTGATCTACCTTAAGCTGTTAGGCTTCTTCTCCAAGGCTTTTGGCTCTAATACCAATTGTTAGAATAGTCCCAAAGGATAACTGAGAGGGGGGGGGGGGGGTGAATCAGTTATCAGTATCTTTAATTCTTTTTTACTTCCTTAATCTTCAGAATACAACAAAGTAAATGCTTAGTCAGATAACACAGTACACAACACACAATTTTATTACAGGGAAACCAAATGGTAAAAACCCCGGTGGGAATTAGCACCCATAATGAACTATACTTGTTTATAGTAATCCATGTTAGAAGATATCTCAACCATGTTAGGAGTCATACTTTACAATGCAATAAGTATAGTGACCTGGTTAAGGGTCGGACCCTGTTAGGAGTCTTTTACAAATAACCCTGTTAGGGGTGGTGGACTCACTATCCAAAAGCTCACTGCTTAAATGGTGAAGGCTACAACCTTCTGTATAATAGATATGCACTATATCTGATGATGAACTGTAGAGTAGACCTACTGTCTTGATCAGTTCCAATGTATTGCAATCTTTCACTTCTTCTTCACATAGACTTTTGATGAATGAACCACATCTAATATTCTGCTCTATACATCTTCTGTCTCTTTTCATATCATTCACACTTAGCGTATCACAAATGACTTGCTATAAGTATCTTCCTCAAAGTATAAGATCATGGGACCTGTAAGAAAACTCTTTATAACTTCCTTGTCGGCTCTACTAAGCACACAAGCATAATTACAACTGTGCAAGTATAAACTGAATAGACACGACGCTTCACTAAGTTGGCCTCACCAAATTAAATCTAACTTTGCAATCTTCTTGAAACACGTTTAGTGCCTTTAGATAACTATCATCAACTCATAACTAATCATGAATATACACACGCATATCCTAAAGATAGGCACAACTCAAGAAGCATGTTACATACGTCAGCTCTGAATAATACTCTTCCAGAACTGTAACTGCCAATAACAGAATTACACAACTTGACTGAAACATCATATCTGGATCTGTGTGTATGAACATGACATAATAAACATGTCAACAACATCTAGCTAACCACACAAGTCTTCATGTCATCACTTTGATAAGTACATACAGAATCACTACTGTGTATTATATGTTGTCATCAATGACAAACATACAATCGATCAACTGAACATAATCAAATCTCCAACAAGATATAAGGATCACAGAACCAAGGTAGATCATCAAGTATGAAAGATTATGCCCCAAGGATGAATTAGAAGAAAAGAAGTGGGGTGAAAGCGAATGGAGGATAGAAGTTTGGAAGAGGTGGAAGGAAATGGAGTGAAGAAAGAGAATTTGCCTTAAGAAAGAGAATTCCCCAAAATCAATCAACTGTTTAAGCTAGAAAATTTCAATTGAGATCACGAAAGAAGATAAGGAAATGAAGATCAAACATGACCACAGTTGATTAAAAGTCCACAAGAAAGATGAAGAAAAACCCTCGCAAACTCATAATGCAGCCTAAAAATGCAAACTAACATGAGGTCTAACAATGCAAGCTACATGAAAATGCAAAGGTATACTTGCAATAGGGAAACTATAACATAGGAATTTATGTTCATCATTTATTAGAGAATGTTAAAGAACTTATTTTCATCATTGGGCCATTATTAATAGACATCAAAAAATCACACAATCATCATTAGTCACAAGCGCAACTATGAAGATATGAATGTGATTTATATCGGAGTGGAATGTGGAAATATTATAACATAAGAATCAAAGACATAAAGGTCAAGATGACTTTGATGTTAGCTTACCCACTTTAATGTAGCAAAACCACGCTCGCATCAAGGCATAGATGCCAGGATGACCAGAAGAATGGTTGTGCAAAAACAGCCAAGGATGATGCCTCAAATCTCCTAAGTGTGTCAAGGGAATGTAAAAAGAGACACTCAAAATTTTCAAGACCACACCCATAAGCAGAAAGCAACTAAAAACATGCCCCATGCTCCAAGTCCTCTAGCTATGCATCTCGGAGAGACTTATTAGACAAGAACACTCAACAAAAATCAATAACAGTTAGCACACAAAGAAAATATCATGACATAGCTCAAGAACTAAGTGTTGTGTTTAAAAATTTAAGTGTGTTAACTGATACTGAGTTTCGAGGATAAGAATCGAATGCTTGCAAGCAGGTAAGATCACATGACAAAAATAGGTAAGACCAAACCGATAAGTGTTGAAAAACACTTGATGTCAGGGGTTGTTTGAAAATACAGTTGGGGTGGTGTTGAAAAACACTGCTTGTGAGGTGTCCTAAAGACTAACACATCCAAGAGACCGAAGCTAACATAGTTATGCCCCCTAGACAAAGACAAAGACCAACTCCAGATCGATGCAACAAGGACAAGGCATGATGGAGAAAGGCTAAGTGTCGAGGACTCATGCTAAGAAACAGGGGTGCAAAGGCCTCAAGTAGCACCCATTTCTAGGTTTTCACCACTTGGATTTTATTGCAATTTTTTTCTACCAAGGCGCCTGTTTCCAGGTTTTCACCAAGGCACTTTTTCTATTTTTTTGAATTTTTGAATTTTTTGGTTTTTTTGTTATTTTGGAATATATAATTTTTTTTGGAGATACATCAAAGCGCCCATTGCTATGTTTTCACTAAGATGATCATTTTTTCAGGACATTTTCTGATTTTTAGCATTTTTGACAAGATATCATTTTTATTTTGTTTTTTCAGGATCAATAATTATGTACAAAGGATGCCCCCAGACAGAATGAGCATCATGGATAAAACTTCTTCAGGTGCAAGACATTGATAGGATCAGGGAGCTTCTCTCCCTCTATTGTAGACAATAAATAAGCACCTGGCCCAAAAGCTACTGTAATGATGTAAGGTGCAAGCCAATTAGGTTCAAATTTGCCCTTTTGATCTCTATGCTGTTGATTCTTAGGATTTTCACGTAGGACAAGATCTCCCACTTGGAATTCTCTAGGACAAACCTTTTTGTTGAAGGCTTTGGACATGCACTTTTGATAAACCCTCATATGGCCAAATGACGCTTGACGCTTCTCATCTAGAAGTTCTAACTCTTGAAGTCTCATGGCGTGGTAGTCTTCATCTGTAACTAGACCTTTGAGGGAAACTCTAAGTGAAGGAATCTCAACCTCCAAAGGTAACACTGCTTCAGCGCCATATGCAAGGGCAAAAGGAGTAGCCCTAGTAGGAGTACAAATACTTGTTCTATAGGCCCACAAAGTCAGATTTATCTGTAAGTGCCAATCTCTACCATTATTATAGACTGTTCTATGTAAGATTTGAAGAATGGTTTTGTTTTATGCCTCTACTTGACCATTTCCTTACAAGAAGTAAATGGAGGACCAATGTTATTTAATCTTGAATTTCTTGCAAATTTGTTTAAGGTCCTTGTTTTTGAACTAGCCTCCGTTGTTAGTGATAATCTCAGAAGGCACTCCATATCAACAGATGATATGGTTCAAAATGAATAGAGCAACTGTCTTGCCCGAGACAACAAAAAGTGGGACAACTTCTACCCATTTAGTGAAGTAATCAGTAGCAGTGATAATAAACTTATGTCCACCTGATGAGTTGGTATGAATTTGCCCAACAAGATCAAAGGCCCAATACTGAAATGGCCAATGAGATATAGAAGGAATGAGCTCCCTGCCTGGAGCATGTATCAAGTTACCATGTTTTTGACACTTTTCACATGACTTTGCAAAAGCTACTACGTCAATCTGCATCATAGGCCAATAGTACCCTGCCCTAAGCAACCTTCAGGCCATGGCAAGACCATTGGAATATCCCCCACAGACACCCTCATGGATGTCAATTAATGCTTGGTCAGATTGTTCCTTTTCTAAGCATCTAAGAAGTGTTCCATCTAGACCCCTCATATGCAAATCACTAGAGATAAGGGAATGGCGAGAGGCGTTCTGGGTAAGGTTTCTTCATTCAGATCGGTTAAAGGTTTCATGAATAATACCATCACGAAGGTATGAGTAAATGACATCATAACGGGATGACTCATGACCAACGAGGGTACAAATGACATGACTTTCTTGGGAGTCATAAATAGTGTGATGTAGCTCTTCCACCAAGAATTCAAATCTGAATTCATGTTTCTCTAACTGAAGGAGTGAAGCAAGTGTATCCATAGCGTCAAATGCTTTATTTTCTGCTCTAGGGATTTGTTGAAACATGACAAAGGTGAAGTATCATTTCAAGGAATCAACCATTTGCTTGTAAGGTACCCATTTCTCATTTGTTTGATATTCATCATTAACTTGGTTGATTATCAACTATGAATGCCCATAGATGTGTAACTCTATGATTCTCCATTCTATGGCCATCTTAAGTCCATTTGTTAAAGCTTTGTACTCAGCAATGTTGTTTGTACATGGGAACAATAACTTGTAAGACTTAGGAATCGTGTACCCATGAGGAGAAACAAACAACACACCAGCTCATAAACCGTTTATACACGAGGTGCTCATCTGAGAAGTCAACTTGAAAAGGTGCAGTATCTTGCAATGGGAAATCAACCAATTGATCTGTTGTGGCTTGTCCTTTAATTGCTTTACACTTAATATACTCTATGTCAAACTCTGAAAGGATCATTATCCATTTAGCAAGTCTACCTGTGAGGGCAGCCTTACCTAGCAAATACTTGAGTGGATCTATTTTTGCTATGAGGTGTATAGTGTGTGCAAGCATGTAATGTGGCAACTTTTGGGAAGCAAACACAACTGCAAGGAAAGCTTTCTCAATGCTGGTGTAGTTAACCTCATATGAAACAAGAGTGCGGCTAATATAGTATATTGCTCTTTCTTTCCCATTTTCATCAAGTTGAGCTAGTAATGCCCCCAAGGAAGATTATGTCGCTAAAATGTATAGAATAAGTGGTTTTCCTGGGATAGGAGGCATTAAAATGGGAGGATTTGCCAAGTATTTCTTGATTTGATCTATACTCTTTTGACAACCCTCATTCCAAACACATTTGACTCCTTTGTGTAAGTTCTTGTTGAAGGGTTGAGCTCTATCCGCCAATTGTGAAATGAATCTCCTTATGGATTGAAGACGTCCTTGAAGACTCCTCATTTGACTAATGTTTATAGGAGGTGGCATATCTATGATTGCTTGGACTTTTTTAGGGTCTACCTCTATTCCTTTTGCTGAAATGATGAATCAGAGTAGTTTTCCAGAAGTGACTCCAAATGCACACTTTTTAGGATTTAACCTTAGTTGAAATTGTTCCATGCGATCTAGAATGACTTCTAAATCATTTAAGTGTGTGTCTCTTTGCTTAGATTTGGCTAATGTGTCATCCACATAATCTTCCATGTTTTTATGCATCACGTCATGAAAAATGGTTGTCATAGCTCGTTGATAGGTGGCTCTTGCATTTTTTAATCCAAAAGGCATAACATTCCAACAATAGGTACCCCATGCACAAGTGAATGCAGTCTTTTCTTGATCTTTAGGAGCTATCTTAATCTGGTTGTATTCAGAAAAACCATCCATCAAGGAATAAATCTCATAAATCGTAGTCATATCCACTATCATGTCTATATTGGGAAGTGGAAAGTCATCCTTTGGGCATGCTCTATTGACATCTCTAAAATCTGTGCAAACTCGAATGGATTTGTCATGTTTGGAAACTGGCACAATGTTTGATATCCATTCGACATAGGCAATAACTCTTATGAATCTTGCACCAAGGAGTTTCTCCAATTCTACTTTGACTAGGATAGCTATATGAGGATGCATCTTTCTCAATTTCTGTTTAACTAGTTTGACACCCAGAGCTATGGACAAGTGATGCATGATAAGATTAATGTCCAACCCTAGCATATCTGAATAAGTCCATGCAAAGTTGATCTTCTTTTTTTGTAAGAACTTAGTGTAAGCTTCTTTTTCTTATGGTGTTAAGGACTCAACCAAGTGTACTATCTCTAGAGCCTCATCTGTACCCAAATTGACTGCTTGTGTTGGTTCAATAAGCACTGAAGATCTATCTTGAAAGTAGCTAGGGAGACGATCAAGTACCTCATCCTTAGGCGGCTCAGAGAGGTTTTCACCCTTGGATACGTCATTTCTTTTTACTTTTTTTAGCTCTGACACCGCCACACAGTGGTTTTCACCATCAGAACTCCTATTCTTTTGATTTTATTTTCTTTTTTATTTTGTGACTAAGGTACTTGATGTATGGCTCTGTCATGCTAGTAGCTGGTTCACTGGTGAAAGAGACTATGGGTTCAATGGCATTTAGGTAACAGACTATCTCATAATCATTTTGAAATATTAAGAGCTTAGGTTCTTGATAGCGTTGGGACCAATCAATGAGGTTAGGATGAACAAGAGGCAAGTCAACGACTGGTTCAAGGTTATAAATGTGAATGATATTATCATTGGTGACCGAAGAGTCAGCGTCTGTCAAGTATAATTCTAAGCTACCCAAATCAGGATTCGTCCCTACAAGCGAAGAATCGTCCACTAAGGCAACACGTGGGCACCAAAAATGTGTGCTAAAATGTTGACACACTTCTAGGAGTCATTATATTCAAGATTTCTCAAGAATGAGGTCTCAAATGGCAACTCATAGCTCCCTATTCATGGAGTGAAAGGGTTTGTAATGGAGGCCCTCAGTTTTAGACCTAGTTATGCCCATGCAAGTACACCATGAAATGAGAGATTCAAAGAGGAAGAGCAAGAAAGCTAGTCTCCATGATCACCAAATATGCATTGCAAATGAGAATGAAAGCTATTCTATATGATAACAATGCATGGAAGGAAACTAATCTATATGATAACAATGCATGAAAGGAAATATGCAAGCTAATATATGAAATAAATATGCAAGATTAATCTATTGAAAGAAATATGAATCTAAATTAACATGAATCTACTCTAAATGGATTGTCATGGATGCATGAGAGAAGAAGACAAGAAGAAGAGAAGTTGCATAGTTCAAGCTCAAATGCTCAAACTCTCCTCCAAAGTTGCTCTCCAAACCTGCAACATAACAATAACATGAAAACTTGATATCTATGATCTCTAAATGAGAAGGAGAGGGCTCCTTATAGAGGAAAGTGTGGAGAGGAATGCATCCTCAAGAGCAATGTGGGATAAATCCCTAAAAAGGCAAGAGGAAAAAAGCCTACCACTAAGGAATCTGTGTAGAGAAAAAAAGAAAAATTTTTTTATTTCATTTTTTTCATAAAAAAGAGAGCTTTAAGTGGAGATTTTATTTATTTAATTAGAAGAGGGATTTTTCTTTTAATTAAATAAGATTATTTTATTTAATTAAAAGAGAGATTTTAATTAAATAAGATAAAATTATTTAATTAAAAGAGATATTTTCTTTTAATTAAATAAGATTATTTTATTTAATAAAAAGGGATTTTCTTTTAATTAAATAAGATCATTTTATTTAATTAAAAGAGGTGTTTTCTTTTAATTAAATAAGATTATGGATAAAATGATCAAACCTTACGAAATATTGAAATAATTGAATTAATTACGATTTGATCAAGGAAATTGATTTGAATAAAAAATGTTGCAAAACATTGATTCAAGAATTTGATAAATTGATTCTGTCATTTGATAAATTGAAGAATGGGGACCCATAGTCCAGGCGACCATTTTAGGGTGCATACAAAGGGCATCATAGAAGGGGTATATCCAAGAGTTGGGACATAGGGTGGAGGATAAGTGGAAAAGGGGTAATTAGTATTTGGAAAATGATGGTTTTATGGTATAAGTAGGGGTGAGAGTAGATACATTAGTCACTATAGAAGAAACAAGCTTAGCATGAATTACTTGTAGAGTCTTTAATCTATATGGATTAATAGAAAAGACATCATGAAATATTATGCTAGTTATGTAGGATTCTTAACATTGGCTGAAATATTAAGTTCATTAGTTAACTCTTGATTTTTCAACGAGCCCCAGATTAAAGACCCCATTGATTTCACTATGAGTATTGTAATAGAGTTCATTCTCATTGATGTTAGGGTTAAATAAGCTCTACTTCTAGGCGCCATTAGCAAAAAAATTGAAAACAATATTAGAGATGTATTCGAAGATTAAGAAGTTGAAAATAGTAGTCATCTAACAAGCCCAAATTGAAACAATATTATGATAACCAAGGGTGGGCAGGGCAATTTAAAAGCTATTTAAATAAGGCACACAAAACTTAATGCAAAAATATATAACGTGTAGTTCAACAATTGAGGCGAAGGGCTAATACCAATGTTTAGACTTGATAATAAGATGCAAGCATTAGAAAATTTTAGATTTGGAAAATCTTACTAGGATATGCAACCCAATAATCAAACTACTTTATGTGAGGTCAAACAAGTTCACCAAAAATACAAAGGAAATTACAGTTTACATAGGGCTAACCTAGACAACTTAAGTAAACATAACTAATCAAACAAATCAACCTATATTAACTAAACCATAATTTGGTAGTGATAATTTGATAAATTTACTTTCTATTCTAAAAAATGTAAATTTAAAAATGAGGTTACTTATCTCTAATGAGTAAATATCCATATCTTTGGAGAATATTTTGATAGTATATATTCCTAAAATATTGCACCTAAGTGTTAGTGACGTGCCTTAGAATTTGTATTCTATTTACACCTTTTTTAGACAATTAGTTCATGGATCAAGGATAAGTTCATAGTTGCAAATTAGTCCTTTGAGTTTGGAACCATCCTCATGCATAATAGATTTTTGATGTCTTTCTCCTTATAAAATATTTCCTCTACTCTTCTTCAATATATAAGGATTTATAATATTTAACAATACCTTAAAGAACCATTGTTTTGTGGAAAGGAAAATGTTCTCCTAAATAGACCCTCGTAAAGGGTATAAAGTTTGAAAATAGTAGACAAGACTCCTAACATATAAATATTGCTCCTTTGAGTGTGTCAAATTGAAATGTGCGACGATTAATTGCTTCACTTAGAGTAAAAGCATCTTTAATGATTGCATGATGATTAGAACAAATGCATTGATTACCTTTAAATACTAGTGTATGACATCAAATTTCATCAAATGTATGTTTAGTCGACTCAAGGTAAGAAGATAAATGAGGCCAACCAATCAAATTTGAATTTTAAATTTCAAAGAGGGAATAAATTCACAAATGTGAAAATGTTCCAAATTGTTAGATTCAAAATACCATAATATAGTTAGGTAAGTCTATTAATGAATGTGATAAATATGACAAATAAACACATATAAGTACAAGAATAAAACATACTTAAATATGTAAGAATATGTGTAATATGGATAACTAAAAGAGTTAAAAAAATGAATCCAAATTCATACAAAAAAAATAATAAAAAATTTGTGCTATCTCTTACATATATAAAAATATTTCTAAAATTACACATAAAACTAAATGAAAATATCACTAGATCTACCGATTTCACCATTATAAGACATGAATTACAAACATTTATACATTACCTTTTCTTTTTATTTAATCAGTTTAATTTTTTAAAATTACCTATAAATTTTTTTTTTTTGACAGGCCTCTCAAGATTTGAACCTTAGTGGATGACAATGTCAATAGTACCATCATCCTCACCAATTGTACCCAACCAATTGAACAACTATCTATAAATTTGAGAGGCGATAAAAAATTAAAATTCCACACTGTTAGGCTAATGGATACCCGGTTTCAATTTGAATATACCCAAAACGAAGGCAACCTGATTTAGACTTGACCGGCTCAGAACGATCTCATTTTGCAAGAAAACTCGTCTTACGAATTATCTAGTTTACGGTGCATTGCAAATCATCTCAGCTTTGAAGAAATGGGGGACTTAAGGAAGAGATCTGTGTTTACAACTCCAAAATCTAAACCCCCAGAGGCTACAGTATCCAAAGACGACAGTCCCTTAATTCAACCCAAATACAAACAAATACTGCTTATTGCATTGATCTGCCTATGCCCATATTTGTATATGCTATATTACCATGACATAGAAGGGGAGTTGAGGATATCCATTTTGATAAACATGGTGATGAGCATCGGAGCATTTTTCGCCACAGTTATTATCATCCCAGTGGCTTCCAAATACGTTCTTAGGAGAAATATGTTTGGATATGACATCAACAAGAAGGGCTCTCCTCAAGGCTCCGTTAAAGTGTAAGTCATATTTTCTTCAATTGTACCCGAGATGATTTGAGTTTTGGGCTTTTTAGTTTCACGAGGTTTAAGCAGACTTTCTCAAATTGTATTGGAACTTTAATGATTTTAAAGAATGCTTTTATAATTGAATTTTATTTTCCTGAATTGTACTGCAAAATATTTTTTTTGGGGGATTTTCAGAGTTTTTAAATGTTGGAATTGTAGTGGGTTGAAGTTTTTGAGTCCAGTAGTTTGTGTATTCATGAACTCAGTTCTCGTGGCTTCACTTCATTCCTGTAGGAGGCGTTGGATTGTCATATATTTTACTTCAAAATGAGGCTAGTTTGGGCATTTCACTGTATAGCAGATTCAGTGTAGCGGATTTCCATAGCTGTCATTTTACTTTATTGGCAACTTGATCCTTTTTATTGCACATTACTCAATTAGAAATAACAAACCTTTTTATCGACTATGCAGAGGTGATGCCATTGGGTTTTTAATATTTCCAGGCTCGGATGGTTCCCTTTGCAATTAGGTCTAAGCCTTGGGTCGTTGGAATTACTAGAATTTTTACCTCAGGCATTGAACTTGGGTATTCCAATTAGCAATTATTGCTGTCTGGGTTCTCCGGTTCTAAGCCTAGTCAACTCCGAAACGCTGAGCATAGACTGATAGGTTATAATTATGATTTCTTATCAGTTGGATAACAAGTGGTAAAGAAAGTAGAGTTTGTTTGTGACCTACACTTTAACAATTCTAGTCGCCAGTTCCATTTTGGATTGTGGGGTTTTTTGCACAAATTTACAAAATCAATGTTGCATAAATATCCAGTTAATCACTATGTTGATACTATTCAATATTTTTACAAAAGAATTAGTAACTCAAAAAGAAAAAGAACTGCCAGTTTCTATTTATCTTCTTACAACTCATCTTTTCAGAACCATTTCTGATTTGTATTCATAAATGATTTGATAACATGGCCAAAAATCTCATACAGTGTCCATGCCACAACAAGGCTGTGATTCTTATTGGAATTTTAGGGTTTGTTTTGAAGTTCAGTTTGTGAGATTTGTCCTGTTTCCAATCATTTGTTCGATCATTGCTCTTAGTTTACTGCATTGTTACTATTGCATTGAACAAATCCCATTCCATGGGAATCGTTGTTTGGATCAGACTGACAATTAGCATTTATGATATCAGATAGAAATGAGATCTAAATAGAGGAGATCATCTGTTGACAATCAAATCTGTTCTGTACTTTTATTGACGAAATCAAATAGTCCTTAATGTGCTATTCATGCACAACAGCATTCAGAGTTTACTACTCCAGAGCATTATCATCAGTTATCACATGAATTAGCAAAACACAATTCAAGGTTAAATCATATCTGTTTTTCCCTAACGTTTAACTAGTTTTCGTTTGATCTAAATGATGGTTCTAGGGTTAAGTAAGCATGAAACACCTTCAAATCCACATTGCAATGTTCCACCTTTCACATAAATTCTGACAGATGGTACTCATTCTTGTCTGCATTTGCTCAAATGAAATAGGAAGTTGCAGAGAAATACAACAATATATTTTAAAGCTCAACTCTATAATTTCAACCAAAATCATAATTGATTATAAGAAAACTTGAATATTGATATATTGAGTCTGTACAACATAACCAGATTGGGTAATTCCTCTTTGCTTCCTTCATTACTCCAACTATATATGTCTTGCTTGTTTACCAAGATAGCTAACCATAAAGCGCAAGTATCTGCTTTTTCATCCAGTGGTTTCCTTGTGTCTATATGCTTATAACACTGGCAAACCCTTCAGTAATATCCCCAAAGGGCTCTTACTCATTTTGATGCTTATGAGGGTTTTTGTCCTGTTGGCTTCTTAGATTTATTTTTGGCGGTATGAAATATAGGAAGTCTATAATCGATGAACTTCTGTAGTTATTTCAATTCCATTTAGACCTTCACTGGTTCCACTTTGATATGCATGGCATAAGTAGATATGTTAGCACTGCTAATCCTGTAAAAGGCAATATTATTTTATTTTTATAAAAGTATAAACGGAAACTACAGATTTAGTTCATCTCATGCATCATAAATAATGCCTGATCGAACTCCACAATCTCTTGCAAGAGCTCATTGGATGGTTGCAGGATTTTAAATAGGATGAGTCTCTAATCTGATAACAAATTAGTTTGCCCCTAGGTTACAAGTTGAAAAAAGTTGCATCCTATTCTCTAGTTGATAAACATGAGGATTTGATGTCCGCTATATCCATTCATTTAATTTGGTTATGATCCATGTCATGATGATAAATAATAGCCTTAATGAGTTTTAGAGATTGTTTTAAATGCAGTGAAATGGTATAATACTACTACCTCTCGATCTAAAAGGCAATTGTGGGTCAAGTATCCTGAATTGAGATGGAAATTACATTGTCAAGCTATTTGCCAAGCAAAAACCTTTTTCAAATAAGAAGTGTTGGAATGCCTAATGGTGCATTAGGGTTCATTGCCAAAGCATGGTCAAGTAAGATGGTTACTGTTGACGCATTTTGCATTGTGCGTGAGAGAGAGGAGATGGTTGAGATATCTTTTGGAAGTTTTCAACAGCTAGATGTTTTTGGGGTTGGTTATAAGTTGAATTCAAGCTTTCTTTTAGTTCTCCTCTCTCTTTGCAAGGGCCTTTTCTGGGGCATTCTTGGATGGTTATAGATAGATGCAAAATTTTATGGTATCCATTCAGTTGTCAGGGATCAGTTTCCTTCGAAAGGTAGGATTCCTGGCTACTTTTTGGAGTATACCACTCAACTTAGTTTAGAGAAGTTGCAGTTTGATAGATCATGTTTGGCTTTGATTGTGCAAACAAAGTTTGAGTGGGTTTGGAAGGATGTGAATTCTTCCATTTTCCATTGGAATGCATCCCCAGCTCTGAAACTAGTCTCTGTCCCCAAAGGCATTTTCAAGATGGTGGAATAGTAGTAGACGATCCCTGGCTGCCCCCATTTTTTCTCAAAAGTCTGGAACGTCCCTAGGATGTCACAGAAATTATTGGAACATCTGTGGAGCATTTGGTTGTCCCTAGGTTCGCTGGGGAATGTTTGATTTTTCTTCAAACAATCTCGAGGGAATCCACGCATCCCCAATGGCAAAATAAATTTCCCAATGTTTAAAAATAATTCAGTTCATGAATGATCATAGGTTATACAAATTTTCTGTAAAGTGTGTTTCAATATGACTGAAAAACGTATCCTCTGGCAGTAGGTTTGTATTCATTGCAGCTATTTTGCGAGTGGGTTATTTATAACTGCAACTTTCCAAGCCATTTCTTTTTGTGTTTGACAGTGGCATCATGAGGTCTGTTAATCTGACTGCAGTGCGATTGTGAGTTTTTTCAGTATTAAGTCATGTTGTGAGTGTTCACTTGCATTCACATTTATTGGCATCAACAGTGGTCATCTGTTCATTGTTGTTGGTAGGGCAATGTTTCTTGTTTC
Source organism: Thuja plicata (assembly GCA_018584345.1). Taxonomy (NCBI): domain Eukaryota; kingdom Viridiplantae; phylum Streptophyta; class Pinopsida; order Cupressales; family Cupressaceae; genus Thuja; species Thuja plicata. Next base: position 2,381,620 of record MU225850.1, read on the forward strand.
ATTGTTTTCTGTAATCTGTTTTTTGACCTAAAAATATTAGCCCTATGTTTTTATCTAACAAAGAAATGTAATGCTGATGGTAATACTTACTAATTTTTAAAATCAATAATATATTAATATATAAAAAACATTTCTTTATTAAATTAAATTAATTACATCATTAATTAAATTTTTATTTATAAATATATTATACAGTAATTTTGTTATTATTTGTAACACATTAATATTATAACTTCATCAATACATAATAGACATGGTTGAATTGATCAGTGATAGGCTGATGCCTGATAGCAGTATAGCAACAATAATTTTTTTAATGTCATGTATAATTAAACTTGTAGAAATTTGGGCATTCCTATATATATACATATACATATACATATGCATATGCATATACATATGCCTATACATATACATATATGATATACATATACATATATACATGTATGTGTGTGTGTGTGTGTGTGTGTGTATAGTGGAAAGTGAGATCCTAGGCCCGTGGATGCAAACTAAGATCCAAATGTCTTTGGCATATCGTTGGAACACAAATAGATTCAGCTACAGTCCTAATAAGAGAGTTGAATGTTGGGATTCTGTTCCTTTGCTGCAATGGAATTGAGATTGTGAAGTGTGTGTGTGTGTGAGAGAGATCTATGGTTAATGAGTGTTTTCAGCAATAATAGTAAATTATAGAAAGAATGACATACATAGTAAGCCAAATCTGGAACAAAGATGCAGAGAGGAACCTTGATTTGAAAATAGGAGCCAAAAGTGGCAGACACGGGTGTTGGAGGCATAAGTCTAGACTCTAGAGGTGTCCGGATCTGACAAAGATGAACAAGAATGCAATTGGGAAGCTTTGAAACATTGTCTCACAAAACTTCAAATGGAAGTGGCAGGACAAGGACAACCTCCTTATTCTGGGACTTTTCGCTTTTTGAAGTCTGTAACAACTTGTAACAGTCTGCTCTGTGTTCTTGTACCACTTTTGCAGTTGAATTTGGACCCGTACACACAAAAAATGAGGAAGAGGGGTTGTGCTCTATAGGGGCTAGCCTAAGTCAAACCATGTATAGGCGTTGCCACCTTCACAACAGCTGTGATGATGAAACAGAGTGCGTGTCCTAGGGAGGATAGAGGCTAAATAATAATGCAAATGCTGAATTGACAAATGTTACCTCAAGTTTGAAACCCTTGGCATCGAATCTCACACAAGGTTTGATGTTGATAGAATGAAGTCCTGTAGCATGTTAGTGTTAGTGTATGTCTTGTAGGTTATAATTAGTGTCATTGCATAGCTAATGGAAGGAGAATTCCAATGCATTAGATGAGACACAAACTAGATCTTGGAGGAGAGTGATATTTAGGATTTGTCTAAGGCATGGGAAAGTGGTTGAAAGGCTTTAGAAAAGCACTTGGAACGAGTTTACCAAGTATTTTAAGTTGCAAAGGACTACCAAGAGCACTCCTCATTAGTTATAACCACGTTTTCAAGTGGTAGAGATAGCGAAAGACCTCCAAGTAGAGGTTTGCCAGCTTAAGTGGTAAAGAGCTTTTTGGAGTCTCTTGGGCCACTTATGGTAGGTTAAGTGGCTAATAGACTAGTAGAAGGGTACCTATGGGGCATTCGCCAAGTTTTTCAATGACAACATGGCACAAGTGCTCCAAGTTGTTGTCTGCTAGTTGCTCAGCAACAAAGGTTCCCCAAGTTCTCCTTGGCCACTTTTGCCTATTTGAGTGGCAAGTGTTGCTGAAAAGGGTGCCCAACATGATTGATCATTGTTCTTATGCATTTGCTAGGTTGTTGTTAGGGTTTGCGGTTACTTTTTTCCAATTTATTGCAGATCTTGTTTTTATGATGGATACAATAAGGTTTCCATGTTTGATGGTTAGGGTTTCAAAATCCACTCGTTTCAAAGTGAGTATATATTTTTAAAGTGCTATTTTTAGCAACTTGCTTTTTTAGGGATTCACAAGGAGAGAATTCATGCATTGAACTTTTCATTTTCAGCAGTTTCTTCTTTTAAAAATTTACTAATTTTAGATAGTTATTTCTCTAAGGTTGTTGCATTTTTGGAGGTCTCGTTTTTGGGATAGATGGTTGAGGGCCTATTTTTAGGTTTGCTTCAGTTAGCTTTTATTTATGCTTTGTTTAGGATATATATATATATATATATATATATATATATATATATATATATATATATATATATATATTAAAATTAAGTCTTTTGTGCTTTTTTTGTAGCTTTAAGCATTTTGCTATAAAGACAATGATGTTTGAGATAACTGAATTGTTATCCAAAATCCCTAAAATTGGGTATTTTGTGAACTTAAAAATAAGTTCTCAGAGCAAAGGATTTCTTAATGATACTTGAGCTACACTTATGTTTATGAAATTATTGTTTAATCTATCATTCTTGTGTTTGCAATTACTGTGTTTGTAATTACATTAATTGAGCTGAACATATATTATAATGTCAAGGTTTGTATTGATGGTATTTTCGTACCTAGGTTGTAACTTTTTATGCAGTGAAGCTTTTCAATTCTTAGAATGTGTTGTTGTTTGCCTAAGCTATTAGTCCTTTCAAATCTTGTGTACATGAGCTCGCTGGTCTTCCTTTAGCCAATTGGAATGTATTGCATTTAGAGTTGCTGCTTTCATTCTTAAAATCTTTATGAAACATGAATTGCTATGAGTCTTCTGCTTGTACCTAAGGGACAAAAGGAGGCATGAAGTTATTTCAGTATTGCAGCCCCACCGTCCCCCACCAAGAAATATTGGATAGTGTTAATAACTGTATGATTTTGTCTACAGTTTAGGATCTAGGGTTTGTTTAGCTCTTAGAACTTCCCCTTATTATACGAAGAGAGGTTCTACCTCACATGTTTTGTTTTGTCTTGTCTCAAAAGAGATAAGTTAAAATGCTAACAATTATCTACTATGCCTGAAATTATTGTTACAAGTCCAATTTCTAGAGTAAAACAACTGAAATGTGCAATGCCTTCATCCATCATTAGCACTATCAAATTTAAATCCAAGGATGTCATGAGGATATGATACATATGCACACTCCCTCGTCACCATCAGAAGGATCTACCTCTCATTATCATGACTTCAAGCTATTTGGCTTGTGTAAGATGCGAAGGAGATAATGTTATGAATGAGTCAATGAAATTATCAATTAAAACTTGGGTTCCCCACACAAGGATTCTTAGCTACCATATTTCTAGCTTCTTTATAGTATGTTAGTTTAATATGGTCACCAAAATTAGAATTTGTTTCCACATGAGTTCATTGAAATTCAAGTTTATGGTCCTTTAAACTTTTCAATCCTTTGTTGGATTGATTTCCTAATCCTACAGAAACAAAAAATTAGGTCATCTGAAATCATCTTCACATATTCCTCCTACTTCCGCAGGACAGATCACAGAGGTTTTCCCAACAAGTATCAACAATGTTCAACTTGGGCAAATGTGGTTTTGGTTGGATCCTTTAGACTTTAGTTAATATACTTTTTATCCACCATATCATTGTGGGAGTGATGCTATTATTTAGTTCCTGATTCTTTTTGAGGCAGTTTTTATGGTGGTTTGAGGCAACATATGGCTGAGCATGCTTTTTACTTTTTGATAAATCATACCTTCATTGTCGGGGCCACGTGCGTGTTTAGTTGCCATTTTTTTTCAAGGAAAATTTTATATGGATTTCAGGTGGCACAAGTGAATTTTCATCTTATCTTTTGGAGCAATCATATATTATGTTGTTGAAGATATCTTCTGATGTAAGGTCCATAATTTATCGTAGTTGCTTATTGCACTTTATAAAGATGTTCTTCTAATAGATTAAGTTTCTTGCCGAACTTTTGGCATGTTGAGGCTCAATACATTGTAAAAGTTTTTTACTATTCTTCCATATACAGTCTTTTGTGCTTTTAACCATTCTATTTAAAATGTGCCACTTGTATTAGTATTTATAAATTCACGAATTTAAATTTTGTTTTTGTTGCTTGCTGTCAATATTATGCTACATAACTATGTACTTTCAATTGCGATGTGAGTTATACATAGTAGTTAGTGTTTTAAATCTACACAATGCAAAGCAAAAGTAAAATTAAGATTACAAGTATTTGATCCACTTTGCTTGGAAATATAATTTGACGAGTCCTCAGTTTTGATATCATATTTACTATACTTTGTCCTCAAAAACTTATAGTATTTTGGTAATTAGTATATATGATGATAAACTAAAGACTCGTATATTATCTCTTTTGTGACATGTATGGCTAATTAGGAGTTAACATAGAAATGATATTTTGACATGAATGTTTACACTATATGATTCGAATTAATGATTAATGCAATGAAATTGTGGTCTTTGATATGATATTTGTATGCCTATTCTAATGGATTATGTTTCAGTTCAAGTAAGATAGCTGTTTCACGATGTGGTGGTTTCTGATCTTTGTTTGTGCCTATGTGGAGCTCCTGATTGCTCCAAGTTGCCCATCGCATTTATCACCGATCCATTTTGGAGTCAACTCTGTTGGCTGTGTTAGAACTTCTAGTTCCACTGCTGTTCGATGAAAGATTTTAATTAGAACATCCAGCTCTAATTTTTCTTTTCTGTAACTGTCACTTAGCTATCTCAGTGATCTGAGTTGGCGTTCCTTGAATTTGAATATCAAATAAGGGGTATATTTACCCAGTAGTTGTAGCAAGTTAGAAGTTAGTCAGGCTAGTCTGTTATTCCTAGTTTAATTGTCTGCAAGTTTGTGTTCAGAAACTGTTGTACTCCCCTTCGAGGGGGCCATTTGAATGCAAATTTGTTGAAGTTGATTTAGCTTTGGTGTTATATGATCCCTTCAGAGGCGGAGCAAGGCCCACTCTTTTAAAGGCGATCCCATTTTAGTTTGTTATTTCTTTCATGCTCATTTAATTGTAGTTTTCAGTATTTTGTTTCAACACTTTCAGATATTCATAGATTAACAGTTGTTCCATTCTTGCATTTTGGATTAGCAGTACTACTTCTTATTGCATACTTTAGATGGATGTTGTTAAAGTAGATTAACCTTAAGTTTCATAGTTAGTTTCATTTCTTTTCCAGCAATGTTTTAAGTAAATGTTGAAGTAGAATGAATTAGGAGAGATTGGGCAGAATCTTTATTGAGTTCATCCATGGAATCTGTTTACTTTTATGCAATGTGTGCTCTTAGATTAAGTGTGCTCTTTTCACTAATGCAAGCGTAATTTAGTTTGATTTAATGCAAAATAGAATTAGAAGTTTACTTTCAGCAAGTGTGAATTAGATTAGATTTCATTTCTGCAATGTGTGGTCGAATAGATGATTCCATGAATCGTTCTTATGAAGTTATGTTCAGTCTGAGCTAAGCAATTAGGAAGCTTTTAGAGATAAGTGTAGTGAGTCGATTGAAGTAGTAGCAGATAAGTTGTATAGATGTTTAGAATTTCGTAGTTAGAAGCCACAGCTGATAGCTCTGATGGTGCTTGACTGAAAAATACACAACACTTAAAGCAAAACTACCCTCCAAAACTGAAAACAACCTTATCACATACAACTCTAGACACACCTGGTTTGATATATATAAGTGAAATGATGCAAGTATTGTGACAATAACGACGCCACCCATCATTTTTGGTGCCTTTGCCGAGGATACAAGATCTGGCAACCAAAAGTTTTGAAGCCTTAATGTTGATAAGGAACTATTTTCTAAATATTGATGAGAAGAGCTAGAGACCCTTTTGGTAGATTTCTCCCGAGACATTAGGACAATACATCAGAAGAATCTCAAAGCTTAGGAACACAAACTTCAGAATTCAAAGAGCAAGAACAAATAGAAGAAATGACTGAAAGAGAAGAACCTGTGCCTAATAGGACATTTTCATATCCCATTAATCTGAACAGAAGAGATGATGAGTCTCCTATGAAAAATATTTCACCTTCTGTTCTTCCTACTTTTAGAGGAAAGTCTTCTGAGGATCCTGACCAATTCCTTTTTGAGTTTAAGGTATTGTGTCAAACATATGATTATTCCACTGATAATCAGAAGTTGAAATTATTTCCCTCTACTCTGAAAGAATCAACTTTGCGTTGGTTCATGGGACTAGGTGCGAACACTATTTCAAAATGGAATGAGATGGAGACAACATTTTTGGATGAATAGATAGAAGATGAAAGCCTGGAAGATTATGTTGATAGATTTTAATTTGTCCATAGGAGATGTGCCAATGGGTTAGCTACTGATATCAGTAAGGTCATCTTTTTAAGGGGTATAGATGATGAATCTAGAGAAGCCTTGAACTTAATTGGGAAAGGAGATATCAACAAACTTACCTTTGATGAGATTGTGGAAATTTGTAGGAACTAGAGGTTTTAGGAAAAATAGAGGATCCTCTCCTAATGTGTCAAAGGTTGTGGAAGAGTTAGCAAACTTGAAATGGATATACTGCTACATCTTAACATTCAACTTGATAGAAGAATAAAAAAACCCTGGGCTATTTACTGTCCCAAGTGTAGAGAGAAATACCCATTGAGAGAATGCTCTTTAAACAAAGTTGATATGTGCGAGATATGTGAAAAGCAACATTCAACAAGCACATGCAGTCTTCTACCAGAAATAAAGAATCGTTTGAAGAAAGAACCTGTGGTAGAAGAGCTAAACTATATTGGGCAGAGACAACAAAATGCAGGATAGAACCCTTATCCAGGTCAATTTGGGCCTCGAAACAATTGGGCTCCTTATTCTTGGCCTAATCAAAATCAATGGACTCCTATGTGAATGCAACTACCTCCTATACCATGGGGACCACCAGAATGGGCTGCACCACAATGGAATCAACCACAATGACAGCAAAATCAAGCACAATATCAACCATGACAGAATCAAGGAGCCATGCGCCCTTGGGTACAATCTCCATCACTGTTGACCGGTCCTAATGCAACTAATGAGCAAGTTAATCAACCTCAAATACTATATTGGGCAGAGACAACAAAATGCATGATAGAACCCTTATCCAGGTCAATTTGGGCCTCGAAACAATTGGGCTCCTAATTCTTGGCCTAATCAAAATCAACGGACTCCTATGTCAATGCAACTACCTCCTATACCATGGGGAGCACCTTGGGGACCACCAGAATGGGCTGCACCACAATGGAATGAACCACAATGGCAGCAAAATCAAGCACAATATCAACCATGATAGAATCAAGGAGCCATGCGCCCTTGGGTACAATCTCCATCACTGTTGACCGGTCCTAATGCAACTAATAAGCAAGTTAATCAACCTGAAATACCAGCTCAACCTATCCCAAATCCTAAGAATAATTGTCCTCAACAAGCATTTAATGCTGATTCCAATCATACTGTTTTGAACATCCTTATATTCCTCAATTGGATATCATATAGGCCAAAAATGATGGGCAAGGTTGTTGTTGTCACAATACTCGCATCATTTCAGTTATATATACCGAACCGTGTGTGTCTAGAGTTGTATGCGATAAGGTTGTTTTCAGTTTTTTTTTTTTTTTGGGGGGGGGGGGGGTTACGTGAAGCGTTGTTGTGTATATCTCGTTCAGGCTCCGTCAAGAGCTATCAACTGTGGCTTCTAACTACGAAATTCTAAACATCTATATTGCTTATCCACTACTACTATCGACTCAATAAACTTATCTCTAAAAGCTTCCTAATTGCTTAGCTCGGACTGAACATAACTTCATAAGAACAAGTCATGGAATCATCTATTATACCACACATTGCAGAAATGAAATCTAATCTAACTAATTCCATTTTGCATTAAATCAAACTAAATTACACTTGCATTAGTGAAAAGAGCACACATTGCATAAAATTAAATAGATTCAATGGATGATCTCAATAAAGCTTCTGTCTAATCTCTGCTAATTCAGTCTACTTTAATGTTTACTTGAAACAATGCTGGAAAAGAAATGGAACAACTTTGAAACTTAAGGTTAATCTACTTTAACAACATCCATCTAAAGTATGCAATAAGAAGTAGTACTGCTAATCTAGAATGCAAGAACAAAAAAACTGTTAATCTATGAATATCTGAAAGTGCTGAAACAAAATACTGAAAAATATTGAATATCTGAATGTCCTCGGTCTTGTGTATCCATTGAACTCTACAACTCTTTTCTGCGAAGTGGTCAATATATGCCATGCCAACTAAACTTGCTCATCCAACTGAGGTGAAGGTATAATGATAATGGGAGGTCTGAACCTCATGCCGATCCAATTCTGTTTTCCTTAATGAAAGTCTTAGTGAGAATATTTTCCAATTCTCTATTAGTAACCTCAAATTGGCCATTCGCTTGTAGATGATATGGAGTTGATTTTCTATGTATCATTTGGTATCTCTACATGAAAGCTTCAATCATGGCTGACATAAATGATAGAAGTGCTCCAAGGTGTGCTTGCACAATCCCTTATCTAGGACTCTTCTTGTCCTAGCCTTCCCTAGATCCTAAACTCACTTCTAGGACCTTAATAGTCTTTGCTCTTCTGGCCTAAGACTACCCTAACTCAACTCCAAGAGTTAGTCTCTTTGTGCTTCATCTTGAGGGACAACTACCAACAAGTGTACTTCAACTCTTTTACTTTTCCTTGGACAATTCCAAGTGCATTTTCATCCCTTCAACTCCACAAGTGTTTGCAATGACATTTCCCTTGTTTAACAACTTCCTAGACTCCACATGATCCCATTTGTGACAAGGTATCACAACTGTTCCAATCGATTCCCCAATTCACTCTCAAATTTGGCTTTTAGGCCTAGTCCTTCTACTAGCCCTATCTGATAGGTTTTTCCCAATTCTTTTAAAATAATCCCAAACAACCCCAAAAACAAAGTGGGGATCCTGATACCTTTTTCCAAGACTCAAAGGATTTTGTAGGTTTTAGGGCCCTAAGGTGTCCGTACATTGGATTCCTAGAATTAAGGACAACTAGGGCTAATTGGGCTAAAACAGTGCAGTCAGATGACTTATGCATGAAAATGTATCAAACTGGATTGGTGAAGTCTTATCCTTCCTAGGAGGTGTCTGTATATCCCCTAGGTTTCCAAAACCATGCTTGGTTTCCCACAACTCACAATATCCCTGCAATCAAACAGAAGTTAACACTAGCAATCTCCTAGCCGGGTACTCCAGTCTCGCCTAGGGCTTGCCAAGAAAATTAGCAAAACATCTTTTCTGATTCTCTCCTATGTACATTATATACAGAGGCTCTCCTTCCATATTTCCCCATTCCATGATGAAATGCATGGTGGAGAATTATGGAGGAGCCATTTTACTCAAAACCAGTCTATCAACTCCAATAACTAGTCTACTTACAAAATAATTTTACAACTCTACACTAATGAACACACATAAACTTGCACACTGAACAAAAGTTACTCTAAACAAGCTCTACTATCCAAATCTAACACTAACTCGCACTATTCAATCCATCACACAATGCTAGAAAACAAGACCAGTAGACTGTGTATGCAATCAGAAAAACAGAGAGCTTCTACTATTAAAAAACTTTCATTTCATAACCCACGCCTTGGGAAATTGGCCTCATGGTATCTAAATATGCATCCTCCATGTTTTTAGGCCACTACCATTTACCAACTTGTCCGCTTACCGAAAGGAATCAAACTTGACAATGTCGTCGGACAACATTGCAAAGTTGCAAAAGTTGTCAAGCAACTTTTTAGCAAATTTTACATCTTTTGTTAAAACTCAATTTTATGACCTCCAATCATCATGGCATGATGTAAAAACATCAATAAGGCCTTCTTAGGGACAAATTTAATCCATGACAAGCCTTCTAGGCTTTTTGACCTCTAATTCCCATTTTAGGCTAAAATGCACTAAAACACTCAAAACCTTAACCAACTAGTTGGACTGATCCTAGACTAATCCAACTAGGTACAAACAAGCTAGACCTTCTAAGCTCAAAAACAAAACCACTGACTTGGCTAGAGTCAGTACAAGCCACTACAAAAACTTAGGGACAAGATTTAGCCTAGGTGCTCCTGCACCATTCTCCCCAAATGAAAAGACTTCAATCCACCCTTGGGTTGAGTAAGTTGGAATCCACTCCCAACTTTTTGAACTCTGTCTCCCTGATCCATGTAGCATCTGCATCTGTTTGTCCATGCCACTTCACAAGATGTTCTTTGTACTCCTTCCTAGTCTGTTTGTAGACTCTTGAATCCAATATTCTGTCTGCCTTCTTGGATGTTGTAGATGGTAAGTTGAGTTCCTCCACCTCCTTTATGACCTCAGCTAAACTCTGATCTGGATCTGGTATTGGTCCCTTGTATAAGACCAAGTCTGCTACATTGAATATCGGAGATAAACCAACATCCTCTGGAAGTTCCACTTTGTATGCATTAGTGCCATATTTGGCCAGAATAGTACATGGGCCAATTCTTCTCATCTGTAGCTTATGAGGCACTCCTTTCTGCAATCTTGCCTTGTTGAGATGGACCATCACTAGATCCCCAACATGGAATTGGACATCCCTCTTTCTTTCATCCGCCTTGCTCTTTATTTTCTTTGTATTTTCAATCAATGTCTTCCTTACTGTCTCATGTACTTCTTGCATAGAATGTGTAAAATCTTCTGCATAGCCACTACCCTTGGCTCCATCCTTCATATCTCTGAGGTTAGGTTGTAGGCCATAAACTATCTCAAAAGGACTCTTACCAGTAGTCCTATTCACAGTATCATTATAGGCATATTCTTCCTGTCCAATGAGTTGGTCCCATGCTTGACCATACTCCTTAGTTAAGCACCTTAGGAGATTTCCTAGACTCCTATTTACTACCTCAGTTTGACCATCAGTCTGAGGATGATATGCAAACCCAAAAGATAAATTGGTTCCAAGCTTTTTCCATAGGGTCTTCCAAAAATGACTCATGAACTTTGTGTCTCTGTCCGACACTATGCTCAATGGTAACCCATGTATTTTGACTACCTCCTTGAAGAATAGGTGAGCTATTTGACTTGCATCATGGATTGTCTTGCAGGGTACAAAGTGTGCCATCTTACTGAATCTATCCACAATAACATAAATGCTATCCATTCCCTGTTTGGTTTTAGGTATTCCTACCACAAAATCCATGCTCAAGCATTCCCATGGTCTACTTGGGATAGGAAGAGGTTGGAGGCCTGCATTGGAAGATGTACCTTTTGCTTTCTAACATACAACATAACTTTCTACATACTTCCTAATGTCCAAATTCATCTTAGGCCAAAAGTAAAACCTCTGCACTAATTCTTGGGTCTTGTTGACACCAAAATGCCCACTAAGTGCACCATTGTGCTTCTCTTGAATCAAATTTTCTCTTATAGACCCTCTAGGAACACATAATTGACTTCCTTTAAACAATAGATCACTCTGCAAAGTATATTAAGAGAATTCACTATGAAAATGATTCTTGTATTCTTGACATAACTTATAGATGTCTGCAAAGTCTCCATCTTCTTCATATAGGTCTTTGAAGCTCTCAATACCCATGCTCTGCAGGTGTATCTCTTGTACTGTCAGGGCTCTTCTACTTAAGGCATCTGCTACCTTATTCTACAATCCCATCTTGTGCTTAATGTTGAAGGTGTAGGCCTGCAGGTATTCTACCCACCTCATATGTTTATGACTGGGCTTATCTTGTGAATTCAGGAAACTCAGTGCTTGGTTGTCTGAAAAGACTACAAATTCCTTTGGAAGCAAGTAGTGCCTCCACTTTCTCAGTGCTTGGACTAGAGCATACATTTCTAGGTCATAAGAAGAGTACTTCTTGGTTTCACTTAGCTTTTCAGAGTGGAAAGCCACTGGTCTTCCCTCTTGGCTCAAGACAACACCAATAGCCACATTGCTAGCATCACACTCCACTGTGATCAACTTCTCAAGGCTTGGCAAAATCAAGATTGGTTGAGTAGCAATCTTCTTCTTCAACAATTCAAATCCATGGTTAGCTTGCTCATTCCACACAAACTTAGTTTTCATCCCACCTTTGATAGTATCTAACATAGGAGCACAAATTGCACTGAATTGCTTTATGAACTTCCTATAATACTAAGCTAAGCCATGAAAACTTCTTACCTCTGTTGCTGTTCTTGGAGTAGGCCAATTGAGAATGGCTTCCACTTTACTTGGATCCATCTTTAGATTGCCTTGGGACAACACAAATCCAAGATACACTAACCCCTGCTTCATGAATTCACATTTTTCCAAGTTGATCATCAACTTCTCCTCATGTAGTTTCTTGAAAACTATCTGCAGATGTCTGAGGTGTTCTTCTTTGGTCTTGCTATATATGAGTATATCGTCTAGATACACTACCACAAATTTGCCTATGTAGTCTTTAAGGACCTCATTCATGAGCCTCATGAATATAGATGGGGCATTAGATAACCCAAATGGCATTACAAGCCACTCATACAAACCTTCTGTGGTTTTGAAGGCTGTCTTCCATTCATCCCCTTCATTAACTCTGATTTGGTGGTATCCACTCTTTAAGTCAATCTTTGTGAAAAATTTGGCTTCTCCTAGACAGTCCATTAGGTCTTCTATCCTAGGGATAGGGAACCTATACCTAATGGTGATCCGGTTTATTGCTCTAGAGTCAGTACATAGCCTCCAAGTTCCTCCCTTTTTGGGTGCTAAGACAGTGGGTACGACACAAGGGCTAGTGCTTTTCCTAATGAGACCTTGGCTTAGGAGTTCTTGGACTTGCTTAGCTATTTCCTCATTTTGTTGAGGAGTCATTTTATAGGCTGCCTTATTAGGAAGGGTAGCTCCTGGGATAAAGTCTATTTGATGACTTACTGTTCTCTTAGGGGGCAGGGTTGATGGTTGTCCATCACTCACAATGCCTTCATACTTCTGCAACATCTCCTGCACTTCCTTAGGCAATTCTGTCTTCTTGACTTCCTTGTCTGTACTTTCTTCTTTTGGCTTCTATACAAGTGCAAAACCAACTCCCTCTCCTTCTAAGGCTTCTAAAAACTCCTTCTCATTGACCATAAGAACATTGGGGCTAGTAGACTTCATCTCTTTATCCTCTAACAGTGACTGTATTTTGAAAGTCACATTGTCCTTCTTGAAAGAATAAGAATTCTTTGCTCCATCATGCATGGCCTGTTGGTCAAATTGCCATGGCCTACCAAGGAGTAGGTAACATGCATCCATAGGTAGGATGTCACATAACACCTTGTCTTTGTATCTTCCAATGGAGAAGTCCACCCAAGCTTGTTCATTGACAAGGACATGTCCTTTGTTCAACCAAGTGACTTTGTAAGGGTTGGTGTGAGGTATTCTTTTCATCTTCAATTTGCCGTCTGCCTCCTCTGAGACTATGTTATCAGTAGACCCTGAGTCTATGATGACTCTGCAAAATTTTCCCATCATTTTGCATTTCACTCTAAACAATGATCTCCTTTGACTAGGTTCCTCTTTCACTGGCTCCTTAATCAGTGTCCTTCTCATCATTAAGTTCTCACCTTCCTCTGATTCTAAGGGTACCTCAGGGTGTTTACTTCCACCACTAGTCTCCTCTTGAACATAGTTTACCCTTTTGTCACCTCCTTGGGAAGTAGTGCCTTTCTCTGGACATCTATATGCAGGGTGTCCCATCTGGTTGCAGTGGTAACATTTCATGTTTGCAAAATAGTTACCTCTTCCTTGGCTATTGCTTCTTCCTCTATTGTTAGAGTTCCTTCCCCTATTTGAGTTACCTCTGTTGGAGCTTCCTTCTTGTTGCTCAGTAAGCTAGGTCTCTCCTTGACACTTTATTTCAGAACTTCTTCCACCATATCCACCTCTTTGTCCTCTATTGTCTCTTCCTTTACCTCTACCCCTGGTGGTGCTAGAATCTTGTTTCTTCCTTAGCTTCTCTTCTACCTTTATTGCAATTTGGTGGCATTTCTGAATAGTATCAGGAGTCAAGATACTCATTTCATCTTGTATAGTCCACTTGAGACTATTAAGGTATCTGGCTACCTTCACCTTCTCATCTTCTGCAACTCGAGACCTTGTGCATAATCTCTGAAATTCTTCTGTATAGGAGTTTACATCGAAGTCCTTCTGTCTCAGACTTTGTCTTCTTTTATGCAATTGGATTTCATAATCCTCATGGACATAAGCATCTCTGATTTTTGCAACCATAGTCTTCCATGTAGCAATGGGCTTCTTTCCTTCCTTCTCTCTCTCATCTTGGATAAATTCCCACCAAGTGAGTGCAGACCCTCTTAGTCTGGCCTTAGCAACTTTCACCTTCTGAGCTTCAGTTATGCCATCACACTCAAAGTGATTTTCTAGTCCTATATAATCTAGGACTATCTCTGGTTCCTTCTTTCCACTAAAGATGGGAACTCCTTTTAGTGCTTTACCACTCATAGCCTTTAATGCCTTTAAGAATGGTTCTTCATTAAGGACAGGGTTAGCTTCAGGTACTTCATCATCTATGGCAATCTCCTTGCCTTTCCCTTCAACCTTATCCTTCACTTCTTCTGTCTTTTATTCCACTTGGTCCACTTTGTGTTCCAATTGTGCCAATCTTTCTCTGAGCAGTCTATTCTCTTCTTCTTGCTCATCTACCTTCTTCGCCAACTGTGCATTTGTCACCATTGTAGACTCTACTACTGACTCTGCTGGTTGGAACATTCACCACAAGCCTAATCAAACCTGGCTCTGATACCAATATGATAGAAGTGCTCCAAGGTGTGCTTGCACAATCCCTTATCTAGGACTCTTCTTGTCCTCGCCTTCCCTAGATCCTAAACTCACTTCTAGGACCTTAATAGTCTTTGCTCTTCTGGCCTAAGACTACCCTAACTCAACTCCAAGAGTTATTCTCTTTGTGCTTCACCTTGAGGGACAACTACCAACAAGTGTACTTCAACTCTTTTACTCTTCCTTGGAGAATTCCATGTGCATTTTCATCCCTTCAACTCCACAAGTGTTTGCAAGGACATTTCCCTTGTTTAACAACTTCCTAGACTCCACACGATCCCATTTGTGACAAGGTATCACAATTGTTCCAATCGATTTTCCAATTCACTCTCAAATTTGGCTTTTAGGCCTAGTCCTTCTACTAGCCCTATCTGATAGGTTTTTCCCAATTCTTTTAAAATAATCCCAAACAACCCCAAAAACAAAGTGGGGATCTTGATACCCTTTTCCAAGACTCAAAGGATTTTGTAGGTTTTAGGGCCCTAAGGTGTCTGTACACTGGATTCATAGAATTAAGGACAACTAGGGCTAATTGGGCTAAAACAGTGCAGTCAGATGACTTATGCATGAAAATGTATCAAACTGGATTGGTGAAGTCTTATCCTTCCTAGGTGTTTGTATATCCCCTAGGTTTCCAAAACCATGCTTGGTTTCCCACAACTCACAATATCCCCACAATCAAACACAAGTTAACACTAGCAATCTCCTAGCCGGGTACTCCAGTCTCGCCTAGGGCTTGCCAAGAAAATTAGCAAAACATCTTTTTTGACTCTCTCCTTCTATGTACATTATATATAGAGGCTCTCCTTCCATATTTCCCCATTCCATGATGAAATGCACAGTGGAGAATTATGGAGGAGCCATTTTACTCAAAACCAATCTATCAACTCCAGTAACTAGTCTACTTACAAATTAATTTTACAACTCTACACTAATGAACACACATAAACTTGCACACTGAACAAAAGTTACTCTAAACAAGCTTTACTATCCAAATCTAACACTAACTCGCACTATTCAATCCATCACACAATGCTAAAAAACAAAACCAGTAGACTGTGTATGCAATCAGAAAAACAGAGAGCTTCTACTATTCAAAAACTTTCATTACATAACCCACACCTCGGGAAATTGGCCTCATGGTATCTAAAAATGCCTCCTCCATATTTTTAGGCCACTACCATTAACCAACTTGTCCACTTACCAAAAGGAATCAAACTTGACAATGTCGTCGGACAACATTGCAAAGTTGTAAAAGTTGCTAGTCAAGCAACTTTTTAGCAACTTTTACATCTTTTGTTAAAACTCAATTTTATGACCTCCAATCATCGTGGCATGATGTAAAAACATCAATAAGGCCTTCTTAGGGACAAATTTAATCCATGACAAGCCTTCTAGGCTTTTTGACCACTAATTCCCATTTTAGGCTAAAATGCACTAAAACACTCAAAACCTTAACCAACTAGTTGGACTGATCTTAGACTAATTCAACTAGGTACAAACAAGCTATTCCTTCTAAGGTCAAAAACAAAACTACTGACTTGGCTAGGGTCAGTACAAGCCACTACAAAAACTTAGGGACAAGATTTAGCCTAGGTGCTCCTACACCAATAAATTGTGGTCCTTGATCAAATACTACTTCCCATGGTGCACCAAACCTTTGAATAATATGCTTATATAGAAAATCTGCTATTTTGCCTTCGCTTGCCACAGGTAGTGCTTTATTCTGCCCATTTGGTAACATAGTCAGTGCAGACTAAAATGTACTGGTTCCCTCTAGATGGTGGATCAATGGGATCCACAAAATCAAATTTTCCATTTTTCAAATGATTGTAGAGCTATCTGCTGCTGTAAGGGCAACTTCATCGTTGGTGTAGGTCTTACTATGCATTGTCATTGGTCACAATGCTTCACATAGTTGGAAACATCCTTTAGCATGGTTGGCCAGTAGTATCCAGCTCCAAGGATCTTACGCACAGTTCGCATAGCAGAATAGTGTCCTTCTGGTTGATCATGGCATGCTCGAATTATGTCATAAACATCTATTTTTGGTACACATTTGCGAAGAACATGATTAGGGCACATTTTAAATAACATTCCATCAATCGATTTGAATCTAGAACTTTCACAAATTAACCTTTTCTTTTTCTTAGAATTGAATTGATTGGGGTACTTCCCTGTTACAGTGTAGTTTGCAAGATCAACAAACCATGGAGATTGGATGGATATTGCAAACAAATGCTCATCCAGAAATGCAACATTACTGCTTCATCATTGCCCTGCAATAGCATTCTTGACAAAAAATCAGCAAAAACATTATCTTTTCCTGGTTTGTCCACGATGGTTATATCAAATTCTTGCAATAGCAACAACCATCTGATAATTCACCCACCTACAACAGCTTTGTTCATCTAATATATAATAGCAGCATGATCAGTATGGACAAAGAGTTTATAACCAGTAATATAATGCCTAAGTTTATTAATTGCATACACAACAGCTAAAAATTCCTTCAGTTGTGGTGTAATTTCTCTCTGTTGGACTCAAATTCTTGCTGATATAGTAAATTGCACGCATAGATCCATTCTCATTTTTCTGCCCCAATACTAGTCCGATTGCTAAGTTAGATGCATTGACATGGATATGAAAGGGTTCTCCCCAAACAGGTCCTCTAATAATAGGTGAAGTAGTCAATGCTTGTTTCATAGCTTCAAAGGATTTTTGACAATCATCAGTCCATTTAATTTCTATATCTTTCTTGTGCAATGAAACATGGGTTCAACGATTTTACTAAATCCTTTAATGAATCTCCTATAATAATTTGCATTTTCAAGAAAACTTCTAACACCAGTTTGAGTTTTTGGGATTGCAATTTGTTGGATAATCTCAACCTTTTTAGGATCAATTTTGTTACCTTCTTTTGAAATATGATGACCTAAAATAATTCCCTCAGTCATCATCAATGAACATTTTTCACGGTTAAAAGATAATCTATGATCCTTACACCTTTGTAAAATTTTGTTCAGACTTTCCAATGCTTCATCAAATGTCTTATTATGAACAGTGAAGTCATCTATATATACTTCCACACATGTAGTGGTTAAATCTGTAAAAATAGTAATTACAAACCTCTGAAATGTTGCAGGTGCATTATAGAGTCCAAATGGGAGAATTCTATATGCATAAGTTGTAGAACACAGATTTACTACTGAGAGAGGGGGGGGGGCTTGTATCAGTAGCTAAGAAAATAGAACTTAAAACTTTATCCAATTAACTCCTTGCTTTCAAGTTGAAAGTTGAAAGGAAAGCACCAAATTGAAAACTGAAAAGAACCGTCACATGATGAAAGACAATACACAAAGATATGACTTGGAAACCCAAGATAGGAAAAATCACGGTGAGTAATGCTGCTAGGATTTACCGTCCTAATCCAGCCTCACAAATTAAATCCAGTTACAATATTTAAGGGTACCAACCCTAAGGAGTCACCAAACCCCCTTAATCTAAGAGCATCAACTCTTTCAAAAACTTGAGCACCAACTCAGTTGCAAATTACACATGATTTCAAGACAAGTTATATCTCAATCCAAATCTGAAGCGAATAATCCAATGGCAATTCTGTGTTTTTCTTATACAAATATGAGTGGACTGAGATTCTTATCTAACAAAGTAATTCTGATTAGTCCTCATCAAAAACAATTTCAATCTGTCATGCTAAAGTTTCTTCTGCAAACTGAATTCAAATGAGATAAAGAACACTTGCTACAGAATGATTTCAACTCTGAGATGACAAATACAACCCTGCAAACTGAACTCAAACTGTGAATACAGATCAATCCTTGTCTCACTAATTCAAAACAGAACTAAAGATTATCTCCACTGTAAGTGTCATTTTCAGAACTTTTATAATCAGATATCATGAAGAATTGATATTGATATCTCTCTTTATAACCAGTCTGTGAGCATAAATTAAAACAGATGAAATACAATCTACTTTGATAATGTTACCTTCCTTCTTATAACAACATCAACCTTCAAACTTCAGCAATATCATTCCTTTATTTGCTTATGATCTACTACAGCAATCCTTGTTGTGCAACTTGTATGATATGTCTTTTTTCAGCACGTCCCACTCATTCTTTTTATAAGCCTTTACACTTATATAATTATATTCATACCAGCATATAAAGATCATATGTTTCAGAAAATTGTTTCAAACACTGCATATAATAACATGCTCAATCCACTTTTTTTTAATCTCAGTATTCACTCACTATTTTTTCTCTTTACAAATCCTTTAGAAATAGAAATACTGATCTCTTATTCGGCAGATAGTTGGAGACAGCTGTAACTACTCAACTGACACTTATAACCATCAAATAACCAAATTGAATAACTAGATAATCATCGCATCACCAATCACTTTTAAACAGAAATATCGTATGGAGTTTCCTTCATACACAGAATTAATGTGTTTTTCATAGTCTTTTCTTTGATAATACTTTGCCACGTGTCATACAAATTAACCAAGAGTTGCCACCGTGTTGGATGACTCATATCATAAAAAGCCTTTCGAGACTTATATCATATATATAAAAATTAAAAAAACTTACTAGCATATATATAACCGGAAGCACCTCCCGTGAGCATTTCTGTTTTCACGCACATCAGATTTAGTTGATTGCAGGTTATGCCAATGATGTAGACATAAGATTCGATAACAATCATTCTTCATTTGCAGACTTAATCAATCAAAAACAATCACCCTGAAAAAGCAACGTACGCAGTGCATATCTATATGCAGCAACGATAAAGATTGTTTTAGAGTCTAGACTGATACAATTTCAACAACCATTTGATGCAGAATAAAAGTATGATAAAACATACGCACGTGGAGACCAAGACGGAATTCTCTGTGAAAGTCTATATGAGCGTACAAATCCATCAATACTTTTTAATCCAACACGGGATATGCAAAATTACTGATAAACAAGAAAGTCTTAAACCAACACATTGGTAATTCCCCGTTTTATGAACATACCATCTCTATCATCTCTGAGTAAGTCACTTTTCTGTCAGGTCTGCCATATAAGCACAACTAGGCTGTATTCGTCATCATTAGTTGTTTGGACTGCATGATCTATTTGACGTATGAATATGTTTGAACAATATTTCTCCACCTCTTTTTGATATCTACATTTGACATCAATGACAAATAGGCTAGCAGTCTCCTCCTTTGACATTGATGGCAAAAACTCTAGTACTCCAGTGTGCACATTTGAATCTGACCAAACTTGACCAACACATCAACTTGACCTGTTAATCTGAACCAGTATCCAAATCTGAAACCAATAGCCTTCAAAAACTGAAACAATATATCAATTTCTCCCCCTTTTGACAACAATGACAAAGGGATGGGGTATGAAAGATAGAAACAAGAGAAAACTCCCCCTATGTACAAGCCAAGATTCAAGAAATTAGTGTGGCAAAGCCACAACCCCAAGTCGTTGACGAAGAGATTCAAAAGTCTCCTTAGGCAAAGGTTTAGTAAAAATATCTGCTAGCTGGTTCCTTGTAGGTACAAACTCCAATTGAATTTCATTATCTGCAACCTTTTCTCTCAAAAAATGATATTTGATTGAGATATGTTTAGTACGAGAATGAAGAACTGTTTTTTTTGAAATACTGATCGCACTAGAATCATCACAAAAAATAGAAGTAGGTTTATCAAATACCATCTTCAAGTCCTTGAGAGTTTGTCTCATCCACAAAACCTGTGTACAGCAGGAGGCTGCTGCAACATATTCAGCCTCAACAGTTGATAAAGTCACCGAATCTTGTTTCTTGCTTAGCCATGTCACCAACTTATCTCCCAAAAGGAAAGCACCACCACTTGTGCTTCCTCTATCGTCTACACAACCTGCCCAGTCTGCATCTGTAAAAGCTACAAGAGTAAACTTATCATTTCTTGGATACCACAAACAATAGTCAATAGTCCCCTGTAGATATTTGAAGATCCTTTTCACTGCATTAAGATGAGCAACTTTTGGTGCAGATTGAAAACATGCAACCATACAAACTGCTTGCATAATATTAGGTCTAGGGGCTGTTAGATACAATAAATTGCCTATCATAGACCTGTATTCTGTTTGATCTGTGGCGGGAGAATCATCATTCTTACTTAGTTTACAACCAATAATCATGGGCGTACTTACAGGCTTACAATTTTCCATCTAAAACTTTTTGAGCATCTCCTTAGTATATTTAATTTGTGACAAGAATATGTTTGCATTCAATTGTGAGACTTGCAATCCAAGAAAATAAGAAAGCTCACCAATCATGGACATTTCAAAGGTTGTTTGCATTTGTGTAGCAAAATCCTTACAAATATCATCATTCCCTACAAAAATAATATCATCAACATAAACAACTACCAAAAACACTTGATCACCAACATACTTAAAATATAAAAATTACTACCAGCATTACCTCTGTGAAAACCTTGCTGTAAAAGATGCTGATCAAGCCTAAAATACCAAGCCCTAGGTACCTGTTTAAGACCATACAAGGCCTTTTTAAGTTTGCAAACATGATCCTCTTTACCTGCACATACAAAACCTTCTGGTAGTTCTATATAAACTTCCTCTTCTAAAACCCCATTGAGAAAAGTTGATTTCACATCCAACTGCCAAACTTTAAAGTTTTTATAAATTGAGAATGCCGAAAACATCCGAATTGCTTCTAATCTAGTTACAAGAGCAAATGTTTCTTCAAAATCAATCCCTTCAATTTGTGCATATCCCTTACATACCAATCTAGCTTTATTTTTGACAATTTTGCCATTTTCATTCAATTTATTTCTAAACACCCATTTGGCACCAATAACATTTTTGTTAGAAGGTCGAGGAACTAACTCCCAAGTATTATTTTTCTCAATCTGAGTTAATTCTTCTTTCATTGCATTAATCCAACTGGCATTTGTATTGGCTTCTTTGTATGTTTTAGGTTCCATTTCAGAAAGTAAAGAAAGATAGGCTTCCTCAGTATAAGTTTTAACAACCTTTTTTCTTGTTTGAATCCCATCATCTTTATTTCCTATAATTTGTTGTTCAAGATGATTTCTTTTAACAAATTTAGAAGGATTCTTTTCACCAATATTTTCAAAAGATATTTCACTAGCATTCTCTGAATTTCTTTTATCATCATCAGTAGAAGTATTTGTTGCAGAATTTTTTTCACTAGAGTTATTTGAATAAGGATTAGAATTATTTTCAATTACATTATCAATTTTAACAATAGAATCTTCAGAGTTATCATTGTGTAAATTTTCTTCAATTTTCACATTAACACTTTCAACCACTCTTTTCAATCTATTATTATAACATTTATAAGCTTTACTGTGAGTTGAAACCAAGAAACAAACTTTCATCACATTGAGAATCAAAATTACTCAACCCTTCCTCTTCTATTTTAATAAAACATTTACTTCCAAAAACTTTAAAATACTTGACTGAAGTAGACTTACCATACCATAACTCATATGGAGTTTTCTTACTGCTTGGTCTTAACTGAACTCTGTTGAGTATGTAGACTACTGTATGCACTGCTTCAACCCAAAACCTGTCAGAAATTTTAGCTTCATTAAGCAAAGTTCTTGCCATTTCCTTGACTCTTCTGTTTCTCCTTTCAACTACATTGTTTTGTTGCAGAGTTCTGGCTGCAGAATATTGCCTTTTTATTCCATGTTCATAAGCAACAAATTTGTTAGAAAGAAACTCTCCACCTCTGTTTGATCTAAGACACTTAATCTGAAAATCACTTTCTATTTTAACTATTGCTTTAAAAATTTTAAACCTTTCAAATGCTTATGATTTCTCTTTGAGAATGTCACCCATGTCATTCTAGAATAATCGTCTACAAACAACATAAAATATCTTTCATTTTTCAAACCTTTAGTTCTAGTTGGTCTACAAAGATCAGTATGGATCAACTCAAGAGGTTGTTAACTTGAATGTTCTTTTGATTTAGAACTTATTCTAGCTTGCTTTCCTTGTTGACATTCTTTGCAAATGATATTTTTCGGTTTTACAATCTTGGGCATATGTCTTACTAAATTTGAAGAACTAATTTTCACAAGATTATTAAAATTTACATGTCCTAGTCTCTATTAGAGTTAAATATGTCTCTATTTATGTTTCTCTCTCTTCCGTAGATTTGTTTCTATTCTAACGGTCACTCTTCCATGTTTCCATATTCTCTCCTTTCAATATGGAAACTTCCTTTTGTTTCTATTTCTCTCTTTAGAATGTTTCTATTTCTCTCTCTCTGTTCGTTATAAAAACATTCTGTAGGCTTGTATATATAGATCATTCTTGATCTTTGTTTAATAACACATTCATTATTTTACCATAATACGGTATTAGAGCTATAGGTTAACTTTTTTGAAAATTTTGTAATCCTCCATTGAGGGGAAATTTTCGAAATGGTTTCAGTTCTTTTTCCTGGCTCTTGTGTTCATTATTAATTTTCAAAAAATTAATATAATTTATTTTTTGAAATTATTCAAGATTGTTAATTTTTCAAAATTTATCTGCTAGTCCAGGGAACTTCCAGCGGCTCATTTTTTTCCTGCACACAGTTTTGGGCCCATTAATGGCCGCCTAGGGTTTATGCACTTTCGACTAGGGTTTTGACCCTTCAGTTTCAGTCGAAAAATTATTTTTTCTTGTAGATTCTTGGTGGGTTTTTCAAACCCTCTACTGGGTTTCGACCTGGTCATTTTTCTTTTAGATCTTCTCCAAATTTTATTTTGATTCCAGACTCTTTCTGAGTTTTTCAAACCCTCAACTAGGTCATCTTCAACATTTTCTAGGTGCCTCAATTTTCGAGCCTCGATTTCTGTGCCAGCGGATTTCAAATCTGACTTCAAATTTCTTTTGGGTTTTTCGAGCTTCCTCTTGAGTCTTCGTTCATTTTTTTGGGTTTTCTGTTAATCTGCCTTGGAATCTGTGCTTTGGATTCATTCAACGCCTTTTCAAAATTTTAATGGCGTCTCTCACCAACATTATGTTAGAAGGCAGTCCAAGATTTAACGACAAGATTTACCACACCTGGAAGCAGGGAGGGTCTTTGTTGGTTTTGATCGATTTTTCACCTCAAAAATTGTCTGGTTTATCCATTTTTCACCACAAAAATTGTGACTACTGAGTCTCAATTCTTTTGTGTGCAGCGAAGTTTTTTACTGCGATTTTTGCAAGGTTTTTTTACTTCTCGAGGCACCTTTTGAGGATTCACTTGCAGACTTTGTTTTAAAGTTAGATTGACCATTAAGGGAGGGTATTAGAGTTAAATATCCCTCTATTTATGTTTCTCTCTCTTCCGTAGATTTCTTTCTTTTCTAATGGTCACTCTTCTTCCATGTTTCCATATTCTCTCTCTGTTCAATATGGAACCTTCCTTTTGTTTCTTTATCTCTCTTCAGAATGTTTCTATTTCTCTCTCTGTTCGTTATAGAAACATTCTCTTGTACACTTGTATATATAGATCATTCTTGATCTCTGTTTAATAACACATTCATTATTTTACCATAATAGTCTCCTGTGCTAGAGCCAACTCTCATCAACTTGACTTATCAAACAACTTCTACCTTTTACTTCTCTTAAACCATAAACATTACTCTCAGTTTGTTTTCCTTTAGCAATTAGTTTTCCAGAATTAAATTTTCTTATCTCACATCCTTGAGCATTAAAATTTACAAGATAACCATTGTCACATAATTGACTGACACTTAGCAAATTGTATTTTGAACCATCAACATACCATACATTATTTGCTTCTAAAATACCATTAATACTCAAGGAACCTTTACCACAAATCTGCATTGAAGATTTGTCCCCAAATCTCACAGGACCACCATTCCATTATGTGGAAAACTTGCTTCTGTTGCCTGTCATGTGGCTTGAACAACCACTATCCAAAGATTTTCTCTTGTTGCGCGCAAGGCTGTTTCAACAACAAGAGGTTTCTTCTCTTTCTTTCTCCAAACTTTTGTTTCTTTCTTGTCAAAGTACCTGTTTCTTGTATCTGCAAAACTCATGTGACAATTTGTTGCAGTATGTCCAACATTTTAACATTTAAAACATACTAAACTGAAATTTCTTATGGCATGAAAAGAGTTTTGACTAACAAAATTGATTCTTCTTCTTGTCATAATCTTGCAAATGATTGCTTTTTGACCAAAGTAGTTGTCAAAATTACAGTAAACCATAGAATGAGTAAAATTTTCTAGGAAACCATTTCTTAGTTTCAACAAAATCTTTGTTAACTTTTGCATTACTGGAATATTCTCCTTTTTCAAACCCTAGGCCTGATTTGATATTAACTTTAGTTGTTAAGCCAACATTTCTCCTAGTAATTCTGAACTTTTTGTAAATTTTATTTGCTTTTCAGGAATCATACTTTTTTTTAAAATTTCACTCCTTAAAGCAACTATTTCACATTCTAACTTTGAACAATTCTCAGATTTTTGATTAACTTTAGAATTTACCACTTCTACCTGTCTTTTACTTTCTTCAAGTTCAACTTTCAGATTTATGATAATCTGATTTTTGGCTTCAACGTCTTTTAAAAGTTCTTCATTATCTTTTGAGGCTGATGCTAATTGTTGTGCCTTTTCCTTCTTCAATCGGCTGATCTCTTCTAGAGCACATACCGGCTCTCCTTGCAAATCCACTTCATCTTCTGTATCGCTGCTTGGATCAACATCACTCTGATCTGTAGAACATGGTCCTATTGCCATAAGCAAAGTTTCACAATTGTTAGAATCAGAATCATAAGAATTAGTACGATCTTCTTCAATATATAAAATTTTCTCTTTCTTTGGGAATCCTTTTGGTTTATGAGTAAATAGTTACTTTTTAAAACCCTCTTCTTCATCATTGTTAGCTTAAGGACATTTAGCTGCAAAATGTCCACTTTTCCCACAGTTGAAACATGTAAGAGGTAGTTTTCTTTTATTTTTGCCAAACTTTTTAAATTTCTTTACCAAGTTCGCTTGTTCTTCTAAATCTTTTTTTGATCTATACTTTCATCCTTCACCTTTTTAGTTGTTTAATAATCCTATCTGCTTGTTATGAAAATTTGTCTGCAATAAAGTTCGGTTCTCGGAATCTGAACTAATTTAGTTTGTTGTGGAGTATATATGCAATTGTTACTTCACTCAAACTCACAATACATGGAGGAAAATGCAGCAACATAAATTCACTAAGCTTCTATTCGTTGTGCACATTCATCATATATTCTAAACCAATGATAAGACGTTGCAGATACACTCATTCAATGATTTGGCATCATAGTCATTTAATATAAAAATATAGTCCCAGCCGCATTCATAAATTGGATTGCAAGTTTAATCCAGACATACAATATTACCAGCGATAAAGTTTACAAGGAGATCTAATAACAAACATGCACCTTGTTGTGTGATGCCCGGTGTTGGACCTGTTCGCTGCCAATGGTGCCGTGATTGGCGGAAGCATACACTCCCTGAATCTTCACGTCGTCCCTAACATCCGTGGCCTCTCAAAAAGCGTGGCCCGAAATTCAGTGCCTAGGAGCCGACTGGTAGTCGAGTTGGAACTACAAGTGCTATCTTCCAGCGACGGCTTCTCTGTGCTACCTGATATAAACACGGGTGAAGGCGGGTGGATACTAGACCGCGTATCACTTCTGAACCGTGTGCTCGTGCTGCCTCCAATATCTCCTGAATGCCTGCGTTTCTTGTCAATGGCGTGAAGGAGTATTACACCTCGCGATACCAACCCATGCAACTAACGTCTCGCATTCAACTCCAACAGTCCCACTAGAAATTTACGTCCAACATCAAGTGAATGGCAGCTCTGTAATTCTGATCTCAGACTGCGCGGGATGGATATGAAGGATATTTCTCAAGTATGTGGCATGCAGAATCCTTCAATGTCCTTACCAAGGGAGTCGCAGTTTCTAGAATTCTTGTGCTTTGACTAATAAACCACAACTATAGCAACTATGGAGATTGTTGATTAAATCGATATGCTGCTTCAGAGATATTGATATGCTGCTTCAGAGATATTGAAATCTGCAGTGATTCCACCTTGTTGAAATGCTGGGGCTATGTCCAACCTTTCAATTCTCTCCTTAAGGGTTTGTGTCCTCAAGAAAGATATAACCGGTCACAAATGCAACTAGAATTTGAATTCTTTGTTTATAATATTTCATGGTGCCTTTCCCAAGAAAGCCTTTTTCTTTTATAACATCGAAGTGAGGGAAAACTCCACAACTTAAGCAATGTGGGATAAAGGTGCTCACTTAAGTTACTTTAAGTCACCTAAATCACTTTTATAAAATAAAGTAACTTAAAGTCATAAAGTGACTTTATAATATCCTTTTATAAAGTAAAGTGACTTTACTTTATAAAATGAGCCCAAATAATAAATGCTCGCCCACTAAAGCCTGTGACTGGCTAGCATCCTTTGAAAGAAGCCTTTAGCCTAGCCGGATGCGGAGATAGACTAACCAGGCGCCATAAAGGCCTACTGCAGGATTGGGGACATTACAATCCTCCCTTCCCGGGATTGCTTGCCCTCAAGCAGTCTCAATGCAGGGTGCTGTAAAATAGACTCAACCTCCCATGTAGCATCCTCGATCAATAAGTCCTTCCATCGAATCAAATATTCTCTGATAGCCTTGTTCCGCAACTTCCTCTCTCTGTTCTCAATCACCTTAGCTGGCACCAAAACCAATTTACCCTCCTCATCAAGTGGGGGTAATCCAGCTGAAGGAACTATCTGCTGTCCTATTGCCTTCTTGAGGCAAGACACATGAAAAAAATTATGAATCCGGCTGTTGGCCGGTAGCTCGAGCTCATACGCCACCTCACCAACCCTCCTGGAGATGCGGTAGGGACCATAAAACCTTGGCTTGAGCTTTTCCGATCCACTCTTCTTCAGAGAACTCTGCCTGTATGGCTGGAGACGAAGGTAAACCATATCCTCTGCCTTGAAAATCCGCTCTATCCGGTGTCGATCAACATACATCTTTTGCTGATTCTGTGCCCTCTGAATGTTCTCCCTGAGAGACTTAAGGATATCCTGATGGTCCTGTAGCCAGTCTCTCGCAATCGGCGCCTTGCTGTTCGGAAGAGCCAAGTCTATGAAAGATAATGGCTCGCTGCCATAGAGAGCTCGAAATGATGACATGCCAATAGTCATATGATAGGTGAAGTTGTAGCAAAAATCCCCCAAGTACAACCATCTAACCCAAGCCCTCTGTTGCCTCGCTACATAATTCCGGAGATAACCTTCTACCCACTTGTTCACAATCTCCGTCTGGTCATCCGTCTGCGAATGGTAACTAGTGCTGGGAGTCAATTCAGTACCTGCCAATCTGAACAACTCTTGCCAAAAGGTGCTGAGAAACTTACTGTCCCTGTCACTAACAATGGTCTTGGGAAGACCATGTAGCCTAAAAACCTCTCGGAAGAATAACTCAGCCACCTGCGCAGCTGACCAATCAGCTGCAATAGCAAAGAAGTGAGCAAACTTAGTAAGTCTGTTCACCACCACATAAACGCTGTCCTTGCCCTGTACTCTCGGCAAACCAGTAATGAAATACATCGAAATACTTTCCCACCTCTGGGTTGGAATGGGTAGGGGCTGCAGTAAACCGGCCGGATGCTCGTTTTCGGACTTGTTCTGTTGACAAGTCTGACACTCTCTGACATACTGGAGGATATCATCCTTGAGAACCTCTCTCTAACTTGCCTGTAGGTTTTGAAAAACCCCAAATGTCCTGCTGTGGGCGCATCATGAACAACCCTCATTATCTTAGCCTTAAGCTTAGAATCTGGCACTAGGTAAATCCTGTCCTTATAGAAGATGATGTCATCAATTACCTTGTACTTGTTATCTTGAAGTTGTCCGTCCAAAATCTGACATGCTTGAGTATTTTTAGAATACTCAACCAGTAAGTGGGATTTCCAATCTGCGAAAATCTCGGATAGAACACAACAAGTTGCAACTGAAGGTCTCCTAGAAAGTGCATCAGCCACAATATTATTTTTGCCTTTGACATACTCAATGTCAAAATTGTATGCCTGGATTTTACTAACCCACTTCTGCTGCCTTTTGTTCAACTCTTTCTGCTCCAAGAAGTAGCGCAGGCTGTTGTGATCCGTTTTAACTGTAAACTTGCCACCCACCAGATACTGCCTGAATTTAGCTAAGGCGTGCATGATGGCAAGCATTTCTTTGTCATACATAGAGTACAACCTCTCATTGTCCTTAAGTTTCCTGCTCTCATATGCTATGGGATGCCTGTCTTGCATCAATACTGAACCAATCCCGTTACCTGAGGCATCACACTCTAGAATAAACAGACGAGAGAAAACCGGTAGTGCTAGAATCGGGCACGTACTCATGACAGTCTTGAGTCTATCAAAGACTATCTCTGTCTCACCTGTCCACTTGAAAGCCCCTTTCTGAGTGAGGTCGGTGAGGGGTGCTGCTGTCTGAGAGAATCCCTTTACAAACCTCCTATAATAAGAACATAACCCAAGGAACCCTCTCAAGTCTGACACATTCCGCAGTGGTGGCCAATCAAGGATTGCCTGTATCTTCTCCTGATGAACCTTAACTCCATCTGCCCCTATCACATGTCCCAGGTAGAGGATCTCAGTCAACCCAAACTCACACTTGGATTTTTTTGCAAATAGAGACTGACTCTCCATGATGCTAAGAACCTCATCCAAGTGCCTCAAGTGCTCGTCCCATGTCCTGCTGAAGACCAAGATGTCATCAAAGAACACCAAGACACTCTTGCGTAACTGTTTTTTGAATAAGTGATTCATGCAAGACTGAAAGGTAGCTGGTGCATTAGTGAGCCCAAATGGCATCACTAGAAACTCATAGTGCCCGTAGTGACATCTGAATGCCGTCTTATGAACATCCTCCTCACGGACACGTATATGATGGTACCCTGATCGAAGATCTATCTTCGAGAAATATACTGCCCCATGTAGCTCATCTAACAACTCATCAATCCGGGGAATGGGGTACTTGTTCTTAATGGTCCTCTTATTCAGTGCACGGTAATCAATACACATGCGAAGAGTACCATCCTTCACTAAAACCACTGAAGAAGCGAAGGGACTGCAACTAGGCCTGGTGTGTCCCATGTCTAGGAGTTCCTTTATCGTCTTCTCTATCTCCTCCTTATAGTGCCTAGGGTGACGATAAGGTGTAGTAATCACGGGCTTATCGCCCTCCTCCATCTCAATAATGTGCTCAAATCCTCTGTCTGGAGGTATGCCTGGTGGAATGTCCTAAAAAATCTGCTTGTGCTTATCAAGCACCTTCTGTACATCAATGTGAACCTGCTGCCCCGAATTCGGTGTGGGTTTAGAGGATATGAAGCACTGGGCTGCCCACTCCATGTCACTATGCCTCATGATGGCCTCCATCCTGTGGGTTGACACTAATCTAGGTCCGCCATCTGGCATGGCCTTGAGAATCATTTGCTGATCACCCTACATAAACTCCAATTGTTTCAGCTTGTGATCAATGGTGTACCTCTCTAGAGTCTGTAACCACTGCATACCCAAAATAGCATCCAAATTGTCTAAATCAATGACATAAAAGTCAGCCTCTAGAAGGTAATCTCCAAAGTGAAATGGGAGACCGGAGATCTT
Source organism: Thuja plicata (assembly GCA_018584345.1). Lineage (NCBI taxonomy): Eukaryota > Viridiplantae > Streptophyta > Pinopsida > Cupressales > Cupressaceae > Thuja > Thuja plicata. The sequence goes on from MU225850.1 coordinate 2,412,103, forward strand.
CCCTGTACAGCTCAACAAGTCCCCTCCTGCCACCTTGACCTCAAACTCTGGAATGCCATCTACCTATAACCTCCTCCTAGAGACCATACCTGTGCTGATAAAATTATGTGTAGCACCTGTATGTAAAAGGAAACGATCCTCTGTCCTCTAACAACTCCCTTCAAACGGAAAGGGTGACACGTAGGAATCCCTGAAAGGGATGCTAAAGTAACTGGGGGCTGCTCGTGGGGGGTTTTCTTCTTTTTCCCTTCTGCTGATTGCTCTACCTGAGCCTCCTCATCGTTGTCCTCCTCATCGCTGCCCTCATACTGCTCATACTCACCATCAGAAGCCACCTCAATATAATGTATTTTGCCTTTCCCAAGGCACATGTGATCTGGAGTCCAAGGCTCCCTGCAAGTAAAGCATAACTTCCTCAACTCATTTCTAGTCTCAAAATCCAGCCTAGGAGGCATACTCTTATTCTGATTTTTATTCTTTTGGAATGAAGAGGATCCCTTAAAAGTTTTCTTAGGTGGCTGTAATATTGAGGAAGGTGAATCCAAATCATGTGCTAACTTAATAGCGTCATCTAGGGTGTCTGGTTTAAGAACTCTAACCAGTCCTCTGAGTTTATCCTGCAGGCCCTCAATAAACAACATTACCTTTCTCTTCTCAGACATGTCCAAAACCATAATGTAGATCCTCTGAAACTCATCAATGTAATGCTCTAATGACCCACTCTGTTTCAGCTGAGCTAACTCCCTGTAGTAGACCTCTATGTCCTTCCTATCAAAACAGGTGATCAATCTCGTGCTGAAGGTCTCATAGGAAGTAATCAATCCGTGATCTTGGGTGACAAGGCCGTGATGCCACCAATCATATGCAGCTCCCTCTAAATGCATAGTGGCAAATTTAATTGCCTCAGTCTCCGACATGGGTTTGAGAGTCAAGAAAGTATCTAGCTTGTGAATCCAAGCTCTAGTGGATGTCCTACTGCTGCCATCAAATGTAGGGAGAGTTAACTTGTTCATAGCATGTTTTAAGTCCCTGTTTTGACCCCTGGGTCTTCTATCCTGCTGGTTCCTGCCGAACTCTCTCTTCTGAACCATGTACTTGGGAAAAGTCAAATCTGCTTTGACATTGTCCGGTAACATATTCCACTCGTCATGCATGGTCATCACATGCTCTAGAAGAATGCCTGCCGCCTCTTGGGGTACTACCTCTTCCCCTGCATTATTATCCGCAAAGTTAGGCATAAGGGGCCTATTAGACGAACACTGCCTCCACCACTGTGATGGCTAGTGGGCCTCCTGGTTGTGACTGACAACTCCTGGATAACCCCTGTAAGTTGGTGTAGTACATCAACAATATGGTCTTGTCCATCTCGTATCTGTCTCAATGTTTCCCTGGCCTCTCTATCTGTCTCATCAGTCATTTTTTTACCTGGAATGGCTTGTTCCAAAACAAACTCCTTGTCTTCCGTATAACTGTTCTCTATATCAACCTGTACGGAAGAATCTGTCTGTTCCTACTCAACCCTGTTATGTCTAAATTCGGGTGTCCTATGCTTGTTGTGCATACAGGCTAACATAGCTACCGCTGAACCAAACTGTAAATCTGATAATAATAATCCCACTAGGATGGCAAGATCAAGGCTCTGATACCACTGTAATAATCCTATCTGCCTGTTATGAAAATTTGACTGCAATAAAGTTCGGTTCCCGGAATCTGAACTGATCTAGTTTGTTGTGGAGTATATATGCAATTGTTACTTCACTCAAACTCGTAATACATGGAGGAAAATGCAGTAACATAAATTCACTAAGCTTCTATTCGCTATGCACATTCATCATATATTCTAAACCAATGATAAGACGTTGTAGATACAGTCATTCAATGAGTTGGCATCATAGTCATTTAATATAAAAATATAGTCTCAGCCGCATTCATAAATTGGACTGCGAGTTTAATCCAGACATACAATATTACCAGCGATAAAGTTTACAAGGAGATCTAATAACAAACATGCACCTTGTTGTGTGACGCCTGGTGCTGGACCTGTTCGTTGCCAATGGTGCCGTGATTGGCGGAAGCAAACACTTCCTGAATCTTCACGTCGTCCTTAACAGCCGTGGCCCCTCAGAAAGCGTGGCCCAAAATCCAGTGCCTAGGAGCCGACTGGTAGTCGAGCTGGATTTACAAGTGCTATCTTCCAGCGGCGGCTTCTCTGTGCTACCCGATATAAACACGGGTGAAGGCGGGTGGATACTAGCCCGCATATCACTTCTGAACCGTGTGCTCGTGCTGCCTCCAATATCTCCTGAATGCCCACATTTCCTATCAATGGCGTGAGGGAGTATTACACCCCGCGATACCAACCCATGCAACTAACGTCCCGCATTCAACTCCAACAGTCCCACTATAAATTTACGTCCAATGTCAAGTGAATGGCAGCTCTGTAATTCTGATCTCAGACTGCGCGGGATGGATATGTAGGATATTTCTCAAGTATGTGGCTTGCGGAATCATTCAATGTCCGTACCAAGGGAGTCTCGCAGTTTCCAGAATTCTTGTGCTTTGACTGATAAACCACAACTATAGCAACTATGGAGATTGCTGATTAAATCGACACGCTGCTTCAGAGATATTTATTCTTCTACTTACACATTAAGCTCGAATATGAAATCTGCAGTGATTCCACCCTGTTGAAATGCTGGGGCTACATCCAACCTTTCAATTCTCTCCTTAAGGGTTTGCGTCCTCAAGAAAGATATAACCGGTCACAAATGCAACCAGAATTTGAATTCTTTGTTTATAATATTTCATGGTGCCTTTCCCAAGAAGGCCTTTTTCTTTTATAACCTCGAAGTGAGGGAAAACTCCACAACTTAAGCAATGTGGGATAAAGGTGCTCACTTAAGTTACTTTAAGTCACTTAAGTCACTTTTATAAAATAAAGTAACTTTAAGACATAAAGTGACTTTATAATATCCTTTTATAAAGTAAAGTGACTTTACTTTATAAAATGAGCCCAAATAATAAATGCTCGCCCACTGAAGCCTGTGACTGGCTGACATCCTCTGAAAGAAGCCTTTAGCCTATCTGGATGGGGAGATAGACTAACTAGGCGCCATAAAGGCCTACTGCGGGATTGGGGACATTACAAGTTGCTCTAAAAGAAACATCTTTTCTTGTTTCTTCATCACCTGCCATTCTCATTTCACAGGGTTTTAAAATACCATGTAAATCATCTATTGTAATTTTAGTGAGATCTCTTGCCTATTCTATAGCAGAATTTTTTGCATTATATCTAGAGGGGTAGAGAACGCAAAACCTTTTGCGTAATGACTAATTCTTTTATCTTTTCTCCTAAACCCTTGATAGCATTTACAACTTCATCGACTCTAAGGAGGTAATTTGCAATACGTTCTTCTTCTTTCATTTTCAATTCTTCAAACCTGGTTTTGTATGTCTGCAATTTTTCTTGTTTTACCTTGTCATCTCCTTCGTAGATGCTCTTCAACTTATCCCAAATCTCTCTGGCTGTTTTACAATGCATAACTTTGACAAATTTAGTGTTCGATAAACCACACAACAAAGCATTTTTGGCTTTAACATTATATTCATAATCTTTCTTTTCTGTAGGATCAGTTAAAGGAGATTTAGGAATATTATAACCATTTTCAACAGCCAACCAAACATCATATCCTATTGAAGCAATATAGCTTTCCATCCTAATGCTCTAGAAAGCATAATTGGTCCCGTCAAACAAAGGTGCTTTATTTGAGGAAGAACCTTCTAAACTAGCCATGTGTTCTAATGACAGGATATGCTTAGACTGATTAGGTCTTTTAACAAGCACCGGCTCTGATACCAATTGTAGAACACAGATTTACTACTGAGAGGCGGACGGGTGAATCAGTAGTAAATAAAACTTAAACTTTATCCAATTAACTCCTTGCTTTTAAGTTGAAAGTTGAAAGGAAAACACCAAATTGAAAACTGAAAAGAACCATCACATGATGAAAGACAATACACAAAGATATGACGTGGAAACCCAAGATGGGAAAAACCACGGTGAGTAATGCTGCTAGGATCTACCATACTAATCCAGCCTTACAAATTAAAGCCAGTTACAATATTGAAGGGTACCAACCCTAAGGAGTCACAAAACCCCCTTAATCTAAGAGCATCAAATCTTTAAAAATCCTAAGCACCATTCAGTTACAAATGACACATGATTTCAAGGCAAGTTATATCTCAATCCAAATCTGAAGCAAATATTCCGATGGCAATTTTGTGTTTTTCTTATACAAATATGAGTGGACTGAGATTCTGATCTAACAAAGTAATTCTAAACAATTTCAATCTGTCATGCTAAAGTTTCTTTTGCAAACTGAATTCAAATGAGATAAAGAACACTTGCTACAGAATGATTTCAACTTTGAGATGACAAATACAACGCTGCAAACTGAACTCAAACTGTGAATACAGATCAATCCCTGCCTTACTAATTCAAAACATAATTAAAGATTATCTCCACTCTGTCATTTTCCGAACTTTTATAATCAGATATCATGAAGAATTGATATTGATATCTCGCTTTATAACCAATCTGTGAACATAAATCAAATCCGATGAAATGCAATTTGATAATGTTACCTTCGTTTTTATAACAGCATCAACCTTCAAACTTCAGCAATATCATTCCTTTATTGGCTTATGATCTGCTACAACAATCCTTGTATTGCTACTTGTATGATATGTCTTTGTTCAGCACGTCCCATTCATTCTTTTTAATAAGTCTTTACACATTCATACCAGCTATGCAGATCATATGTTTCAGAAAATTGTTTCAAACACTACATATAATAACATGCTCGATCTAGTTAGGCGTGTGCTCCTAGAATGCCGTCCTTGTCCGCTCCTGTTCCGAACGACTCTCCCCGCTCTTCGTTTTCGAATGTGCTCAAACCAGGGCTTACAGCTTCTGCGGCTGGGGGAGGTGTTTCTCCGCAGACTGTTTCCATTGTGGGTGGTACCGTTGTTGGGCTCCCTCTGTTTGCGGATGTCTTGTCATCTACCCCTTTGTCTTCTGCCACTTCTGGGTTGCCCTCTACCACTAGGGTTTTTGCTGGCGGTGGTGCGGTGACTGTTTTGCTGTGGTTTGGCAAGGGATATCTGGTTAATGCTTCAGGGGTTTCCCGTGTGCGTACTGGTGATGATCTGCGGGCAAGGAAACAAGGGTTGAAGTGTGGGCATTGATAGAGGGTTTATTCCAGTATCAATTACCATTTCCATAAAGATGAATGCGGAGATGGAGGAGGAAATAGATCATAATGTTTATGTTTTCTCCACTCATGGTGTGATCTGTCATTTCAGGGGTTTTTGGCCTAGCCTCCCTGAGCTGCATGCTTGGATATCACATCAGTGGTAGCCTCTCCTTTTGGGTATAGTTCATATTTACCCTATGACAAAGGGTTTTTTTATTGCAAAATTTGAGAATGCTCAGGACAAAAATAAAATCTTGTGTGATCATTTTTTTAGTTGGGAGGATAGATTTTTGTTAATGGTAAAACCATGGTACTTTGATTTCAGTCCTTCTGAAATGTTTAATAAGATTCCAATTTGGGTTCGGCTTTCTTATCTCCGCCTTCATCTATGGGTTGATTCTCTTTTAGAGGAAGTGGGAGATGCATCTGGGGATTTTCTGATGGTGGATGCTATATCATATGATATTCTTCATTCCACCTTTGCCCGTATTCTGGTCGAAATGGATGTTTCTAAAGGGCCTCCTGCTCATATCTTAATCAATTCTTCTAAGGGTAGCTGGGTTCAAATTTTGGACTATGAAGGGATTCCCTTCAGGTGTAGAAGATGTTTTAAAACTGGTCATGCAGCTGCTCAATGTAGATTAGAGAAAAAGAAAATGATGGTTTTGTGGTGGAAAGGTGCTCAGATCAACATTATGCGGTTGAGAAGAAGTCTAAAATTCAAAGGAGTTTTTCCCAAGTGGTTTCGCAAGATTCTCAGTCTTGCGGCTTCTTCTCAGGTTGATTTAGTTATTGATGGTAGGGGTGCGGAGGCTAGAGTACAATTACATGATCCCCCTGTTGTTTCCCCAAATGTGGGTGGGAATGTGGCTCAGGTTGCTATTTCCAGTGATAGTGTTATGGCTATCAATTTTGGTGGCACCTGTGATAATGCTTTGCCCGTTGGGAGGATTTCTGATGTTGCCCCTTAGATGGGGGTCGTTCTCTTTGCAGACAATCTCTCTTAGGATGATGGTGGTCCAACGATTGGTTCGTTGGCTTGGCATGATGAGGCAGCGGAAATGGAAGAGGGATGGATAATTGTTAAGGGTAAGAAGGCTAAGACGTCTACGCCCTCTTTTGACATGACCCCACAAGGGTAGTGTTAAAGGTAAATTTTGATGGCTCCCGATTGGGGGTGCTTGGACTGGAGTTTTTTCTGGTCTTTTTGCTGGTTTTTGGTTGCTTGATGGTTATTTTCTTGTAGCTTATGTTTTAGGTTGTGGGAGCCTGTTGGTAAAACCCATGTTTGTGGTAATGGGAGCCTTTTGATCCCAAGGTTGTCTGTTGATCTCAATTTCCTTTCTTTTGACAACGTTTCGGTTTTGGGTTCCAGATCCATTCAAAATCTGATTATAAAGGGTTTCAGGTCCCTTCAAAACCTGTCTTATCCTTAATCAAAAACATGCTCAATCTACTTTTTTCTTATCTCAGTATTCACTCACTATTTTTTTTCTTTACATATCCTTTAGACTTATAAATACCGATCTCTTATTTGATAGATAGTTGGAGACAACTGTAACTACTCAACTGACAATTATAACCATCAAATAACACAATTAAATAACTAGATAATCATCGCATCACCAATCACTTGTAAACATAAATATTGTATAGAGTTCCCCTCGTACACAAAATTAATATGTTTTTTAGTCTTTTCTTTGATAATACTTTTCCACGTGTCATACAAATTAACCAAGAGGTGCCACCGTGTTGGATGACTCATATCATAAAAAGCATTTTGCAATCGACAGTTTGAAGCATCAATTACAAAATAGTGGTTTTATCCACATGTCAGACACAGTCTCTCGTAATTAAGGGAAGGATCCCCTATCTACTGTTACTAAAAACAACTAAAACTAAGCTAAAACTGTACACCAAGCTAGTTGCAGGGTGTTAACATTCACCATACTCTCTTCTTTTCAGAGTAGGCAGTTCTTTCGTCGTATTCTCTTGCTTTAGAATACACGATTCTTTCTAACAATGATCTCTTAAAAACAATTGAGCATAGTAAAACAAGAAACGCGTGAAATTTTAAAGTCTTTCCACGACCCTTTCTATGAATTCAGAAACAAAAGTGAAACACTCGTGCAATGCAAAGTCTCCAATGTGTACTTCACTTTATATGCAAAAACGTGGAAAACCAAAACAACACAAAGTCTGCAAGCGCTTTCCTTGCTTGAACGTTCTATAGTAACTTCAAATTTAATAAGCAACTCAAAGTTTGCAAGATCAAATCTGGAGCCAAACTATAACTCTAAACACAATATGCAGCTCAAAGTCTGCAAGATTGAGTTCAAATCCCTCTTTGAACAAAAGCACAAAACTCACAATCAACTCTAGAAAATGTTGTCACACGATAGTTTGAGTTGGCACAAAGTCTCAAAACAACCCGCTTCTTTTATTGAAAGCACTTTGATTTTGCATCTAAGCTCAAAGTCTTAGAGTACATATACAAACTAACAATGTTTTTTTGCATCGCCAAAAGATAAAAATTACAATGAAGCACCCTCCTATATATAGGTGAGGGGTTGAGAGAGAAAGGTGGGAGAAACCCAACACACTTTGACCTATTCTAAAACTAACTTTGACTTATTCAAACTGCAAGTACTAATGTACTTGACCTGCAATTCGATTACATGTAATAGATTTACTGGTGAAAAGGTCACCTGCAATTACAACTTCTTTTACGATTGCATGTAATTTGTCGGAAAGAACTTACAAGTGCATAATTGAAAACTATTCTAAGTGTCTGATAGGACAGGACACCTATTTAAATCATCCTTTGTCGGTCTTCATGCTAATACAAGATGCTCCATGATTGACGTGCTCAGGTTTGGTGGAAACATCTTGAATTGGAACAAGAACTTGCATTTTGGATCGTTATGCATCACAATAGCCTTTATTGGGAAAGCATCCTTTCAACGTTTCTTTCCATCTCTATCCTGAAAGCATTCTATGCTCTCAATCATTTTATCAGTTTCCCACCTCCTTGTATGGCTCCATCATGTGGTTGTTCTTGCTTCGTATCCTTCTGCAAAATAGGGCCAACAAGGAATTTCGGGTTTTTTGGTGGGCACTGCAGGTAGCTCAAACATACACATTTGAACTCAGAAATTGGAAGTTCAAGTTGCAAATGCATATACATATTTTGGAAGGAAACTTTTACTTGTAATTGGGATTTAGAAACCCGATTACACGTATATTGGAGAAGTGCTTTCACCGACATTCGGGTTTTAAAATCCTGACTGCAAGTAGGGGGAAAACTTCAACTTTGCTCGGGAAATGAACTTGTAATCGAGATTTAGAATCCCGATTGCAAGTTAGGAAGAACATAGGAATTTCCTTCACAAATGGGAAGATCTTGTTGCACTTTACATATGCAGGGGGAGTACTTGCACTTGTAATCAGGATTTAGAAACCCGATTTCAAGTGATTTTCAATGCATCCAGGACTGCATCCGAATTAGGGAAGATCATTTAGCTGCAACACGAATTCTGCATCTTGAAGCCATTTACCTCAACTAGCAAGTTGTTTTGATTTGCCTCCTATGTAGACTATCATATTTCTCACCTCTTGTAACACAGCTTGCAATGTGTTAGTCGAAACCTGAATTTGGACATGACATATGCATGGAGATTTTTGGGGTAGTTACACTTTCGATTACATGTAGCAGTACTTCAAAAATCCTGATTTTGAAAATAAGGTAGATTTGAAACAAACTTTTGTCAGGGAGTTTTTGGAAGCAACTGTGTATGAGAACACATCTTACAACCATGCTGTGCAACTACATCCATTATTCATGGTGAATAGGACAGATGCTGATTTCACAAGGTAAATGCATGTAAATCGTCAACTATTGCTGCATTTCTCAATCATGGAAGTGAATGGGAATTTCTGATTTTTAGCATCATTTTGGAAATGGAAGTATATACATTGGGAATATTTTCCATCATCACGTGTGGAATGCAAGCTGGAAGAAATTCATTGAGAAGAAATTTGTTTGAGTTTTCACCCAAATTTGGATATCTCTTTTGCCATGAACATGACTATATTGCAAATATGGAAATCTTCCCATACAAATCACTTTGAACTTTTTGAAAAAATTCTGATAAACATCTGCAGAGTATAATAAAAAAGAAAAAAAAACTCCCGAATATGGCTTCAAAAGCACAAAAATGAATACAAGTCCTATTTTTGAGCAAAACGACAAAGAAAACCCTAAATGCTGAGAAAAATGGTGAAAAATTACAAAAACGTCAGTGTTTATGCAGATATAATCACGTTTTGACACAATGGCTCCATAAAAACCCTGGGCACAGCTTAAAAATGGAGAAATCAAGCAAAAATGACCATATTTATGCAGATATAATCACGTTTTTGAGCAAAAATGACCATATTTTTCTAAAAAGGACCACAAAGAGCACAAGAAAAACCACAATTTTCACCAAAAATGACCATGAATTTCTGCAAATGCCACTAATCTCTGCAAAAACGACCTAGGATATGCAAAAAAACACCCTAAAAAAAGATGCTTGATGAAGAAAGGAGCCCAAACACAAAACGCAGAAGAACACTCCAGATCTCCAGCTGTGCGAGCTTAAATGGGGTTTAGAAGAGAGAAAGATGATACAAATATGAAACAAACTCTTCAATGCATAATGGCGCCTGCAGTCCTGGATCAAAACGCAGATTTATTGCAAGGAAATCACGGATTTGGGGGCGAAAATGATGAGAACCTCCAGTCACAGCCTTCGCATGAAATAAGTCTTTGCATTCCCAAAGAAAAAGCCCGGCATATGTATTTCGGGTTCGATAAAACTTTTTACAAGTTTTATAAACTTGTAGTATATGAAAAGAAGCCCGATATATGAAATATTTAGCTTAGGCCGGGTATAATTTCTTAAATTACAAGTATCGGGTTTTCATTTACCTTTGACAAATTTGCAACTTAATTCCAAAATGCTGATACTTGACTTTCGGGTTTTGAAATATGTTTTACAAGTTTTATAAAGGCATCGGGCTCTATTAAAGCCTTTCACAAGTTTAAAAAACTTGTAATATATGCTTTAAATGCCGATAGAGGCCTATGGTCGGGTCTTGTAAAACAGTAAAATTGACCACCAAACTCAAACTTAGGAAAAAATACATGAAGGCTTAAAAATATATTTTTAATAATATATTACGCAATATTTTATATATAAATAATCTTGCAACGATAAATGCATTTAAATTTACGATCTTATTGCACGTTATTTATACATAATTTTATACACAATATATTAATAAAAACTAAACAACAAAGAAAATTAAAATAAAATAAAAACGACAAAAGACTAAAGCGAAAACGTTAATAAAAATAAAAAGCTTCATTTACAAATGAAACATACTTAAAGCTTAACCATGTCGAATTTACGATTAAAATGGTGGAGTCGTTAATTTAATGAAAATGAAATTAATGACAACATATCATATATATAAAAAACTTACGAGCATATATATAACTGGAAGCACCTCCCATGAGCATTTCTGTTTTCATGCACATCACATTTAGTTGTTTGCAGGTTACACCAATGATGTAGACATAAGATTCGATAACAATCATTCTTCATTTGCAGACTTAATCAATCAAGAACAATCACCCTGAAAAAGCAATGTACGCAGTGCATATATATATGTAGCAATGATAAAGATTGTTTCAGACTGATACAATTTCAACAACCATTCGATGCATAATAAAAGTATGAAGAAACATATGCACGTGGGGACCAAGAGAGAATTCTCAGTGAAAGTCAATATGAGCGTACAAATCCATCAATACTTTACAATCCAACACAGGATATGCAAAATTACTGATAAACAAGAAAGTCTCAAACCAACACATTGGTAATTCCCCATTTTATCAACATACCATCTCTATCATATCTGAGTAAGTCACTTTTCTGTCAGGTCTGCCATATAAGCACAACTAGGCTGTGTTTGTCATCATTATTTGTTTGGACTGCATGATCTATTTGACGTATGAACATGTTTGAACAATATTTCTGTATCTCTTTTTGATATCTGTATTTGACATCAATGACAAATAGGCTAACATAAGTACCCCAAAGGTACAGAGAAAATCAATTACACATCATCCACTAGTGAATGGCCAAGCTGTGGTTGCTAATAGAGAGTTGGAAAATATTCTCACTAAGGCTGTTTCATCAAGGAAAACAGATTGTTCTGATGTATTAACAGAAGCAGTCTGGGCTTATAACACAACTTGGAAGACCACAACTGGATTCTCTCCATACGAGATGGTATATGGCAAGACTCCTGTCATGCCTATTGAGTTTGAGCTTGAGACCTTGTGAATGTGCAGATAGAACTCTCCGAATCTGAGAAATCCAAAATTCAATCAAAGATTTTTATTAGAACATCCAGTTCTAATTCTTCTGTTCTGTAAAGTTTTAAATTAGAACATCCAGTTCTAATTCTTCTGTTCTGTAACCGTTTCCCAGGAATCTGAGTTGGCATTCTTTGAATTTGAATTTCAAATAAGGATATATATACCCAATAGCTGTAGCAAGTTAGAAGTTAGCTGAGCTAGTTTGTTATTCCTAGTTTGATTTTTTGCAAGTTTGTAGCCAGAAACTCTGTTGTACTCCCCTTTGGGAGACCATTTGAATGCAAATTCGAAGAAGTTGATTTAGCTTTGGGTGTTATAAGATCCTCCGGAGGCAGAGCAGGGCCCCCTCTTTTGAAGGAAGGTGATCTCATTTTAGTTTGTTATTTCTTTTATACTCATTTGATTGTAGTTTTTAGTATTTTGTTTCTGCACTTTTAGATATTCATAGATTAACAATTATTCTGTTCTTGCATTCTAGATTAGCAGTACTACTTATTGCATACTTTAGATGGATGTTGTTAAAGTAGATTAACCTTAAGTTTCAAACTTAGTTTCATTTCCTTTCCAGCAATGTTTCAAGTAAATGTTAAAGTCGAATGATTAAGCAGAGATTAGACAGAAGCTTTATTGAGTTCATCCATGGAATCTATTTGCTTTTATGCAATGTGTGCTCTTAGATTAAGTGTGCTCTTTTCACTTATGCAAGCATAATTTAGTTTGATTTAATGCAAAATAGAATTAGAAGTTTACTTTCAGCAGGTGTGAATTAGATTAGATGATTCCATGAACTGTTCTTATGAAGTTATGTTCAGTCTGAGCTAAGCAATTAGGAAGTTTTTAGAGATAAGTTTAGTGAGTCGATAGAAGTAGTAGCAGATAAGCTGTATAGATGTTTAGAATTTCGTAATTAGAAGCCACAATTGATAGCTCCTGACGGAGCCTGACCGAAAGATACACAACAACACTTCAAGCAAAACCACGCCCCAAAACTGAAAACAGCCTTATTGCATACAGCTCTAGACACACCCAGTTTGGTATATATAAGCAAAATGATGCGAGTATTGTGACAACAACCACCTCGTCCATCATAATTCATTCTGCTCAAAGCTTTTTTTTTTTTTAAAGCAGTTTAAGATATTTGTATAGCTAGCTTAAATGATTTTAGAAGACAAGGAGCATAAAGTTCAAATATTCAATGAGCTTAGTTCAAGATAATCATTTTAAGATATTATCCCTGTTATAAAAACAATTGATCTATGCTTAAGAAAATAAAAAATCTAGAATTGAATATTTTTAATGTCATTTGATCTAAATTTCAAAGAATTTTAAGTTGGAAGTGTTGGGTGATTATTATATACAGAGTAAATCTTTCCTTAATGTTATAATAATGGCGTCTCTGATTGTCTTTTGATGGTTGGCAGGCCAGAGTCACTTGGTCTTGTGACTGGAATTGTGTACTTGGTGGTGGCTATATTGTTTCAGCATTTCAACTTTACATCAGATTCTATTGTATGTTTCAATGTAATCCCAGATATGTTTATAGATGTTCTACTTTTGTTTATGGAGAACTTGCATGCCTTTAGGATTAGTATCTCAATAAGTGTCTTTCAATTTTTCATCTAATGTTGATGGCATTTTGGGCTTTATTTTCCCTAATAAAATTATTCAAAAGGGAGAATACAGCTTGATTAAAATGTATTAATATTTTCCCCATTCAAGAGGTAGGAGTTAGTAAGATTGTTGGAAAGAAAATTGCTTGGAAGCTGCCTCTAGAGAGCCAATTCAAGGTCAACTTTGATGGCACTTTAGAAGGGAGCCCAAGCTTGGTGGGGTAATCTTAATCTATGTTTTTAAAGGATCTCTTGTTCAAGATGATTTTCTTTATTTAGGCCATTAGACTAATAATCTGATAATAAAGAAGAATGGATGGCTGTGGGATGGCTGTGGTGGCAGGTATAAATATGGTGTTAGACAATGGTTGGTGATAGGTTATTGTTGAAGGAGATTCACTCAACATTACCTTGGGCCCCAGAAACAAGTTCATGTTTATTGGAAACTTGGAAGATTACTTGATGAAGCTATTAATCTATGTAATAATTTTTCTACTATCTCATTCATGCTTCCCTTGCCAATGTCGAGAACTTTCAAGCTCCCTTTTCGATCCTTGTTAGTGGCAGCAGTGATCTATGACCTCCTTTGGGAAGATTGCTTTCACCTAGTGGTTTAGTTGCTCTTTGGGGTTGTATAGGGGGTAATGGGAACACCCCACAACACAAGGAGGAAGAATACCAAGATTTCACCACCCAAGGAGGTCCGATTAACAAAAAAAGAAGTGCTAATGCGTAACCTTCACAAAGGGGCAATTTGCTTGGATTAACTTCTTCCTTTCCCTACAAGAGAGGATTGAAACTAGTATGCAAAGGAAATCTATGAAAAGAAAGTGATGAAAACAAGAAATGAAGTTAACTTACCTTGAAAATACAAACTTGAATACCTGCTGGAAGACTGTGTTAGAATCTGGAATAATTCGGGGTTCGGGAGCAGAAAACTGAGATCTGCAAATCCTAGAAACCTAGAACCCTCAGGACTATGCCAACCTGGAGGGGGATGGTGACATGCAGAAAATCCACCCAAGGCTAGGCCGAGGTCGGCATCCACCTGCTCTGCAAGATTTCCCAGAATCTGGATCTGTGATAGTAACTTATTTCCAACGGCTTCGAATCCGAATCTGCAAGTTTGTATACTTGAATCTGTAAGATGGAAAAAGGGTTTTTGTTGTTGGAGAGGGGCTTGCCCCTATTCAAGCCCGGTTTAGGAACTAACATTAACTTTAAAATTGAGACAATAAAAGAGAATGCTAACAAGTAGTAGAAGTAGATCTAACTATGAAGCATATCATATCAATAAGTATGCAATTGTGTTTAATATGAAATCAATTATGTTGATGCAATAGCCTTGACTCAACACCAAAAACCTAGAAAGGAAATCAATGCAAATCAAAACCTCATGTATGTGTATGCTTGTAATTCGCATTTGAGAAAGATGTAGATTCTTGAATGTATGAATGTGGATCTTCCCTCCTTGATGGCCAACTCCACTATCTCCTTGAAGAAAGAAGCTAGATCTGGGGGAGAGAATGCATGAATGATACAAATCTTGAATGCCTTGAAAAACTCCTTCAATTGCTTGAACACCTGTATGCTTGAAAGAACATGAAATTGCTTGCTCAATTGATTACCAATAATTGTGTATTACTTTCGACCTCTCTAAAATGAAGTGAGTAGGCCTCCTTTTATACCAATTTCGTGACCAAAATTGAAAAGGGCCGACTGCACAAAGCGGGAAAAGAATTTGGAACCCCGAAATGGGCTCGGGATCCCGAGGCTCTCCACTTCGGGGGGAGGCTGACCTCGGCCTCACCCTAGGGGCTAGGCCGAATTTGGCCTACCCCTAAGGGGCTAGGCCGACCTTGGCCTACCTTCAGATGGTTTCACCAAGGGATTTTGTGCCTGGGGTCTCGAGGAAAGGGAAAACATAAGCGGAAACGGACAAAAAAAGGGGGTACAGACAACATAAGGGCAAGATGGGACATCCAATCACTATGAAGGCACTCAAGAGCGCCCAGGACATCCCATTAAGGAGGGCTAAAAGGTCTTATCATGGGTGCTTTCATTTTAAGACGATACAGAGGTATTGTTTGTTGTTATGGTTGTTAGTATTGGATGTCTGTTATTAGTTTTTTGCTAAGTTGCCGATTTGGATCCAGGGACAGATTTGGGCTCGCGAATCTGGTTCGTGGATTCGTGATTTTTTTTTTTGCCGTTTGGGTTTGTTACTGTATATATATATATAATTATATATATATATATATGCATTATATATACAAAAAATAAGATAAATATACATAATTCTAAAACTAAATCATTTCATAGTATGAATTTATGATGCTTGATCATTGATCAATGCCAAATCTCAAAGATTCAAAACATTAAAATTAAATCATAACATCAGTTCAAGTATCATTGTTTGAAGTTCAACTAATGGATTAATAATTTATTGATATTCTC
>MU225850.1:2444077-2475523 GCA_018584345.1 Thuja plicata
ATACTTTAAGTTATATTTGTATAAATACCTTTCAGGATGTTTGAGATAGGTTTCAGCTTCATAGGAGTTAAGGTGCAGATTCTAGATTTTGGGGGTTTTTAAAATATTTCAGGACTTAGCCAAATTTTAGGATTTAGCGTGCCTTCAGCAAAGCTACCTCCCACAATCTATTTCGACTTTCTAAGATCAAATCAAAGCTGGAACAAGGATTCGAAAAGGGTTTAAACTTGTTTCATCACAAATCCTTTTGGTTTTGATCCCATATTCCCGAAAGATTTAGCACAACTCTCGCCCATGTTCCAGACAGACTTGACTTCCCAGCAGGCAAAAATTGCCAAAACCAACTCTCGAACTTCACTTGCCTGACCTAAGGACTTGAAAACTGGCGCCAACAAAGACGACCTAAGAACACTACTACCGCTTGCGAAAGAGGGGGGTCCCCATTTGCGATGGGGCGATGGTGTGAAAACCTCACAACAAGTGTAAATTGGGAAGAAACCTAAGACAGTCTAGCAGAAAATATATATTTAGGTGTAAATTGGGGGATATTAAGATGTAAGGTTGGAATTAGGAAAATCCATTAAAATGTATGGGAGAGATAGTTATTTTTATAAGCTTATTAGATTAGGTGTAGGGTGAGGTCCAAAATCTGACAACTATTTGATTCCAAGATAAGAATTTTGGGAATCAGTAAGTTGTTGAGGGTTGATTTAAATTCAGAGGAAAGTGGTTGCAGAATGAACTGAAAAAAAGGATAAGGGGAACTGAAAGTTGGGTGATGGATTAGTAATAAAAGATCTATCAAACATGGAAGATATGATGACAAGTTCCTGATAAATTGGGGAAAGAAGATTTATTTGTATTTTTGTTTCAACTTCTTTTTTTTTTTTTTTCTTTCGTTCTTGATATATGTATCAACATGCTTGAAATATTAAATGAGTTAGGCTATATATATTTTGTTTTCATTTGTTTTGAATGTGCTATTTATTGATCTTGTTCTCATAGGGATTGCAATGTCAGCTAGATCAAGCTAAATGGGCTGATCTTGCTTTAAAATGGATCCAAAATTTCTTCTTTGGAGTTATGTTGATATGATACATGTTCCTGGTGGTGGGGTATATATTTGGATTTGCAAGGGATGCGGTGTGAGGCATTCAAGCTCATTTAGTTGGGTGAAAGCCCATTTGCATGGCATTTCTAGACAAGGCATCAATGCAAGTGATACAATAAGTAGATCAACAATCAAGAATCAAGTTTGGAGCAAATAATTCTTTGTTGCCAAAGAAAGGATATGAATGAATAGATTATCCTATATAAGAATAGGATATTCCTTGTGTCCAACTCAAGGATAAAGGATAAATTATTGACTGCCATGACAATCCCTTAGTAGGCCACCAAGGATAATATAAAACCTAGAAGCAAATATGGGAGAAATCATAGTTTGCAAACTCGGACTCAGAGTGTACTCGACAAGCTCAAAATTTTCAACTCAGCAAATACTCGACAAAAACTTGGCAAAATCTTGACAACTTAGAAAGTACTAAAAACTAAAATCTCTTAATGAAACATATTTTTGTTTTGTAAAATTCAGTCACAAAATGTATTAAATTAAAAATTGACATCTCGAAAGAGAAAATGCAAGTTTTTATAGCAAAAACAACATGCGAAGGCTCATTTTAATGAGCGTTTTACCTGCGTGGACATCTTTACCCATGTTTTTTTGTGTCTATAAAATCTCAAGAGTTAAACTTGTGAAAACTCACCCAGCAAATAAAATAGAGAGTACTTGGCAACTCGGAGAGTACTCACAGAGTTTGCAAACTATGGGAGCAATATTCTTGGAAAGGCCTCAAGATAGATGTCCTAAAGCATGTACAAGAATGCATGATCTGCCAGAGAAACAAAAATGAGCAAAGCCACTAAGCAGATCTTTTACAACCCTTACCCATATCAGATCAACAATAGGAAAATATCTCCATAGACTTCATAACAAGGTTACATAAGGTTCAAGGGAAGGATAGCATCTATGTGGTAGTGGATTGGATCACCAAGTACGCACATTTCATAGAGATATCTACTGAACATTGAGCTCCACAAATAGTATAAATATTCTTCAAAGAAATCTTTAGATTACACCGTCTTCCAAGGAACATTGTCAGTGATTGGGACAACCGATTCCTTAGCCTATTTGGCAAGAACTTTTCCGATTGGCAGGAACTGAACTCACACCTAGCACAAGTCATCACCCTCAAACGGATGGGCAAACTGATATTGTTAACAATTGGATAGAAGGATACTTGAGGAATTATGTTATTGGCCAGTATAATGCATGGATAAAATGGTTGCACCTTGGTGAGTATTGTTACAATACCACTCACCACATGTCAATCATGTTGAGCCCCTTCAAAGCAATGTATGGATACAAAATCAACCTCTTTCTGAAGTTTGATTTTACAAGAAAGCCAAGTACCAATATCCTCAGACAATTTGAATAAAGCGCAGAATCAACAAAAATTCCACGCTGATCAAAATTGCATCGAAAAGACATTTGAAGTTGGAGACTTAGTATTCTTATGGCTACAACCATACAAACAATCTTCAATCAAGGTAAGAGGAGCAAAAAAACTAAAGCCTTGATTGTATGGGCCATACAAGATCCTAAGGATGGTAGGCAAAGTGGCCTACGAATTGGAGTTGCCCGAAAGTAGCCATATCCATAATGTTTTTCATGTGTCCCTATTCAAGAAAGTGCGGACAAGAAGTTACCCCATGTGTGGAGTTACCACCACTTGATGATGAGGGTAAACTAATCTTGGAATTTGAAGTCGTTCTCAATATGAGAGAGAAGCAATTAACGAATAAGACTATACCTGAATTCTTGATCAAATAGAAGGGCCTATCTATGGAAGATGCCACTGGGAAGGAGAAGAGATCTTCAACCACCCGAATTTGAAGTTGCTTGTGGGCAAGCGAATCTCAGAAGGGTGGACTGTCATGTCCCTGACATGAAGCACGTTATCAAAAGGACCAGTATAATATGCAATGTCCAATAGATTGGTAGACAATGATTTGTCCTCCAAGTATGAATCAGATATGAGGCCGCAAACTCGTGAGAGAATTGATTTATTAAAAGGACATATTAATAATAATCAACAATCGCCGATACAATGACAACGATTACTACCATTATAAAGATTAACAATTAAACAAATAGAATTTAATAAGCAACGGTTTAATTGTGTTTCAAAGGGTGCTAATTAACCAATGCAAACAAAGAGTATTTGTTAGGAAGAGGCACGATTAGCAAGATGAAGGGATATGATGTTGAAGGGACATAACTCCCCCCATTTCAATAAAAAAGGTATATATGTGCCAACTGATAGACTCCAACAAGGCATCATCAGTAGCAGCAGAAAATATATATTTAGCAATAGAATTGATCAAATCGCAGAAGATAACATCAATATTAGAGAAGCATCTGAACAAACTTCCGATACAACAATGATATTGAATTTAGCAAGGAGACCATACAACAATGCATCATCCAACAAGAACTCAATACATCTCAATTCCTGTCATCAAACTCATACTCATTGGTATATCTATTATGTTAACATCAACGTCCATCATGATTATTAGATAAACGTATGTTATTTATATTATAATGAATAATGCTTAAGTCTATGTTGATTGTCATATATCAATATCAATACCGATGACTATGTTGCCTATGATGACAAATACATGAGAAATGTTTGACTGTTTGAATCCCATCTCAAAAGGAGGGCTTGAGGTGTAAGCAAAGTGGGTTTGAGAGGTGCTAAGTAAGTAGGCCGTCCTAGAGTTGACCATAATGGCTCCTAGTACTAGAGTGCGCTTATGTAGAACAACCGAGGAACCCACTTACGACTTCCACCCAACTCCGCAAGATGGTGTGTTTTTCAGGAGATGAGGCGGGATGGGGAAAGCAGGTACAAGTCACCAAGTAAGGTGAACTTGGTGCAAAAACGACTTTAGGCGGACATGTCATGTCTCTTCCTCCAAACCCTAATAGTTTTCCTAACCCTAATTGAATATATATGTATACGTGTATATTTGTATATATTGTTTATGATTGTAGGATTCAAGTCTCAGGGCACATTATTATAGAGATATTTAATTGATGAGATGTAATAATAACCCTAATTTGTTGCAATTGTGATTTTAGGGCATATTCTAGGGCAAATTAGGAAGGGACATTACAAAGGTGCACGCCATCTCATTAGAATGGAAGATCAAGCTTGTAAAAGATTCATTGCAGCCCATTGGGGATGATTTGCTGAGATAAAGGTGTTAAGTGTTTCTGATAGATGGATGTTAAAAATAAGCTTTTGATCAATGTGATTGCAGTGCCCTCTAAAGGGGCAATGCTTTTAAAAGTTGTGGATTTTGAGGGGAGGTGAAAGATGGGAAATTTATTGCTAACATCTTCTTGTAGGCCATTGAGGAAATGGGGCCTTGTAACATTATTCAAGTCATAATGAACATAGAAAAGATTTGTAGAGCAGCTGGTTTGTTAGTCGAGGATTGCTATTAACAGATTTCTTGGATGCCTTGTGTTGTCCATCTTCTCAACCTTATGTTGCAAAAGACTGACAACACAACTGATTGAATAAAAAATGTGTATCTTGAGGTTGAAGAGATCCAAATGCTTGTTACCAATTATCACATGTCACAAGGCATATTCAAAACAATTCTTGATATTGGAGCTGTTGAAAAGTGAAACAATTTAAATTTTAATGTTTCACTTAAATGCTTAGAAATTTATTTTTGTTAAAACTTAATTAATTTTAATTTTAGGTTTCTTCTCCAATGCTTTCTTTTATTTATTTTTTAATATAAGGTTGCTAAGACCCCATTTTGCCTCCAAAACAATCATTTTGAGATGACTTGTGATTGTTTAAGAGGCACTTGCGAGCATGGTCATTAGTCACAATTGGTGTATATGGAGACAATCCAACACAGAGAAGGCAACAAATGGGAAGCCAATTATCCTAGTTGTCATTTGGTGGGATAATGCAAAATATCTCTTTAGTTTCACCAAGCCCATTATGATTATGATCTGTTATATGAACATGGATAAGCTTTGCTTGCGAGAGATTTATGATAGCACCAGATCAATGGAAAAGAAGATGAAGACCGTAAAAAATGCAAAAGAGCAAGATCCCATAGAAATTCTTGTCAAATAGGGGCAAGGCATTATTGAGGATAGATGGGACAAAATAACCACACCACTACATCTTGTCTTTGCATGAATCCAAAATATTATAGTGCTGAAATCGTTTTTGTGGTAACAAGTATTGCCACATATGGAGGTTTCAAAGTACTTGAACAATGTAAGGTAGCAGTAGTAGACTCTTCCTTGATCATGATTTGTAGGATGTAGTCACGAGTGAGTTCATTGATTTTGTTCACTCTAGTGGGAAAAGTTTTAGAGCTGTTTGTGTCAAGTTATGGAAGGGTTCTCAATTGGTGGTGCTTCCATGGTTAATAGTTTTGTCACCTACAATCTCTTGGGATCCAAATTTTATCCCAAGTTTTGTGATTTTTAAATTTTTTAAAAAGACAACATTTTCAAGTTTAGAATTTTATTTTTTATTTATTTATTTTAAAACTCTAGCATTGTTTCGATATTGAATTGGTTGCTAGTTTGTCTACATCTGAATAGAATTGGTGCACACACTCCACCCACTTACTAAAGCACAACTGCTTGCACCCAATAGAGGTAGAGAACTTGGTATACATGCATTCTAACTTGTGCCTTACTTTACAAAAACAACATGGCTATAGGGAAGGGGACATGAAGATGTGTCCACTTCCTAGCATGTTGCATTGGAGGAACTAGATAGTGAGCACATTTTTAGTGTGAGTGCTAGTGGCATTGTTTGAGGTTCTTCAAAATTTTCGTACATCTAATGTAAATGATAATGGTGATGTTTGTAGAAGACCATATGACATCTGAATTGTGATTGCTGAACAGGACATCATTATTTTAATATTGAATTTTGAAGTATAAATATTTTATATTAATTATTTTATCATGATGTTAAAGTTTATAGGGGATTTGTTTACTAAATAATAAGTATTATATGATGTTATGTGGTATTTTGAAGTTAATTCATGCTTAGGCTGCAAATTAATTTTTTGATGATGTTCAAGTTTTTGGTGGTTTCATTTATTACATATTATATGATGCTGCGGTGTTCAGAATCTGAACTTATTTCTTTCTTTTAGATGCTGTCCCATCTATATGGATCAGAACTAGAACTGGCAGCTTAGTTCTGCAACATGCTTCCTATGCCATCCAATCTTGTTTGCACAACTTGCTCCCATCAAATTGTTGTGGCTCCTTAGGCTATACTCAACCGCCTAGCGATCAGTGAGATGCTAGACACATTATGCATTGCAACAATCGTTTTTGCTTTCGCAAACATAGTTTTGTTTCTATATAGAGAGTAGACAAAGCTATATGTGGACCAATTTCTATTAGTAGAAAAGGAATGAAAAACTTGTAAGAGAAGACAAATGGTAAATGTGTGCAATGATCGTGGAGGTTTATAGATTTGTTACTAACTAGTTGGCTTGGCCTGTGACAAAGTGCTCTTGTCAATCCTCATGAATTCTTGTTTCTATCTAGTTTTACACTAAGCATCCTTTGATCAATTATCTTCCTTTGGTGTACATTTTTTAAAGGTCTTCATATGTTTTCACATATTATTTTGGATTCAAATTAATGCAGCCTTATGTACTAAGGTGCTCAACTTCTTTCCCCCTGTAATGCCCTTGTCGAGGAACCCTCAGCTCAAGGACAGAATACACATAAAAACAGGCGGAATTTATTTGTGTATTTATTTATTTTTATAAATACAATGTATTACATTATCTAAAACATCACATAAAATCCCAATTTAAATTGCCTAATAGAAGTCATGAGGATAAAGAGATTATACTACTTGTGATGCACAATTATCAAATGATTATCATTACATACCTGAATATCGCTACCTAGCTTTTGCATTGTGTTCACCATATCCAACACCTTTTAAATTACAAACTGCTCTCTGCAACCTGATATGATCTCTAATGGGAGCGAATGCACCTCTCCTCACACGAAGACCCGATCTTTCATAGCGCTCCCCATAAAAAGGACTGAATGGCCTCTGTCTGGTTTACAGTAATGACCCACTAAAATTAGTGGAATTCCCAAATTCTATTGCTGACAATCATGATCCCCCCTCTCTCCCTTACACCCTTTGGAATCATATCTTTTATTCTTTTTTTTTGGAGAGTGGAAGTGGGTGGGACACGAATGGACTTCCATTGTCTAATTGCCCTGCCCGTTACTTTCCTTTGCACCCTTCGGTTACATTTGCACCGTTAGGAACAATAATACTAATCGATTGATTATCTAATGCTAACATTATCTCCAATTACAACAGTCTTTATGGTCATCGCTCAATATTAACTTTCCACCCTAAATCACCAATGAACAAAATAAACTATTAGTGGTCAAAGCTAAATATCGATGAGTAGGGGTTTTCATCTATTGTTGATGCTTTATTCGATACTAATATGAAGTTAATACATAACCGTGCATGGAATATGTGGAGTACATATGTAAAACACACATTATGATGGAACCTACACACCAAGTATAAAGTGTACACATGAACACTCATCCAACATGAAGCTTAAATGTAAATACATGTAATGTATATATATGAGTTCACTTGAGCCTAGCATATACTCGTTGCCATATTGAAAAAATTTAAAATCAACCATACTTTGTTTCGCATCCTCATGCCCTTTGCTTGCCAAGTTTGGGCCTAGAGACCACATACCTTCTAGTTGTGCTGGGGTTGGAGGAACACTACATCCTCCCCCTAAGGCTCGACTTACTCCTGGAAGTCGCAGAGGCTAAAATAAAATCCCATGAGACATTAGTCGTGAAAACATCTTTTAATGAAAATCAACAATGCAATCGTTCCTTGGATTCATACAATGATATAAAAATAATCCTAATAGATAAGGATTAGGCATAATATGCACATATATCCACTTCAACTCTATTTCATCCTATATAACAAAATGGAAACTTTGGTAATCGGAAGCTATGATTTTCAATATAGACAACAATATAGATCAATAGATAGAAAGGTTGGTCATTGATGAACTAAAATTCATTTCCATTTATAAAGTTACCATTCAAAATTTGCAATAAGATGTCTCATTATTTATAATATAATCTTCCATTTTCTTTTCCAAATTCCATAACACAATTATCAATAAAAAATCATAAAATATGATGATATCAGCATTCAACAATCATGATGATCTATTATATGCAACAATGGACATAACTAGATATGCATTCTACACAAACATGCCAGTCCACATCATCGGGAACACACATCACAAGGCTCAGGAGCGGTCATGCCTCTTTGGACAAGCTCTCACTCCAGGGTACAATACCAGTTTCATCTATATCTGGAATCCATATTCAATATTCCATAATCCATGCCTCACTCAGTGGCTTGATGGTGTTTTGGGTCATACACACAATGAGGCCCTCCATACAAGACCATGTGCCCTATTCCTTGCTTGTGTAAGGTGGTTAGCCTCCAAGGAATAGACACCACTAATAGGTGGGTAGTGGACAATAGCCGCATAACAGCCTCACATACCCCCCATCCTCAAGGGTTCCCTGCGTCTGCTTCCTTCTATACACTCACCAAGCTTGCCTCATACGTACTTGGCGAGGAATCACACCACAACACAAGACCAACAGTTAAAAACACCAAAGAGAAACTAGCGTAGCCACCAAGGTTTATAATTAAGAGAAAATGAATTATCTATTTCAACAATAAGATAAGAAAATCCAAGATATTGCAACAATAAAATAAACGTAAGATAAGTTTCACAAGTTGTGGCTAAACCATCACTGACAAGGAGAAACAAATTTGCTGGTCTACAAAAACAAGGATAAAAATAATCATTAATTGCACATTACATCACTATGTGACTATATCTAGCCACCTCATGAGGAAGGAGGGAACAACGGCCGGCTATTGCAATAGCCCTTCATGTGGTGCGCCAACGACACACTATCCACATGACATGGGGTGCTCACCTCGGCAACGCCCCGCATTGGGTGATACGGAATGAGCACATCAACACACTTGACATGACCATACACCAAGCGGAGAAGGCATGCACTGGTCGTATGTCGCATGGCAGTGTTCCTCGCAGAGAAGGCACGCACAGGACACACCCCACATAGCGATATCTCACATAGATCATTGTTGTAGCCAAAGGTATACATGGCTAAGGCCCACCTATATGCCTACCGCGTCTAAATAACCGAGCATCCATGGGTGCCCCTCTACAAGCATGCAAGCGCCTCCAAATCACTCTGCATCAAGTAGGAATACATAACATACATATATTGCGCCTTCACGCAACTATGTACGTGGCATCGTGTCCTTGAGCTCGGCTCACTACCATCAACAACACGACATCATCACTCACATTGTGTTGGAACATCAGTGGGTGTGGCATCGTACTCATTACATCATGTCAGAACATGTGCGGATACAGTATCCCTCACAGTATCGGTAAAAATCTCCCTCCACATGCTGGACCACATAGAAAAATGTATATATCCATAAATCATATATCTATCCATGGAATTCCATATCGAGTACTGGTATTGTGCTCAAGAATTGTGGGGGTTGGGTTAAACACTTACGAACCACATATATGGGTCCATCATAAGGGGAAGTATTGATTTACCTCCTCCCTTGTGTAGTAGAAGCTATGGTCGCTTCGCGCCGCCATTACTCGTACGCCGTCCATTCTATCCAAGGAAGTGGTAATGCTAATAGTATACTAACCCCTTCACATATTGAGTTATAGGATGAAGTATTGATTACTTCATCCCTCTAGTCTTCGAAGCTAAGGTTGCTCTGTGCCGCCATTATTCGTACACCATTCATTCTACCCGAGGTATTGGTAACAGTTACTATCCCTTTGAATAATAAACAATCCGCAGGTTGGCACTCAGTAGGGCAACAAACAAACAACACATAAGTATATCCAAAACATAGCTTCCACGGATGGGTGCTTGATTACATCATCCCATGGGCACACAAAGCATTTACTGTTTTTACACAACACCCAACATAAGCATTGGTACTGGTTTTATCACATTGTTTTCACTTAGTACAAGATACCAATGACATACTTATTTCACATTTCCCTTTCACATGAGCATATGCCAACATCCAATATACACATGTCAATCTCATCCTTTCTCATTGCATGAGATAATTGCATCTATCAACGAGATGACTTAAATTGCTACAGAGTAAGACATAAAGAACAATGATACATTATGCCCTTTTATTGAATCAACACACATTTGTTCTAATTAAGGGAAAAACAATAAACTTGTACTACACATATCTATTAGTCACATAAGACATTCATAGCAAACCATCACAAGGGAATCCAATTTTCACACAATCAAAGACATGAAGAATACACAAAGCATCATCTTTTTCCAGTATAATAAATCAGCTAGATGCATTTACCATAACATTCACATTTCGTTCAAAATACATATTTTAATTTTTAGCAAGTCAAAGACAAGCAATTGTTTTCCAAAATAATCAAGAGGATGAAGAGATTGTAAATAATGCATCAATTCTAACATCATTTATGAAAACTCCTAATTTTATCAATGTAGAAAAAATATAGGAAAATGTGTGAGGAAGACAAAGATTCTGAGAAAATGTGTGAGGAAGACAAAGACTTATGCCTCCAAAACAAAATGAACTGTGGGGACTTAGGTCCTTCAACCAAGGATTCCTCTAATCACACGTGCCATATATTCAAAATTGATGGTTTAAATCATACATTTGTATTCCTTAGCTAGCATCTTTTCATAAACATTCATCAAGTAGAGAGGAGAGAAGTATATATTTATTTTCATTTCCAATGATTATTATCAAACAAAACCTACTATAGTCTATAATTCATCTAATTATACATGCACTAGAACTCTTAAACATAGTTAATCTTATATCTTTTGCATTAGAGGTATAGTTATTTTAGAATCACATGATGTTACTTGCAAGAGGGTTTACGTTTTCAATCGAATTTCTAATGCTCACAAATCAATTTTCAAATTTCCGAAGTCTCCCACATTTGTTAAGCACTAAGGGTTAAAAGTGATTCAGGGCCAATTATATCAGATAAACAATTGCATATAGCAAGGAGGAATACACATGAAGTCAAATTAGCAATCATTACCAAGAACGAATTTCACAAAGTAACCACATTTGGATTTTCTCCAAGGTCTGGAAGTTAAGCTAACAATACTAACAATGGCGACGATACTATCCAGAGATCCCAGTGCTGCAGCCTGGGCTCTGATACCAGATGTAATGCCCTTATCGAGGAACCCTCAGCTCAAGGACAGAATACACATAAAACAGGCGGAATTTGTTTATTTATTTATAAATACAATGTATTACATTATCTAAAGCTTCACATAAAATCCCAATTTAAATTGCCTAATAGAAGTCAGGAGGATAAAGAGATTATACTACTTGTGATGCAAAATTAACAAATGATTATCATTACATACCTGAATATCACTACCTTGCTTTTGCATTGTGTTCACCATATCCAACACCTTCTAAATTACAAACTGCTCTCTGCAACCTGATATGATCTGCAGTGGGAGCGAACACACTTCTCCTCACACGAAGACCCGATCTTTCATAATGCTCCCCATAAAAAGGACTGAATGGCCTCTGTCTAGTTTACATTAATGACCCACTAAAATTAGTTAAATTCCCAAATTCTATCGCTGGCAATCATGATCCCCTGCTCTCCCTTACACTCTTTGGCATCATATATTTTATTCTTTTTTTGGAGAGTGGAAGTGTGTGGGACACAAATAGACTGCCATTGTCATAATTGCCCCGCCCGTTACTTTCCTTTGCACCCTTCGGTTACATTTGCACCGTTAGGAACAATAATACTAATCGATTGATTATCTGATGCTAACATTATCACCAATTACAACAGTCTTTTACAACTAAAATTATGGCCATTGCTCAATATTAACTTTCCATCCTAAATCACCAATGAACAAAATAAACTATCAGTGGTCAAAGCTAAATATTGATGAGTAGTGATATCTTCTATTGTTGATGCTTTATTCGATACTAATATGAAGCAAATACATAACCGTGCATGGAATATGTTGAGTGCATATGTAAAACACACACCATCATGGAACCTACACACCAAGTATAAAGTGTACACATGAACACTCATTCAACATGAAGCATAAATGTATATACATATAATGTGTAAATATGAATTAACCTGTGCCTAACATATACTCCTTGCCATATTGAAAACATTTAAAATCAACCATTCTTACTTTGTTTCACATCCTCATACCCTCTACTTGCCAAGTTTGGGCGTAGAGGCCACATACCTTCTAGTTGTGCCGGGGTTGGAGGAAGTTGGAACACTACACCCCCTTTTTGGATGATGGGGTAAATATCCAAGTGTGGACTAGAGGGTTGAGTCACAGATAGTAGCTTTCATTTGATGAAGCATGTGTACTCACAGATCTCCCCAAGAGTAGGACTATTGGAATCCCCAAATTTGATGTTGGTGAAAACAAATCGTATAAATGATGCAATGTATTTCAAATTCAAGCAAAAAACATCACGAAACTTAGTGTGCTTTATTCCGTTTCCCTACTTAGTCGTGTAATCCTATTTGTTCCATTCCTATGTCATAATCATAAATTGCAATGGCTCTTGCAGCTAAGTATCCTTTGTCGTGGAATGAAATAAGAAGTAAACCTAGTCTCAATTGGTTTGAGGAATTCCTTCCTTGCAAATGTTTGAAATAATGCCAATGAGCTGTTGTGATCACAAAAGAATCAATTTCAAGACTTTGTAGCAGTTGGATTTGTAATCTTTAAATATGTAACCATTAGATGTTGGAAGGGTTCAAATTTTTTGTCCCAAGCACATTGTAGTGTGATAGTGAGATACGATCAGAAGGAAATAAAAAGTTTTGCCCACTTTTGAAGGGATTTGCAAGTCTATATGCATGTGAATTTGAGTGTTATGTTGTGATATTTATTTGCAAGTCTGTGTGCTTCGGTGAATACCTGGTTATCGTTTTTCTGTGTAAGCGTGATACCAACTAACTAAATGTTCATTTCTTTTCATGGTGTTGTACAGTATCAAATTCAAAGTTTTATATCCTTCACTCATTTTTCAATATTTATGTTGGAAATATTGCGTGAAATTGGTTCTATTTATTGATATTAATATTCCAGCCTGTGTGTTGATAGTTGTCCCAATGATCCATTTTATTAGCATTTGATCCTATAATCCCATTATTTTATAGATATGAATAAATGTTATTCATCCTTTTCTGCTTTCTGGTTAAAAGCACACCCCACTTTTGATTTTGAAAAATAAAAAATTGATCTTAACAAGAGCTGCACCTTGCAAAAATTCAGAGGGAAGTTAATTAATCACTTACCCAATTGTTAGTTAATGGTTTGTCTTTGCATTAAATTTAAGGACAAATCTATTAACCAATAGGGTGCCAGTGTCTGTGTTGTTTGATGTGTGTGGTACTCATCACACAAAGGGTTTGTTGCATCTATTTTGGCAGTTCATCAAAGAGAAATGAATATCTAACTCTTTGCTGAAGTGTCTGTGTTGTTTGATTTGTGTGGTACCCATCATACAAAGGGTTTGTTGCATCTATGTTGGCAGTTCAGACAAGAGAAATGAATATCAAAGTCTTTGCTGAGTAAGTTTTTGCATTCATTCACACTAGTTTCATTGAGGGTATGATTCTCTGATCCTAGTTACATGCCGTTTCTTTTCTTGCTGTGTGTATTTCTCGCATTTGTTTATGCATCTGCACTTTTTGAAAAATGCAATCCATTTACTAAAGAAATGATTACATGTATGTGGGTTGGTAAAATAGGGTGGATATACAAGGTGTACATGTTTCTTCTCGCAGTATTCTGCACAAATTCTATAAACATTCATGCTGGTATAAATGGTTTGGAAGTTGGGCAAACCGTTGTTATTTCCTCGGCGGTAAGATTCAGCTAACACTTGTTCTGCTTACTGAAATTGTGATATTCACCAGTGTTAGATGTATTTTGCTAATTCGGCCGTCAATCCAATAGATATAAACCTTCCCTTCTAATTTGTTGCAGATCTTGATCCATAATCTCATGCAAATTGGAATGTCTTCAGATTCTGAATATAAGCAAGCCCACGCCTTTTCTATTTATCTTATCCAGCCTTTGCTTGGAGCTTCACTGGGTTTACTTTCTTATAACTGGTATGTGCTTAGACATTGTTGTACTACTATTTCAACTCATATCATAGCTTTTACTTATTCATAATGTATATATGATAGGTACCCGTCATCTGTTTTTGTTGGTGATACTTTTACTTACTTTGCTGGAATGGCACTGGCAGTGGCTGGCATACTTGGCCATTTCAGGTGAATTTTCATTTCTTCTATTTATATTCTATCTAAGCATCCAGTAGGTAGTAAGTTTACTGTTATTCACAATGACGCTTTTGCAATATTTTGGATTTTGAAGTATGGGATACCCATCATTTCTAAAACAAAAAAAAACGTAGTAAAATTCTTGATGCATTTTTTTTATCATCATTGATTTAGTTTGCATGACATCTTCTGTGACTTTTTTGAGTAGTTTTGAAACTCTTGTGATGATCTTTTGATTATGCTCTTGTTAAGGATCTTTGGTTTTATTTGACAACCTACGGTGGTGGTTCCTTTTTAGGTGATCCTTGATCTAATCTTCTTGGCATCTTCTACCTGTCTGTGCCTTTTTATCAGGTGGTTGTGAAATTAATGTGATGATCTTTTTGTTATGCTTGTCATATTTAAAAGACTATCTATATTTTTAAATACTATGGATCAAAAATAGATGTTTATGTGGCAGCGAATCATTTTTCCTATCCATTTTTATAGGGATTCAATTGCAATTATACCACTTTCCATAGAATTTAGCTTATTAAACCAGGTTTTGCACTGGTAATTCTCACAAAGGTGTTTGAAGGCCTTTGGGCCTGTTTTCCCAGTTTTTTTTTCCACTCACGTTTGGCTGCTTCTAGGGGAACTAGCATTGGAATTTGAATGTCTTTTTGGTCCACGGTTTTGTTCAAATAGAGTGAAATACTTGTGGCGGTGGTACTTTTTTTTGGCAATTCTCGATGTAATTATTTTGTTCTTAGCTGTCTATACCTGTTTATTTGGTGCTTCTGAAATCATTTTGATGATCTTTTGATTATACTTTTGGTAAGAACTTGCTAGCATTTTAATTTGTCTTTCACAAGAAAACACAAAACAGAATAATATGTGAGGATAAAACTCTCTTCAAATTCTAAGGGGAAGTCCCCTAAAAAACTAAACTAAACCTTGCCTCTTATGAACAAGACACACAACTATGCACACTTTACAATATTCTCTTAGTGGCTTTGCTTAAAGGAAATAATTGAAATGAAATTCTACCCTATCTTTTCATCTCAAGAATGAACACAAGACCTGAAAGGTAACAAGGTTTTGTTTTTTAAAACACTTGCAATTGGATGGAATAACAACTAAACTAGAATTAAAAATTGCTTTTTGACTGCCTGAAATCATAGTTCGATAGATTCACATGCACGAGAAAAGGATAAGTGAACTACCTTTGACACACCCAAATCATGCAAAATATTATAGATTGAATGAAAATGATTGGGAGCCTAAGAGATGAACTGGTGGACAATGCAGAAGGAGATCCTGTAGATTCTGATGGTCCAGACCCATAACCAGCAGTAAACCCAGCTATAGTGAATAGAAACAATTAGAAAGAAACGCTAAAAGGATGGGTAAATAATCAAAAGAAAAGAGTGAAAATAAAATGAAAAATGAGAAAAGAAAAGAAAAGGCAAATTGGTTTAGGGCGTGCAAATATCTCTACCGATGCTATCAAAAGAAAATCACTAAAGGTAGAGCAATGTTTGTGGTTGACTGCAGCAATAACCTCGTCGGGGCTATGGACGCCTGACTGGCAGCGAGGCTCTATCCATGATGCTTTTGGAGTAAGGATATTGAAATAGCTAAGTCCGATGGATCCAAGAAGCTTTCCAAGGTTCTTGTTGAGCGGGGAATGAACAACTTGCACACATGTGGGTAATTGAGGATGGAGGCTCTTAGCTCAATTCATGGTTTCTTCCATTTTGAGTGCATTTCCTAGTTGTTTGATTGGTGAAAGTGGAATTGATCAAAGGTTCTTGGTTCCAAACGTTTTTTATCCTTGATGCTAGATGTTGTGAGGTTTTCACACCATCGTCCCATTGCAAATGGGGACCCCCTCTTTTGCTTTGGTGATAGTAGTGGTCTTAGGTAGTCATTGTTGGTGGTAGTTTTCAAGTCTCTAGGTCCGGCAAGTGAGGTTTGAGTGATTTTGGCCTGCTGGGAAGTCATGTCTATCTGGGATTTGGGCGAGAGCTAAGCTAAGTCTGTCATGGAGATGGAATTAAAACCAAGTGATTTGTGATAAAACGAGTTAAAACCCCTTTGAGAATCCTTTTTCCAGCTTCAGTTTGACCTTAGAAAGCCATGATGGATTGTGGGAGGTAACTCTGCTCAAGGCTTGCTGAATCCTGAAATTTGGCTAAGTCTGGAATTTTTCGAAAACTCCCAAAATCTAGAATCTGCATCTTAACTCCTATGAAGCTGGAACCTATCTCAAACATCCGGAAAGTATTTATACAAATATAACATAAAAGTATAATCAAAGTTATACTTAAATGTTATAGTTGTATAAAATTATAAATCCTTTCGCCCTTGAACTGAAAAATGGCTAAGTACAAACTACCCTGTCTCATGCCTGGGCGGATTCCGACCTCCTATAGGACAGATTTTGTCCCATAGCCATCAAATTTCCGCCATGGAATCAATGAGTTTACTTGTTCAAGGTGGAAGTTGGAAGGGTTGACAATGATCAACGATGAATAATCAACAAAGGAAACTAAACTTGGCATAGATTCTTTGGCATGGCGGAAATTCACCTCCTATGGGACACGGAGTTGTCCTATGCATGGGACATTTCCGCTCTCATCATCTTCTGATTTCTGCCACTTGTTTGAAACATGGATTTGGACCTAAGGAAGAGCATTTACTTGGCGAGGGGGAAGAGGAACAAAGTTTTGACCCAAGGAACAGGTTTAGGGAGTGAGCATGGGGCCAAGTGGCCTTGTCCCATGACTGGTCGGAATCCGACCAGTCATAGGACAAAATTTGTCCTAAGACACCCTGATTTTGCTATGTGTTGGGAGGCTTCCTTAGTTGATTTTGGGAGTTGGAGGGATGAGTTTAGTCCAACAACAATGTCAAGGAGGGTGAATTGAGCAAGAGAGGAGTGGGCGGAATTCAGCCCCTCATGGGACAAAATTTGTCCCATACCCCTGAGACTTCCGCCCCCTTTTGTGGGCAGTTAAATGATGGCAATCACCAAATTTGTGGAGGAAATGGAGTATGCATTCGATTAAAGGGTGATCAAGAGGAT
Organism: Thuja plicata; assembly: GCA_018584345.1. Lineage (NCBI taxonomy): Eukaryota > Viridiplantae > Streptophyta > Pinopsida > Cupressales > Cupressaceae > Thuja > Thuja plicata. Next base: position 2,461,767 of record MU225850.1, read on the forward strand.
GATGGAGGACTTAGCGCATGGAAGAAGTTGAAGTTTTGATGATCTTATGCATGAAATGGAGGCCTTTCCCATGACTGGTCGGAATTTGATCAGTCATAGGACACAAATTGTCCTATATGCCTCTGATTTCCGCCCCTGCCCAGTGACTTGGGTAAATTTTCTTGGACATGGCGAGGATGTTTGGGGTAAGTTTTAAGACAATTCGAAGCTGGGAAGCCAAGTTTGGACATGATGAACTTGGGCGGAATTGTCTCATCCATGGGACAATCCCGCCATGTATCCTTGGCCCCCAATTCTTGTCTCCTTGGCCACAAAACTCAAAGCCAAAACAAGTCGGCCCCTTTGCATGATGCATTCCTCAAGGAACAAGTAATGAAATCCAAAGCAATTTTAAGTCGGCTCCTCCCTTTAGCACATCATCCAAAGCAATTTCAAATCGGCCTAGGGGGTGGGAGGAGTGCGGAATGTATAAAGGGGGGGGGGGATTTAGATCATTTGTACACTCAAGGGCATGCGAATTTCCTCCAACAAGCAGTGCAGATCGATATTATATCAGACTTAGATTAAGAGGCAAGGAAGGCTTAGCGGGGTGTTCTTTTGGTTCATATCCTTAGCATTCAATTGGTGGAACATATTGACATAATTCTAAGGAAGGAACAGCACTTGGCATCCATTTCAATCTCATAATTCATTTAAGAAAGCTATAGGTCCGATTGAAACCAGATTTCCTTTCAAATGCTAGAGTGAAGTGAGGGGTTTAGGATATTCGATGTGATGTGATTCCAAGCAAGACCCCCACCCTCTTTCATTTTCAATTCTCAGATTTCAATCCTCAAAATATGCAAAATTAGGGAGTAATCAGACTTCAAAATCTTGTTTGCAATCTGGAAATGATAATTATTTTGGCTAATGAGTTGAGTTGTTTGGAATCCCATTTCCTTCGAAGGGTAACCATGGTAGAAGAATCACATTTGAAATCTGGGACTTGTGGATTGAAAGACTTAATTGCTTCCAGATTTCTAGCTATAAGATCAAGCTTATTTTGAAAATCCATTCTCATTGAAGGCTAATGTGATTACATTTCATGAAGATTTTAAGTTTTGTTATTTCATCTTTAATTATCATCTCGTAAACTTAATACCATTTCGTCTCTTGTTTTGCAAGGAAAATTGTTGAAGGAGGCAAGGAAATGTTTAGGACTTCAAGTGGCGGGGTCAAACTCAAGAACTCCAACCAAGTGGATGCTACAGGAAGGTGAGGGATGGAGGCTCAAGACTTCAAGTTCGAGGAATCCAAATGAGATGGATATTCAAGTCAAGTTATCCAAAGGACAAGGTCAAGGCATCGAAAGAAACATCAAGATACAAGTTCAATCAAGTTTGAATCATGGCAAAGAGAAATTTCCAAGAACAAGGATGGAGAAGAGTTGAGAAGATGAAGCAATTTTAGAATATGCCATCATGTTGGAAAGATGGGCAGTGTTGAGTATCAAGAGATATTTTCTCTTCACAAAGATTAATCAGAGCTACATGATAAGGATGATGAGGTGGTAATTGGGTGTCTTCTCCAATTAGAAAATTCCAATTTCAAGCATAAGCAATCACAGCATGCCAAGTGTCCTATTTTCTCATTGGTTGAAAAATCATTGTAATTTTCTTATTGGCCCATGATTTGGTGCCCTCATGTAATTGGTTGAAAATTTTGCAACCCTAATTAGGGTTTATGGGATTAATCTTGGCCCTTGATTTCAAATGAATCTTGGCCCTTCGTTGTAATTAGACATCTATAAAAGGCCAAGGCCTTCTCATTTGTAAGGGGTTAGCTAGTTAGTTAGAGAGAGAGAGTTAGATCCAAGATTGTAGAAGCTAGAGAGCTAGTAGGAGAGTAGAGTAGGTTAGCCAAGGGAGACTTGATCAAATTGTTGTTATCATACTACCAAAATTATTATTTCTTTCATTGTTGGCTTTCATGGTGAATGTATGTGACGTTTAGAGTATTAGATGGTTTCTTCAATCTTTCACTTGGAGTAGATTTCATTTCATGTTGTTAGAAGTAGCTTAGTTGGATAAAAGCAATTGTGGATGTTTGTTTGTTTGGCTCGAATATAAACTAGGCCACTAGCCCTCTTGCTGATTGTAAGGGTCCCTTGTGTGGTAAGTTAGTGATTACTCTTAACTTCAATTGATATTCAATCTTTAGTTTGCATCCATTGATGGGATTGGAGAGGAGATATTGATTTGAAAACCATTCGAATATTCCTTAGAAGCTTGCACTAGGTGGGTGGAAGTCGCTGATAAAGCCGCATCTAGTAGAGTCCAAGTCCATCCATGACTCCTTGCATTCCTAGTTAGAAGTAGAAGTTAAGCTTAAGTTTAAGTTTAAGTTGAAGTTGAAGAGTTGAAAGAGCAAGACTATATTTTCATTGCACATTGTGAAGCCAAATCTTTAGAAGTGCAAGTAAGTTGATATCCATTGAATGAATAACGTAAGTCCCCTAAGTGATTACCAACGAATCACATTATTTCATTGAGAAAGTGTCCACAATAAAAGGAACCTTGAAGTCATTTCATGATCTTACTTTGCAAGCTTAGCATGAGAGATGACCTAATATCAAGAGAGGATCGAGTATTTGGTATTTCATCTTGGAATACTAAGTATTTGATTCTGTAGTACTCAAGTGGAAGATGAACTTTCATGCATGACATCACGAGCACAATGTGTTGAAAAACAAATCAAGGAAGCAATGGAACGTATTCAAGGAAGAGAAATGGTAACAAGTCAAGATAAATATTTGGAAAAGTCATCTCGAAAGAAGATCATCAAAGACTTGAGGTAGAAGACTTATCCCAACAAGGACAAGGCAACTTTAATGTATCTCAAGAGAAGGAAACCCTTGGTGAATTCTCACTTATGCTACAAAATGAGATTCTTGAAAATGAATTGCAAGAAGTTTCAAGTTTCCTTGGAGAGGAAGATAAACAAACAAACATGTTGAATAAAGAATTAGAAGTTATTATAATGCAGTCTAAGTATGAAGAACAATTCAAGGGGGCGCTAAAAGACATCATCACCACAATGCTTTTCGGGGGGGTGTTGAAAGATTTCATGGAAGATGTACAAAAGGAGCTATTACCAAAGATGTTCCAAGACAAACGAGTTGCTGCAAGGGGCATGATCCATCATCAACTTCGACCTCTCGATGCATCGCCACTTGAGATTGTATTCAATGAACAACTCATAAAGACATTTGAAGATCCACCTATCAATGAATCCTTAGTTTTCGAGGACACCATGCTTGATGAATATGCAAATAAAGAATAGCAAGATGTTTAGAGAAGAAAAACTTAGCAACCTCATTTCAGATGATGAGACTTCAAGCACTCTTGGTGAGAATATGCAAGATGTGTTAACTGTTTACAAGTTGCTCCCGTGGAAGAAAAGAATATAGAGCAATTTAGAGGGGGGGGCTGCAATTTGATATTGCATTTGAAGTAAGACTTGAAGAAATATTTGAAGATCATCTCATCAAAGAATCCTTGATTTTCGAGGACATGCTGATAGAGATAGATAAGGAGGCATGGTTTGTGCTACACAAGGACAAACAAGTGGAGGAGATATTCAATGGACTTGAGTTCAGAATTAATCCTGCATTCTTTACTAACGAGTTCAATGCTGATGCCAGTGGGAGGGTACACCAATTTCGACCTCTTGAAGCTGTTGATGATTAACAAGAATTTGAACAAGAATCTCCATTTGAGAGAAAAGCACACCAGGTTGTTTCTTTCCTTGCTTTTAATTTTGAAAGTTATGAAATTTATCAATTTGATTATGGAAATTTAGGAAAGACAACTTGCATTTGGATAGATCATGGACCTTACAAACTACCTCAATTGTTGATTTTACATGATGTATTTCTTGAATTGGAATGCGAGGTGATAAAATTCTTCTCAGCACACAAGGATGAATTTGCAAGACATAGAACCATCACCCAAGCCTTGTTATTACTGAACGTTTTGAGAAGCCATGTTAGATCATGTATATATGTAGGTCCCTTGAGTATTGTTCGCTCAAGGTCGCTATACATAGCTAGAGTAGGTCCGCCTTGAACTCTTTGGTTCAAGAGGTAGGATAGGTTTTCTTTTCGTTCATTTTAGTTTAGTTGTTTTATGGAGCCTAGGGATGGATTTGCTTTGAGTCATTTCACTTGAGATTTGCTTAAAGGCTCAGTTGTTAGTCTTAGTTTTCTTTTGGTCTGGTTGTTTGCTTTCTTTAGTTGTTTTAATTTAGTTTGCTTTAGAGCGTTAGTTTGTAGATCTTCCTTTGAGTCATTTGACCCAAGAAGTTTAGTCGCTTAGTTGTTTGGTTTGCTTTAGTTTGGGTGTTCTTGTTTTGGGTAGTTTAGTTTTGTTAGATATCATTTGTGAGCAAGGCGATGTATTATGCAACACACTTTGGTGTTCTCCCAGTAGATTTGTTTGGTTTTTGAAACCTCTGGCCCCTCTTTTGGGCACATACAGGCTCTTTCAAGTGCAATTTTTTTTTGAAAGTGCATGATTTTTCCTATGTTTCATAGTTGTGCTATTAGTTTGTAGTGTTTGTGATCAGAAATTGTACTTTCAGCACATTGCCTTATTTGGCTGATTTTTGCAACTGTAATGCATAAATTGTAGTTTGGTCTTTTGCGAAGTGATTGAAGTCCAAATTTAAAAAATCTTGATAATTTTATAAATTTTTTTACTAAAATGTTTTTCTAAATACTTTTAATAATTAAAAAAAATAAATCTTTTTTAATAAGCAAAGTTGGGAACACATTTTTTGACCACCTACCAAGCTTGTATCGGCCAACTGTTTGATTTTGAATGCGACAACTATCAGCTGTGTTACCGGATACACACCAGGTAGTCCCCACACCGGGTCCAGATGCCCTACGGATACACATTCGTGACCTGTGGATGTGCACCAAGAGCATCTAGAGAGCATCCTCAGGCACATATGTTCACTTGAGGCGCATTCAGAGAGCAGCTAGAGTGCATCCGGGCCCAGTCAACTTGTTTCACTTAAAAAACATATTATAAAGTGTTTTTTAAATATTTTTTTTCCCTAAAACCCTAAAACGACCCTTTATGAGGCCATTCATAGTAAAAACATATCATTTTGTTTGTTATTTTGCTCTCATCTCATTTAGTCTCCATTTTGGCATTTCGAAGGGTAGGTGATTAGTTTCGAAGGGGATCGTTTGTGGGGTGCCAAATAAGCTTCCTCAAAGGATATCTAAGCGTTTAAGGTAAGCATTTGACCCTATTCTTGAGTCTCAATGATTTTTTTAGATTTTGATGATTTTTTCAAATTTTTTTCAAATTTTTTTTAAGGAAAAAGACACAAGTTTAGATCTTTGTTTTAATGTTTTTGTATCTTTATTTTGCACTTGTATGCTTGCATTTCTTAGTCTTTTTCTAATTTAAATTTATGTAATTTCTTATAATAGCAAGAAATCAGATTGCAAGAATGGCCAATAGTCGAAGTTCAATGGGTGAGGAAGGAAACCAAAAATTTAAAATAGATAAAGGATCTCCTTTGTGGAGACATACCACAAGAATTTCACAAATTGTAGGGGATATTTTGGAAGTGTAGTTTCTATAATTTACAAAAAAATAGCTCATTCTCGAGTGAAACTTCACTCTGTGGGCCACGCTGGTAAAGGGATGGGAATGTGTATATGCCCAGATGAGCAGGGGTGTTCCCCCACACAATTAGCAACATTCGTAAAAGAACAAGAAGATGCTGATAGAATGGCTCTGAAAGCAAAACAAAGTGCTTATCCGACTGGAAAGAAAAAAACAATGAATTTACCCACTCATATAGTAGCGGCCTCCAAACATCCCTTCTTGCCTATACCCTCTACGAAAGACAAAGATGAAGTAGAAATTCCCACCCGCAAAAGAGGTCCATTGGACAAGGCATTTAAAATGGAGGCAACAGATATTGCTTAAAAAACAATTGCATGTTGCATTTATCCCACTGGTCTTCCATTCAACTTGGTGAGATCACCATATTGTTGGGAAATGGTGTTGGTAATCAATAGTGCACCTCTTGGTTTTACAAGTCCTGGGTTGAAAAGGTGTGTACCACCTTATTGCAAAGAGAGAAATTATGTAGTCCTCGCTTCAACCAATTAGAGATTCTTGGATTGAAACAGGTGTTTCTATTGTTTCCAATGAATGGAAAGATAGGAGAACCGTCCATTCATAAATGTTATTGCAGTGTCCCTCAAAGGAGCGATGTTTTTGAGGGCACTTGATTGTGAAGGGGAAGTCAAAGATGCAAAGTTCATTTCCAGAATCCTCATTTAGTCCATAGAGATGATGGGTAATGAGAATGTGGTCCAGGTAATTATGGACATTACAAAAAATTGTGGGGGTGCATGTGCTTTGGTTGAGGCAAAATATGGGCACATTTTTTGGATACCATGCATAATACACTCCCTCAAGTTGGTGATGCAACAAATTGGCACTCAAATAGAGTGGGTGAAACAAATATACGAAAAGGGCGAGGAGATCTAGATGTTTGTGACGAACCACCAAATGTCACAAGCAATGTTTAGATTTGTAATGTCTCCTTTTTGGAACATTACAAGTCAATTAAATAATTAAATTTCAAGTTGTCAAATTATATCAAATTAAATGAGAACTTAGTTTAATTATTTAATAAAGTATTAAAATGACATTAATGGAGTCTAGTGAAAATTTAATAAAGTCATTTTAAGTTAAAGAGGGAAAATAAAGAGACAGATAAAAAGAGTATGAAGAGACGGGCAGAAGGAAAACGAAGAGTCACAGGGATGTGCTATAAAAGAACATTGAGAGGCTCATTCTCACATGCTTGATATATGCTTGGTTTATTATTTTCTCATGGAAAATTGGGGAGCTTTAGGGTTTCAGTTCAAAATTACTGGGATGGAAATCTTTGCAGTTTAGTCAATGAGACGAAAACTCAATTCGACTTTGAGGTGGATTCGTGATGGAGTTCACAACTAGGCAAATTTGTGAATAGAGGTATTTCATATTTAAATTTGTATGGAAAACATAGTTGTAATGATTTATCTATTTTGATGGTAATGCTCATATTTAATTTCAGATCTCTATTTTAGTCTGAAATTATATGATTTTCGGTATAATCTATTGGAAAGATAGAAATCAGTTGCATGCAAATTGTTTGTTAAATTTATGTGGTACAATTGAAAAAATCTGAGTAAATATCCATAAGGGGATATTACAGTGGTATCAGAGTTGTTTTTCCTGCCAGCCTGTGAGGTTTCATGAGTAACGAAATGAAGGCATTTATAGATCAGAATTTTTTTATACCTGACATTTTATTCTAATGGTTGGTATATCCTTTACGTCAAATTTCGGGAAATAAGGATATATTTTATGCACGATATTTTTGAGCTGCCATGAAATAAGTGATATGGGGACTCTTTAATCATAATTTGGGCAATCAATATTACTGAGCCGATAGAACTTAATTTTGATATATATCGGGCTTAAATATACATGAACCTTAAATATATATTATAATGATGCCGAAGTCTAATGTGCGTGAGTATTATTGAGAAAGACTATTATTGGCAGGAATTGTTTAATATTTAGAGTAAGTCTTAATCTTGCATTGAAGTTGTGGGTCTTTTTTTAATTTTTGCCGAACACTAGAGGAAGAAAATCACTGTAAATATTCAGCGCTGGAGCTAAAGACTTCATTGCAAGATAAAATAGTTTAGAAACTGTGAATTCTAGTCTACCATAGCCGTGGATATATGGAACGGACCTCAAAGATAGGTGGAAATTTTTGTATTAATGGCGTTGCCTAGGCAAAATACATTATTGGTCTTGTCTGAATGTGCGCTATCTAAAGCCGCAAGTATTTGTTGTCTTCAAGACCCATTGTGCCTTGAATAGGAATAAACCAAAGTAACGAGAACTGGAATCGTCTCGGAATCGGCAAGGCCGAATCGAATCGCGAATCGCCCATGAATCGACAAATTTAAAAAACCCTTAAAATTTAGAGATTTTAACAATTTAAAACTTATTTCATGCATCCTTTATTGAATATAACTTAAACGCACTATAACATCATCAAATAGAAGCTAACATACATAAACAGGGAACATAAATGATAAATCCATCACATGTGTTACACGTAGAATGTAAATTGTAGCTGAAGTAAATAGAAATCATAGGATCATAATGAGTCAAATCATAGAATGTAATAATGTATGTAATATGTATTATGTAAGATGAAGATCCATAAGACATTGTTAGCGAACAAATTTGTCTCTGAAAATCTTTTATAGGAAAACTCTACAACCCTTCTTGAAAGACAAATGACCCTAACAGTTGGGTAAATGATTTGAATTCACTTCCCTCTGAATTAATCCTAGGTACAACTCCCCAGAGATATTTTATCAGTAATATCTAATTCTGAAATTCAACTTTTAACCCAAAAGTTTTAGAAAGGTTACTTCAACATTCATAGATGAGAAGTATTGTTGAAATACCTTAATAAAGATAGCAGAACGATAAAGAAAGAAAAAGCACAGTTTTTCTTTTAACAGATTCAATTAAAACAGACAACTAAACGGTAGAAAGGCAACAACATATAGATAAAGTTCAGGAATTATGATTGAACAGACATATACATTGCAGAGTAAACAAAATGTCAACACAAGACACTTGCTTTTTGTTTTCAAACGACACAGATTTGATAAAATTAACTTTAATGTATTTCCAAAAATTACTACACAGGCAATCACATAGAACCTGTTCCTTCAAAATAGTATCAGATTTCTCTATATTTGTTCCTCTAACTATTTTAAAATCAAACCATCATAAAAAATAAGACTACCTAGTTATGATTAGTCTCTTGTTTTTCGAACCCTTCTAAAGTTTGCAACAGTAATACTTATAGTATCGAAGCACCGAGAGGTCTCCCGAAAAACTCGACCTCTTGGGCAATCAGTTATAAAATAAAACCAGCAGAAAAGGACACATGTCCTTGAGAGTTTGCATGTTAAACCAAATAAAAACTAATTATCTAAATCTGGTTCTTTGTCCACAACACGATCCTCTCTTCCCGCTGGACTACCTTCTTCTTTGGTAACCGACTGGGTAGGTTTCCATTCTTTATACGCTTGGACCAGCCCTTTCGCGAACGGCAGATGCAGGATCTTGGAATTCTCTATCCGGGCCATTGAGGCCTCCTTACTCCATTTCAACTTCTTCACCTTTTCTACAACATTGGGCAGCTGATCCGCACACAGATATAACATAGATTCAATCCTTGCCATCTGACTTAAGTCGGAGGCTTTAGGATTAACCTTTTCTCTGATCACCTTTATCGCTGAGTCGAAGGCTTCCAGAGCGCCTTTCAATTCTTGTTCACCATACACTGATGGATAAGTATAGGTGATTCTCTTTGAAAAGGTGATTCTTTCCCGCCCTATCCATAGTCCCTAATTCAATTTTAGTGACTTAAAAGTCTTCAGCTGCAACATCTTGCTTCTCTTCCTTCGGTCTTTAGGTGGCTACTTCAGCCATCCACTTCCCAGTTTTAGTATCAGCAAACATCCGTGTTGTGCTCTTAACTTTCTTGGCCTTGGGAGTCTTTTGAACATATTTGCTGACTATGTCCTGCACTGGAATAGATACCAGAACTAAGCTCCATTTCTTGTTCACTGAAGTGGTTAGCCATCTTGGTGTGTCACTTGTTGTTGCTAACTGTTCGCTTGTTTTTGCAGGAGTATCCATTAAATCCAAAGTCACATCATCAAGATCGAAGAGGTCCTTTCCTATTTGCTCGTCTTCACCGATTTGATAGTTCAAATCCCCAAACTTGTCATCTTCCAAGTTAATTGTCTCTAAGTTTTCCTGAGTCATCTTCTCTTTAACTTGTGACCGAGACTTTGACCTGGTAATTCGCTGAGGTGATACCACAGGAGAAGGCTCTGCAACAGATTTCTTCCTTGAACTCTTAGTCCACTACTTACCCGATGCACCTGCATTATCAATTGATTTATGAGGATTAGAAACAGGGGAGGAGGAATATATAGGTGAAGATTTAACTTCAATTGACTTAGGACTAGAATGTTTTCTTCTTGCTTGCAGCCATTCTTCAGTTAATTGAAGTACATGCTGTGTCCTACTTTTAATGTCATCTTCCTCTTCCACTGACCAATCAATTTCATACTCATTTTCCAGAGATCTTTTGAAATTAGGTTCAACCAAGTTTGAACCATCATCTGTCACGCCTTCCACATTGAATTGCAGTCTCATGGATAGAATCTGAGAAATACAGAGACGACTGTGCTCTCTCTCCTTAACTTGGGACTCATCAGAATAGTCCTCCCAGAAATATTCTAAATGGGGAACAGGGAACATATGAGACCTAAGTCCTAGACTTCCACTGGCAAAGTTCTTGTTATCAAAACCTGTTCTCTCTGTATAATACTTAATATCAAAATGACTCAGGTCGCTCCCTATACTTACTGCATCCTCAATAGTATAACATGAGAATTTGCCTAGCTGTAATGGGAAAACCTTTTCCCATTCCTCTTCAGGCAGAAACCGTCTAAGTACTGTGGCAAGTTGCCTACAGACCTCTGCAAAAATAAAGCAGTCAAAAGCATATCTAGGCAATCTTGTAGGGGCCTCTTCAAAACACCAACTCTCACATAAGTGAATCTAGGGAACTGGGTATAAAAAATCCCAAATTTAGTCACAAACTCCTGAGCCTCAGCACTCATTCTCCTGGCAGAATCCCCAGTGAACTCAAAACATAGCTTACCCATAAAACTATCATGCACTCTCCTGTAGTTTTGAATTACATTATTTTTGTGAAGAATGGGAAAATACTCATAAACACACATGCCATCAGACCAAGGTTCATGAATCATCCCATCCCACTTTCGACTACAGGCTAAGCAATACATCAAATAAGAAGACATGAAGAAACTACACCCTGTGAGTTTGGAATTGTTAAGTTGTTCCCTCATTGAACTGACAATGAATTCGGCCCAATCCAGCGTCTGTTTTCCTTCTAACACAATTTGAATATAACAGAACAACCAATCTGAGAAGGACTCTGGCGACCCTCTGACCCTTTGCAACATTACCATGACATCACTAATATACCAGTGCACATGACTTCTATTAAACTTTTTGGGCAAACGGGAACCTCCCCTTTGTGGGTTTATCAACCAGTGTTTGGCCATGGAAGTGCGATTTGCATCCGTGTTTTCCTTGAATTTAACAAGGGACTGTGCAGGAGAAAAAGCGAAAAAAGTTTGCTTTGGAATTTGGAAAGCTAAAGAAACAGTTTCCCTGTTTACAGCTAGCAAGACACTACCATCTTTCTTGAGAATAGACTCAATCCTCTGATTATAGTTACGGATACATTCATGAATTAGCTCGGGACAAACAACTGCAGGTGGGAAGGAAGCGGCTACACACAACCCACTATGCAAAATTTCCAAAGCAGGGACTTTCTTTTCTAAGCACCTAGAAAGTCTATCAGGGATTCCCTCAACATCGCATCCTCCTAAATCTGTGTTTGTTACTATGGGGTTTTCGCAAACCAGACTAGAAATGCTTCCAAATAAGTGAAAAGCAGACTTCATACTTGTAAAAACAAACAGACAACTGCCACAGAATCTTCTGTATATTTCGCAAGCTTAAATTAAAACACTGCAGAGGGTGCAACCTAACTCACCTTGTTCCTGTAGATACTTCCGCACCTTGGAGCTTCCGAAAACCCTTACCTTCAAACTAGTCGTATACAGACAGCGACAACATTTCAAAAGAATGAATGCTAAGAAGGGTTTAAATAGAGAATACCAAATAATTGATCATTAATTACCCATCTTTAAGGCAATAAAGGCTGAAGGAATGAAATGATTGTTTACGCATGCAATCAATTAATACCACCCGCGCAAACTTTCATGTCGTACAGAATCATTATGAATTTGACAACTCGGATGCACTTAACCGCTGCCATTACTTGCCTGTATTAAATGCTCTTTTCTGTAGACCCACCGCTAAGTGATGACGAATCTCGCTTTTTCTGCCCCGTGTCACTTTTTCAAAATCCTTGAGCACTCTTGAACAGAGTTGAACCAAGTTCAAGGATGTTCTCATGTGTTCAATACTGTTCAAACATATTCCCATTTGTTTATTTGCCTTAGTCTTTAAACCGAAAATTTTGCACTATCATCACTGATGTCGCATCTTTGAAAAGTCAAATCTCCCGTACACCACGACCATGAAATGTTTTCCGCCGGTCTTATACATCTGTCATACCTTACAATAACATGAACTACCTTGAACACTCTCGAACACACATGAACTAAGTTCAAGGTTGTTCAGGGTTGTTCAAGGTTGTTCAAACTTGTTCAAGAAAAAGTGTTAGCAAATAATCTTTTGTTTTTCGAGGCACGGTTGGACTACAAGTTGACATTTTCAGTGAGTAGTTTGAAATGAGGATTTAAGCAGCTTTGAGACTTTCAAAAAAAAACATGGCGACTCTAGAAAACACTTATAGGAAAAGGACAAGTACTAGACTTGGACTAACAGACATCAAATCATAAATGTATGTAAGATGAAGATCCATGAAACCGTGAAACATATGTCTATCAGTATTTGACAATCTATAAACAAAATGAAAAAACAAGGCTCTAGCTCAAGCCTCATCATCATCCTCAAGCTCAGCCGCAGCCGCAGCCTAAGCCCCTGAGTATCCTGTCTCTCGGTGCCCTCTACAAAGGCATCTAAGGTAGGTCCCAGAGGATTGTTGAGCCATAGCCCCTGCATGTAAGATGGGCTCACGAAAAACACCACTACGGTCTGTGTCAGTGCGTGCGCGTGTGAGTCTGCCAGTGCCTGAACGTGCTCTAGCCGCTTCCTCTGCAATGGCCATAGCCTCAGCCTCTCTATCTACCTGGTCAACCCACTCATGGTCAGCCTCAGTGAAGACTGGATCCACAGCCTCAGTGAGCCATTTTGATTCTGGATCAATCTCTTCCAGAATGATCGGAGAGGAGTCGGCGCCCAAAATCTGTCTGATCCTAAGACAGAGGTTGTAATGAACAAAGACAAGATCATTCAACCTTTGCATAGACAACCTATTTCTCCTCTTCGAGTGGATATGCTCGAACATAGACCAACTGCACTCACATCCAGAAGCGCTACTTGGCTAACTCAGAATCCGGATGACAATTTTCAGAAGTTTTGGGGTTGTGGACCCAAACAATTGCCACCATCTATCTGAAATAAGGGAAAACAAAAACAATTAGTCTCATTTACAACTTTAAAATTACAAAATCAAAAATTAAAATGCACAACTTATAAGTCATAAACTTAAGATTCAAGAATATATTATATTTACCTGGCTGTATTGTTGTCCGAGCATTTATGGCCATCTTGCCAGAGAAAATTGGCCTTTCTTTATTATTGAATTTGTCTAGCTCAATGGTTGCAGTTGTGCTATCCTCATCACTACTCAACCTCTGAATCATTGTATATAGGCCGGTATAAACCTCCTCATCCGCCTTGAAGTCAGGACGGAAACAGAATGCTGGATTCAAATAATAAGCTGCTGCATGGATGGGTCGGTGGAGCTGATTCTGCCATCTCCTATCAATGATCTCCCAAATAGGGGCATACTTCTCATGCACTCCTGCATACTGGGCTCTAATGGCCTCCTTGGCCCTA
>MU225850.1:2488423-2566440 GCA_018584345.1 Thuja plicata
GGAGTATAGAAATCCTTCTGGTTAGGGTCTGTGAGTAACCCTAAGAGACTCAAGTGTGAGTCTAGGGGATCCTGAAGTGAATAGGGTCCAAAGTGAGATTCCTATGAAAGAGTAGGAGTCTAGAAGATAAAGGTGACCTCCCCAACACTTCTCTATTTGCCATTGTGTCTAACCTACAAGGACAAAGTGAGAGTACAACATTTCAACTTTTAAATACAATAAAAAGCTTAAATTCAACATAAATTACTAGTTATTATTTTATTATAGAAAGATGGTGAAAATTAGAAAAATGTTTTGTATATACTAAAAAGCAGTGACCTCTTAAAAAAACCAGCATAAATGAATAAATTATGGTGATAAATCCAATTTTTAGGAAGTAAAATTCTAATTACTATTAAGTTATTAACATTTAGGAAATTATAGATATTTAGAGCCTACATACTAGATATTACCAGCAAAAATGAATTTAACTGCTTGTTAATTTATTAACGTACCCTTGAAATTCTTCAAATTTGCTCATCAAATTCACCTATAAATCCTTCCAATCAGCTGAAATTCGTTTGTCAACTTAGTGTGAGGAAGTGTGAGGGTGTTCATGCATTTATAGGCAAAAAATGAGAGTTTTTGGCTCATTTTTGGTGTGTTTTTGCCATGTTTCAGATCCTATCTGCATGATAGACAAGTCCTGCAAGTTTTCTGTACTGGCTAGCCAAGTTTTTGATGAGTACTTGCCAGAAAAATGGTAAGTACTTGACAAAAACTCGGTGTGTTTTTCGTGCAATTACTTGTTTTGCAGAAAACTTGGCATGTACTTGTCAAGTCTGCCAGTCATATGTCCTAGGTTCAAGTCTTGGCTGGTATATGCATTTCAGCATAGTATTAGAGCCAAGCTCGGTAAAATCAAACCAGTTTGTGGCTTGAGGGAAGGGAAATAGAATCTGTGAGGGATGGTAACTCCGTAGTAGAGCACTCTGGCATGTCAATAAGAGCTCCTGGGTTTTAGTCCCAGCTGTTCCTTGCTTTTCAAGGAACTTTTTTCATTTGAAGGTTTCATAATATATTTCATTTCTTATTGTGATCAAAGCAATCTAACTTTCATGTCATCTAGAATTTTTGGTCTGTTATATGTGATTACAGAATCATCAACTAAATAGTTTGCTTCAATTATCTATAAGCAGTAGCACTTTTTAAACACTGCACATATTTTAGTTATTCAAGATCTAATGCATTAATGGCTGTTCTATTTGCAGCGAAACCCTTTTATTATTCTTCCTACCAGAAGTTTTAAACTTCCTTTACTCATGTCCACAGGTAATTATTCAGCATATCCTCGATATTTAAATGGTTGGTGATTTTGTGAACTCTCCCGTTCTCTTTTCTGATACAAAGTTAAGGAAATGGCATATTTAGTATCTCTTACAAACTTACAAACAGTATCAATAACGTACATTCGTTGTGGAACATGTGTTCTGACAGCTTTTCAAAATTGTGCCTTGTCCCAGACATCGTTTGCCAAGGTATATAAACTTTTTTGGAGAATTATTTTGGAAAACAAAATTTGGAAAGTGTTCAAATAAATTGCCATGTTCAAGTATGTTTTTGATTTGCTGTTGATTATGTTTTCCAAAATATCTGTGGAGTGAAATTTTAAAAGTGTTCCTTATTATTTGATACTGGAACAGCTATGATCCTCAAACACAACTTCTCACAGGAAGTAAAGACATGAATCTTGTCAATCTGTTTCTACGATTGTTTGGAAGATGTTCGGAACTATCACTTTGTGTCAAGTTACTAGCATTCCAGGCATGTACTTTTAAAGCTTTAATTGGCTGTAGTGATTTTGTGGTTCAGTTAAAATATGTTGATAGCTATTTAGAAGAGTAAATAATAGTATGGCTGAAGTTAAATTGATTTTTGCAGGCTTTGTCATGTGCATTCTGTTTTGGTCTCCGTTATTTTATGGCTGGATGGTACAAGTAACTTGACAATCATTGGGTAGGTCCCAGTTTTTCATGTTTAATTGCAATTTCTGCTCATGTATCGATTACTGTCTTTCTGATTGACATAGAGTTTTGATGATAGTCGAATCTCTCCATTGTAATTGAATAAACATAATATGGATGTGTTTACTAGTCTTAACAAAATTGGTCATCCATTGGGGATTTTGGACATTGATGTTTTCTTACAAAAACTAAAAATATAAAATGTTACTGTTTCCAGAAAAATCGCCAAGTTCTGAAAAATTAACTCGTCTCTGCTAAGTAATATAGAAAAACCAGCAATTTTCTTCTGCTTAAACTCGAGGAAATTTTAAGCATTTCTGTGAATTTCACAGTTTTCCCCAATTTTAATGTTTTCTTTCCCTTGTTTTGGAACCTTGCAGATCACAATTCTGGTAAGATTGCTATTCAACAGTTACCAAATGTTCATCTTGGATGAACAATCTGCACTTGAGAAGGTTTAGCAGGAGTTTGGAAGTTCGTTTTTTACACTCAATGTTCAATTTGCACTTCAAAGTGCTATGGCGTTCTTTGATTTTATCTCTAAAATTTGTCTCAACTTGACATAAATAAAAATTCTATATTAAATGCCAGAACCATTGTTTGTCGAAGGATAAGGACAGGCAAAATAAATGATTCCATTGTAAAGAATGATTTTTAGAATATGAGATAACTGAAATCAGCAACTTCGTAAGTATATGCCTTCTTGTTGAGATGACCCTTAAATATGTGTGATTAACGAGTACTCTTTTAGAAATGCCAGTCACATCAAATTTTAATTTTTCCGAGTAGCTTTCTTACTAGTTCACAAAGCTTTGATGATGTACCCTTCAGCAAATGGAGTCAGTACTGCTCCACAGATTCTGGTTTTGCTTATTTGCAAAACTTCCCACCACATATTGTTGCATTGGATGGAACAAATATCAACGAGGAAGAAAGCAATCATATATTGACATAGAAATGAGATTGACTCCTATTTCTTGTAAACAAATTTTTTTTGGTCTTCATCGAAGAGCTGGTACTTTATTTGTTGATTTAGAGGAGATATTAATTGAAATACAAAATCTGTTGGAACGGCTCAAGGTATTGTGGTAATGATGGTTCTCTACTTCCTTTTAAGATATCAGAAATTGTTCTCCACGCCATATAACAGAAGGAATTACAAAAGCTATTGCAAGGGTTCAGAATTATGCAATCACGATAATTTTATTCTAGTTATAATGTGGAATTTTCCAACACAAATTATGTGTGATATTTGTAAACTTAAGACACTGAGATCCTGTTTGGTTATTTAACATGAATTAATAAATAGAATTCAGATTTTTTTTGTGTAACATAATGTATGAATTCATGAATAACCTTTTTGTTTGTTTTAAGTTTAATGCAATTCAAGTTCTCGTTAAGGTGGACAGATGGCCTTTATTTTCTTAATGAATTCGCCCAGGTGAAATTCAATTGTTGTTGTGTGTTAAGCTTCCATCTTGTAGTCATTGTGCGGTTTCCTTGGTTTATAATCCCTTCTGATGGAAATATGGTTTTCGAGATGAGAATGGAGAACTGCATTTTGAAAGCATTGTCAATAAATAGTTACAAGTGAAATTATTTTCAGGATAGATTAGATTGAATTGGTAGGCCATATCTATATTCTAAGACAAGGACACGTTGCAGTGAAAGCTGCATCTTTTCTAAGAGTGATGATGTGAAATCGCATGTAAAGTCAATCAAATTAGACATCGTACTCATATTGAAAGTGTTGAGAACAATTTTCTTGCAATTTGTACTGGTTTGATTGCATTTTTGTTATGTGAGTAGCCCTACTTGCATGATTATTATCCTCTTGACGGCCTTGGCTTTAATTTTATCCTTCGATACATTCTCCAACTTATATTAACACCTTGCATTATTAACCTATGAGGTATGCATTTCACATTTCGTTGTTAAAGTGAATAGGCTCTGGTTAAGATAGTATTGTGAGAAAGGTTGAGGATCTAAAAATGATTTAAAAAAGCTTCAGAAGGTGAAAATTCCAAAGAAAAGATTGTGGAAGACTAGGACATACTGAACAAGCCATTTTTTGTATTCAAGTCATATTATTGTAGTGGGTGGAATTCATTTCTATGCATTAAAATATCAACATAGGCTCCAAAAATGGATTTATTACCTTTCTTTTCATTATCGACCACAAATTTGCAAGCTTTTTGGTGAAGCCATATGCTGCCCCTTTGAAATTTGGTTTTTGGCTTGTCCTCTGCATGCTTGGTGTCTATAGGGCGAGTTTTCACTTTATTTTCTTGAATTCTTTTGGCATTTTTATGAAGGAATATAGCTTTAAGATTGTTAAAATGAAAATTTGAATCTAATATAGTAGCAAAGTTATGTTTTTATATGCATCCAACACAGATCGACTTCCACGCGAAGGGCATTTGGCATCATTTCGTCTTTCTTTGCCTGGTGAATGCATTTCACATCTTCCAATTGCAGCAATAATTTAACTTGATAGAAAACAATTCAATGTCTTTAAATAATAATATATCAAAGCCCATTTTTGGTTTTAGATTCGTCATTTATTTAGATGCCCTTTTGTGAGAATATTTGAAAAAATGCATTAATGTCGTTACTTTGAGCTTGAATGAAATTGCTTTGGATGAACTAATAATTCATTCAATTAACTTCTTTTGCTTATGTTATTTTTGTTGTTATGGGTATTTTCTTTTGTATGAAGGGATGAGTTTAAAATGGTTGTTTTCCATATACCCTAGATGCTTTATAATAGTGTTGTCTCACTTTGAAGTTTGATTTTGGGTGGTTTGAAACAATTATTAGTCGTGGACATCTAATCATCCTTATAGATTGAGAAGGTTTAAATGAGTAATATTAGAATAGATTGAGAAAAGAAAGTTAAGTATTAGTCCTAATTTGATGGGTTTTTGCACATCCTTTTAGACATCGCAAACTAAATGGTAGCTAGTTTGGGCATTGCAAGCTAAATGGTAGATATTTTGCCTCTTTAATCGTTTTAGCTTAGATTTAGTTTTAGTTTTCTTGTTTTTACAAAATTTTAAACTTTATCTTGGAGATTAATTGAAACACTTTCATCGTTCACATGGCAAAAGTAAAATAGTATTAAATTACAAGTTGTATGACTCAATTTCGTAATGTTATTAGCTTGTTAACATTTGAATGGGTTTGTTTCTTTTTGAGAACTTGAATCATGAAAAAAGAACTGTCACATCAATTTTGAATGTTCAATTCTGCAATCTGAACCTTCAAACTTTTTCTAGTTTGATGTTAACATGATTCTCATTGCAGAAATTAAAATATATACTGAAGATTTAATTTAATGAACTCTATCATACATATTCATAGTCTTTTCTTCTAATGAGAAGTCATTGAATGCATACATACTTAGTGATCATTGCAAATTTGATCAAACAAATCATGTTTGTAGTGACAATTTCCAACAATCATTTTCTCTTTCTTTTGTCTTAGGTCCTATTCTTCAGTATGGAATTAGGTTTTGAGAACTTTCTTGAGGGAACATGTTTTAGGGTTGAACTGATTGTCATTCAATATAAATTTTCAGTTGGAGAGAAGGTATAGGTACTAGAGAGAGGGTACACTATTCCATCAATAACAAAGTTGTTATTGAGTAAGTCATGGAATAAATCATAGACTCTAATTTTGAAAACTTTCCATTCCAAGATTCTAGATATTAATAAAAGATGTTCAGGCTTTTGCCTTTTGCTTAAAAAAATAAAAAAAAACTTTCCATCCTAAGGCTTTTTTTAATTTTTTATGGTGTTGTCTTTGTTGTTATTATTGTCCGTTGATGCAAAATATATTGATATAAAGGGTGACACATAATGTTGAAAGTCAAAAGAGCAAATGAAGTGGCACTTACGACTCTTTTTAATTAAGTTTTTTTTGTGTGGCATAATTACCTTCTTCAATGATGTAACTGTTCTGACTCATGTATAGCGTGGGTTGAGTTTGGTTAACTTTTTGGTCTATGTCACTTGGATGTTATGAATCCACGTGTAATCATTCTATGGTGGATGTGAAGTAATTATGAAATATTGTTAAGGACTATGTTCAAAAGGATGCAAAAAGACTTCTTCTGCTTTTTTTACTTTTCTAAAACAAAACCCTATTCTCTGGCCGCCATCATGGTTGATATTGCACAGTTCTTGAAGGGTTTTTTCTTGGCAACATTTTTGGGTTTTTAATATGTCACAGAGCTTCCTCAGTTTCATTTGATACCATTTTGGATAAGATGCTCAACATTGTTAGAAAGACATTATGAAAATTTCATATACACAAACAGGAACAGGGTTTCCTTTTATATTTGCGTTCATATCTTTCACATTTTATGGCTCTAATACAAGACTTGTTTCTTGTGTTTTGATTTGAACAAACAAATCTGTGGAGAGTATACATAAAACCGAGGGTTTTCTCAAATAGCAACAACAAACAGAGGTATCTGTGTTTTTATGTATATCAGGTATGCAAGGTTACCTATGGTTTAGAAAGAAGAAGTTTGTTCTTCTAGTACAATATCTATGGTTCAATACATATTATTTGAAAGGCCTCTGTGTTGAAGATTGAAAAACTCGGTAGTTTTATTTTTGGTGACAGTTTATACACACATTGTTTTTGCTTAACAAAACAAGTTGTTATGCCTCACGACAAAGAACATTTAGAAGAATGTTTTTCAGTTACACGGGATAATAAAGGTTACTTGTGTCATTCAGTTTGAAAAATCTGGTTCATTAATTGAAATTGTTTGTAAGCACAGTTTACCTTGATTTGCTCATGAAAACATTATTTTGAAATATTACCTTGACAGAGCGACTGAAGATGTTTTATCATTGTATATTTGCTTATGATCTAAAACAATTTCATGAGATGTAAAACTCAGTTACACATTTGTAACTGTTTTTGAAAAATCAGTAAATGTAAATCTTGTTTACCTCTATATAAGATGTGTGTGTACACTGAAGGTGTGAAGAGAAAATAAAGTGTACACATATATTGTCTTGTATATGCTGGTAAAAGACATTTTAGAAAGATAAATTTTACAATTTTATACACACACACACACAAACGAATGTATAACTTCTAAGAGATGTATTTGTATGTGTATGTAATTTGATCATATCACACTTTGCAAATGGAAGAAAAGGAGTTGTAGCTTCCAGCAGTTGAAGCTGCTAAATGATGTAAAGGAAGAGTTGTTGCTCAATGAAGATGACATGTTTCAACTGAGTGTTTATTTTCGCTATGAGAAAACTGAAAGGTTTTGAGGGTTTTCCACTCAGCACAAAATCTTGTGTCTCCTTTTTTTGTGAGTTGTATTAGTTGCTCTGATATTTTGCATTTCCTTATTGTATTCGGTTTACATTCATGGTTAAATATTTTACATGTATTTCAATTTTTGTAAAAAGTTCAAATCTTGGTGGAAACCACTCAACACTGATTCACACCCCCCCTCCTCGCAGAACTGTAATTACTTCCAACAAGTGATATCAGAGCGCAGGGTCTATTTTTAGGTCTGCCTATAGGGATTATCCAGGGACAACTTGGAAGTAACAATGGCACAGGCTGAGGGTGCCTCTCTTACTAGAGCCCCATTATTTAATGACACTGACTATGTTTTTTGGAAGGTAATGATAGAAGCCTTCATAACTCTCTAGATGTTTGTATGTGGGAAGTTGTAGTCACAAATTATACTGTGCCAAAAACTATACCCACAGATCCTAATGATAAAACCAAGTATGAACTTGATAAAAGAGCAAAATTTGCTATCCTTTGTGGGCTTACTAAAGATGTGTTTGTGAAAGTCATGTACTGTCAGTCTGCTAATGACATTTGGGCAAAACTTGAAACTATCTATCAAGGTGATGAAAAGGTTAAGGAATCAAAACTGATAACTTTAAAAACTCAGTTTGATAATTTGAAGATGAATGAGGATGAAAACATAGCTGTATACTTCTTAAGAATTGATGAAGTAGTAAATGCTAGAAGGGGATTAGGAGAGATAATTGAAGAACATGATATTGTGTCAAAGGTTGTTAGAACTGTATTACCTAAATTTGAAATAAAAATCTCCACCTTGGAAGAGAAGAAACAACTTCTCTAAAATGACATTACACCAGTTACAAGTAACCTTAACTGCATATGAAATGAGAATCAGTAATAATGTTGGTTCGATTTCAAAAGAGACATCCTTTAAGACTGAGAAACAAGATGAGAGTGATATTGATATTACAAATGTTGTAGAAGCGATGCTGGTTAGAAAAATAAAAATAAAATATCAAGGAAAACCAAAATGCTTTAGTTGTGGACAATTAGGACATTTTGCTGCAAAATGTCCCTATGCTGATCAAGACGAAAATGATGAGAAATTTGAAAAATATTTCATAAAGAAACCTTGGAACCAAAACAAAAGATTCAAGAATTTTAAAAAGAAGACTCTCTTGTCCAAAGAAGACTCAAATGAAGAATGAAGTGATTCAGGTGAGGAAGGAGAAAGATTGTTTATGACAGATAATAAATGTTCTAAAATCAGAAACTAGTCAATCAAAATCTTCATCTGATTTAGATGAAGACATTGATCTTGAGGAAGAGCTTCTTCACTCTTTACAAAAAATAAAAAGATTAAAGAAATTAATCTCTACTCTTGAAAAAGAAAATAAAACTTTGCAAATTGAATTGGAAAGTGTAAATCAGATGATTGAAAATTAAAAAAAGCAGTATTTGATGAAAAAGAAAAGAAACTATTTTTATTACAAAATTTGATTGACCAATCTGATTTAAGTGTTAAAACAGTTGAAAAAGGAAAGTCTTCAAAACAAGTATCAAACCATCTCTTCAAAGGTTATTGTTTCAATTGTAATCTTCTTGGTCATAAGGCATAGAAATGTAAGATGGGCAGAAATGAATATGGCTTTAAGAAAATAGTCAGATGTTTCAAGTGCTTTCATTATGGGCACTTTGTTAGTCAGTGTAAACTAAATTTAAAGCCCAAAAAAGTATGGAAACCTAAAAACATGAATGTAGAAAAATTTTTGGTTGTTGAAACAACCTTGTTCGTACAAAAACCTGCAACATGGATTTTGGATAGCGGCTACTCTCTTCACATGACTGGCCCTAAAAACAATTTTTGAACTGTAGAAGATTTTGATGAAGGTTTTATTAGGTATGGTGATAATCTAGGTGGTTATATCACTGGGCGAGGATCCATTTATTAAATAAGGATAGTCCTATACATGATGTGTATTATGTTGAAGGATTGAAACATAATTTATTAAGTGTGAGTCAGATTTGTGACAATGATTATTCTATTCTTTTGATGCAAAAAGTTGTGCTATTAAAAACAAAAAGAATAGAATAATTGCAATTGGCTTAAGAAGAGGTGGAAATATTTATAATCTAATAGATTCAACAGTTCAAGAATCCTCTCTAATCAATACCTGTCTTATGAGTCAAGTTGAAGAAAATTGGTTGTGGTACAAAAGGTTAGGTCATCTAAATTTTGATAATCTTGCTAGGATCAACAAGAACCAAAAAGTTAGGGGTTTGCCTCTAATTAGCAAACCAGCTAATGTTTGTGAAGAGTGTGTTAAAGGTAAACAAACATGAACGTCCTTCAAAACCAAAGTATACGTATCTAATAGACCACTAGAACTTGTGCATACTGATCTATGTGGTCCAACCAAGACTCCATCCTTAAATGATGACAGATATTTCATGCTATTTGTAGATGATTACTCAAGAATGGTTTGGGTAACTTTCTTGAAACATTAATTTGAAGCCTTTGAATGCTTCAAAATATTCAGGAAAATGGTTGAAAGGGAAATTGATCTAAAGTTGAAATGTTTAAGGTCAGATAGAGGTGGAGAATTCACCTCTCAAGAATTCATTGAGTATTGTGAAAAACGTGGTATCAAGAGGCAGTATTCAACTGCCCATACACCACAACAAAATGGTGTTGTGGAAAGTGTAGACAACTAAAATTGGGCAGGTGTTCTCTAATCAAGCAAATATGCAAATCTCAGCAAATTGTAACAAATCTCATCAAAATGGACTTAAACAATCAAATGGATATTTATTGAATCAAATTGGGATAAAATCAATCAAATCAAAGGATCAATTAATAAATGATATCAAATGATTAAATATAAGCCTAAAGGGATTAATCAAACTATATAATTGATTTTAATCAATTAATTGTATATTTTAAATAAAAAATCAAATCCAACCTATTCCCCTACATGGCTAAATTAATTAATTGATTGAATTAATAAATCCTAACATCTTTCAACATGAATCTGAGGAACCAATGATAATTGAGAAAGTAGAGCACATTGATTACTCCAAATTTGCAATCTCAATCACTCATTTTGAACTTTCAATCCTAATTACTCAAATTTGTCCCTTTGTCCCAACCTTTGAGACAAGCATTTAAATTGCCCCCCCAGCCCCCAACCCCCACCCGCCNCCCCCTTCCCCCCCATTTGAAACCATTTGAGAGCCTCTCACTCAACCAAGGCTTAATCATGATCAATTGACTCTACCCCCTACACTTGGGAAAATCTTATAAATACAAGCCATTTTGCAAGCATAAGAGGATCCTAGAAATTTGAATGCAAAGCATCCATATTATAGCCATTTTCATATCAATTGAGAGAATATAAAGGCTTAATTGAGCATTTTCATAGCATTTATGAGAGCATTTGAGTTCATTATTGAAGCAATTGAGAGAATTTGAGAGCTAGATTAGGCATATCGTTATCATTTTCTCATTCTAGGATTGTCATTAGTAGATAATAAGGTTGAGAGCTCTATTAACATGCTTAGATAAAGATCCATGGGATGCTTATTGATTTATTTGCAATTCTTAGTTATATCTTTATCATTTTCTCATTCTAGGATTGTCATTAGTAGATATTAAGGTTGAGAGCTCTATTAACATGCTTAGATAGAGATCCATGGGATGCTTATTGATTTCTTTGCAATTCTTAGTTTAAATTGTCATTATTGTTCCATAGAATTGCTAGTAAATAAACTAATCTCATGAAGGTGTATTTCATTCACACACAGAAAGAAAAAATAGAACTGTTAAAGAAATGGCTAGAACAATATTAAATGAATCCAAACCACCTGATAAATTTTGGAAAGTTGTTCATACAACTGTATCTATTCTAACAAGGCTCAAATCAGAGTAAGGATTGCTTATACTCCTTATGAACTATAGCATGGAAAAACTACTAATGTCAAGAGCTTTAAAATATTTGGCTGTAAATGTTTTATTAAAAAGGACAATGATTCGTTAGAAAGCTTTAATTCAAGATTTGATGAAGGTATCTTCTAAGGATACTCTACACAGTAAAGCTTTCAAATGCTATAATAAAAGGCTGAATAAAGTCATAGAAGCTATAAATGTGATATTTGATGAAAGCTCTTTGTTGAAAAATAAAAATGAAAAATGTATTGAAGAAGATTCTTTTCAAAGAGTAGAACATGTTTCAAATGATAATGAGTCAGATGATGCTGATCAAGAGATTCCTGATCAAAATGAACAAGAAAACTGTTCAACTCCTCAAGAAACTAAAACTACTCTAAAAAATCCTTCTAAAATCATTGCTAAAACACATCTTGAATCCCAAGTTGTAGGAGATAAAGAAGTTGGCATCTTAACTAGAAGAAAAGCTAAAAGTGATGAACATGCTCATTTTGTAGAGTATTATCTTTGACTTTGAACCAAAGAATGTGACTGCAACACTCACGGATCCTTTCTGGCTAAATGCTACACAGGATGAAATTAATCAGATTGAGAAAAATAACACATGGGAACTTGTCCCTAGACCCGATGGCAAGAATGTCATAGGTGGAAAATAGGTGTTTAGTAATAAATTAAATAAAGATGGAAAGGTTGTAAGGAATAAAGCCAGATTTGTATATAAGTGTTATGCTCAATAGGAAGGTATTGATTTTGGTGAAACCTTTGCACCAGTTGTAAGAATAGAATCTATTAGAATTTTTCTTGCATATGCTAGTTATAATAAATTCATTGTTTATCAAATGGATGTTAAGCCAACATTCTTGAATGGCTATCTTGAAGAGGAAGTCTATATGGAACGTCCAAATTTTTTTGAATCTTCTGATAAACCAGATTATGTATATTTTCTTAAAAGGGTGTTATATGGCCTGAAAAAAGCTCCTAGAGCTTGGTATTCTAGGCTAGATAAACATTTCATTGCTAATGGCTTTACTCGTGGTAGTATAGACAACGCTCTATATACAAAAGTTGTGAAAGATGGCATAGTAGCTATTGAAATCTATGTGGATGATATTATTTTTGGATCCACTTGTGTGTGTATTTATTGGACTTGCAAGCTGCAACACAACACTTGAATATGTCATTAGATTAGTGATTAAAACATGAAATATTAGAGGAAAAGCACATAGAAACCACTAAAACTGACATATTGCTTCGTATCTAAGAAGAGTATGATAAATGCTATAATTGCCCTCAGATTATGCATAAATCAGTGACATATACAAGCTTAGAATGGAAGATTCAAATAGAATGCAAGCTAAATGCTAAAGAAAAGTTCATTTTAGAGCTCCAAAGAAAGATTATGAAATTATGTGAATAATGAACTAAGAATGCATTTAGATTTCTATAAAATTAGAGAAGCATAAGATTACTTTCAAATTCTAAAATTAGAGGCCCATTGAGCTCAAAATTCATTCCTTTTATAGAAGAATTTATGGAATGAGTGGTTAAGATTGATTTGTGAAGAGAGGTGGAGATTGGATCTTTGGTGATCCATGTGAGTGATCCAAGTGATTTAACTCTCATTGGCTAATGGATTGACTTTCCATTTTGCAAGTGACAAGTTGTAATTAGGAGATTTATTTAATTCCCTTTAATTTATTACTTTAGCCAAGTATTTAATTGTTTTGATTTGACTAAAATAGGCCAATGTAATTAATGTGAGTTAGCGATGAAATCATTTTGATTTTAGGAGACAATTGATTTTAATGAATTATGCCAATATTTGAGTAATTGTCTTGACATAATTAGGGGTATGATCACACTTAGGGAAAATAGGGTCTTAGGTTAGAGTAGACCAAATTAGGGTGGATACATTTGCCCCTCTTTGAATTGATGTACGAGCAACGCATTGATTCAAAGAATGTCTGATGTTGACTTCAGAAAGTTTGAAAATTTCGCACTTGATTGAACGAAATGGCTGATGAGATCAGTCTTGAACTTGATAAAAATAAGACTGATAGTATTGAATTTGAACTTGATCGAACAAAGGTCAATAAAAAAAGATCTAAAAATACCAATTCTGGACTTGATCGAACGAGAATTGATAATACTGACTCCGAACTTGATCAAACAAAGGTTAGTACGAAGCTAAGAGCTTCAAGCTATCAATTCTGAACTTGATCAAACAAGAATTGATAATACTGACCCCGAACTTGATCGAACGAAGGTCAGTACGAAGCTTCTAAGAGCTTGATAAAGATCTGAGAATGTTTAGACATAGATATCTGGCTTGTTTAGCACTGAAGCCTTCTATCCAACAGTCCCAACTTGATCGAAGAAAACTGCCATGCCCCTAGTCTTTTGATGATGAAGTTAATTTGTTTCTTTTTGAGCAAGAATTTGATTGATTTTAAGTGTGATCATGCCCCCTCGGGAATGAAATCAAAGGAAATAAGAATAAAATCCCTTTTTATAATGATAGATCACTAGAAGAGATCAATTGGATCGAGAAAGAATCAATTAGAAGAGGTGATGAAGCGAAAGAATGTTAAGAGAAAATACAATTTTACCAAGTCGACTACTTGAAAATGTAAAGTTTGAGTCTAATAAAATGATGTAGGACCAATATTTTGATAAATAATGTGCAATTTTTTGAGATAGAATCGGAAACATTGGTTGCATAAAGCCTGCGAATCATTTTTGAACATATAGAGCAATTCTGCATTTTTGGAGAGATTATCGTAAAATTTTAATTGTGCTGTTAAAAACATTGTCTGCACATTTGATTTCATTCCTGATAGATTTGAAAAGAACAAAATTGAATATTAATAGTCTAGGAAGAGTTCCAGAGCTTCCAGATAGCTCAAAAAGGTCAATATAAGTGTTGAAAATCACTTTTTGCTCATTCATTTTCACTTTTATCCTTAGTAAATCTAGAGCTCTATAGAGAAGATGGTGGTCCCTATGGAGAAACATCGATTCGAGCTAGCCTGATGACACTAGCACCCGACCCAGTACACACCGTCGGTGAGTACATCGATACCTACCTGTTTATGCTTTTTGTTTTTTCAATTTGTCAAATTTTACAGTAGTTAGGAAGCTTTTCATTCCCAATCGCATCCCGTGTCTTTGATCACGTCTGGTCAATCCCGCATTGCATTTGGTTTTCTTACAAAATTCTAGACCACACCCTGTCAATTTAGGATCGCACCCTATTAGGAGGTTTTGCACCACTTTTTGTAAAATTTTCCTCATTCTTTGAATGTGTCGTGTCTTGTGAAAATAGGATCGCACCTTGCATCTCATGTCGCATCCTGTCCAAATAGGATCGCTTCCCAGATTCCCCATCGTATCTGGTAAATCGTGCATCACATCTGGTATGCAAGATTGCACCCTAGAAAATAGTGTCATTTTGTATTTAGAAGTTAGTTTCTTTCTAATTTTGACTATTTTTCTTCTTTCTGAAGGCCAAAAAGACTTAACTGTTAGATTTTCTACGTAGTTGTCTCAGTTAGACACTGATGTAAACCTATAAATGTGTCCTATGATAGTGGGGAGGGTAGGAAGATGAGATTCTAGTTCATTCCTCCTCATATGGATCCAGGTCCTTTACTGGCTAGGCAACAACAAAGACCATTAGGGAAGGTGCCTAGTGGAGGAGGTAGATCTCTTGGACAGGATCCTCCTAGGGATACTGGCAGGGATGGAGATGCATTATCATAGTGCCAGAGAGAGTGAGCAACTCAGAGCTCAAATCACCACTTTAGAGACATTATTGGCAGATAGGGACAGGAAGCTCGAGAGATTGGGAGGTGAGAGAGATCAACATGATGATAGGCTGAGAGCAAAGAAAGATACA
Source organism: Thuja plicata (assembly GCA_018584345.1). Lineage (NCBI taxonomy): Eukaryota > Viridiplantae > Streptophyta > Pinopsida > Cupressales > Cupressaceae > Thuja > Thuja plicata. The sequence goes on from MU225850.1 coordinate 2,503,566, forward strand.
GAGGCACGAACAACTACTCATCAGGGACAGAGAGCTACTTATTTTCTTTATATTGCGCGGCACTTCCATAGGCACAGAGAGCCCCGTTATATTCCATAGTTGCACATAAGTCAGAGGGAGCTATGCCTCCACCATCTCATCATCCTAGAGCTGATGCACCACCTCCTCCTCCTCTAGATCAGGGAGAGGGTGGTAGTCAGACCTGACGTATTTCTGATATATGAGATATTTTTTTTATTGATCCTTCTAACATCATCCATTGTATTGCAGACATTGATACTTGTATATATGTTTCATCATGATCGCACTGATACTCTTTGTAGACAGTTCCACATTTTTGTGTAAGACCAGAAAAGGGACTAGAAAGCATATCTAGGTAACCACAAACCCTAAACAATATGCTACCCTAACTAATCTAACATTAAAACCATTTGAAACAAGAGTTGAAACATATGCAAAATAACATGAACAAACTCCCTTCAAATGTAGTTTTAATGCCCTTCTTTCTTCTCCATAATGAGATTAATGTTGCTCATTGCACACACACTTTGCACAAGAAGCCAATTTTGCTAATGAGAGTACTAGAAGATTTACGATTCTTGAGGTTCTCAAAAATCTTGTGGTTAACCTTGAATGAGAGGAATGCATCCCATTTTATAGAAAATGAGAGACATTCGGTGAGATAGCACAAAATCTATGCATAAATGCAGATTTTGGTTGGTAGGATGTTAGGAAGCACGATATGGGGGAGATTAAATGAGGAGATATTGAGGGGATATTGAAAATATTTGTGAAGCACCTTAACAGGGATGAGAATCCTCAATTAAGGGATATGATATTTAGGTGGGATTAGGAATCATTAATCAATTTAATAATTCAATATTTTCAGATTTTCCACAAAATCAAATTAGATTTATGAAATTATTAAAAATCTCATAAATTAAAATTATCCAATTAATTAATAAAAATTAATTAATTGTTGGAGACTTAGGGAAAAGGGAATAAATAAAGTTTGTTTATTTATTCAATTAGGACCTAGGATAAATTAGGGGTTATTCATCCAAAGGGGGAAATTAGTGGGTTATAATTTGAATTGAAGATGTTGATGTCAAATTGAAATGATTTTGATAATATTGATAAGGTTTAGGATCAATTCTGAGGGTTCCAGAATAGTTTAGGAAATCATGAGGCATCGATGAACTTTGACAATGAGCCCGCGTAATTATGATTGGAAATTATTGAAAAGCACCAATGAACTTTGATGACATCGCAAGATTTAAATTGAAATGGGGAAACATCGATGATCTTTAACAATGTTCCCGAAATGATAATTAGAAATAGTATTGACAAATATGAACAACACTATTGAATTGATATTGATAGATTAATAGAGATAACACTGATGATCTTTGACAATGTTATCAAATGGTTGATTAAGGGGATACGAAGCATCAATGATCTTGGACAATGCTCCTGAAATGATGATAAGATTGATCAATTTGAATTAGGGTTTGATCGATTGGTTTGAAATTGGGTTAATTAGACATCTATGATCTTGGACAATGCTCCAGAATGTTCAGAATGAGTCCAAACAATTATTCAAGTGATTAGCAATAGAATAGGATAGGTTTGAGTCGATTTAGGAAGGTTTGGAATGGTTTAGGACCGAATAGGATTGATTTAGGATCGAATAGGATCGGTTTAGGGTTGATCGGAAATGATTTGGAAAATGATCGATTTGGCAGAGAGAGTAGAATTGTTAGTAAATAATTAAACGATTTTGCAATATTAAATCATTGATGAAAGACACAATGTTGCCATATAATAAAGATCATATGCGCAACATAGAGGAATAATTAGGTCACAAAAAAATGTTTTGATTGTAATGCTAAAAATGTTAAAACATGTAGACTAGCAGGCTCGAACCATTTTTAGGTGTCTACATTTTGCCCCTCTTTGATACAATGCGATTATGAGCATTGTGTGAAAGAATCCTGAAGAAAATAGCATCAAAACATGCCCCAGTGATAATGGGATACATAGGTGCCCCCTAGAGAAATCATCCAAAAAATGTAAATGATAGGTCGATTTGTTGAGAATGTCGAGATGGATCCACAACAATGTTCGAATTGAAAATCGGAGGTCAAACGCAAAAGATATGGGGTTCAGAGTATCAAAAGCATCGCGACCAATACAAAATGCAAGGGTTGCACGTCCATCTAGGAAACCAAGAGGCTATAAAAGGGCTTGGAAGGGGTTTTGGAGCTCATTTTCACTCTCACATTTGGAAGAATTAAGCTCTGGAGAAAGGAAGATGGATCGAGTGCCAATGGAGAATCAGCGCAGAGAACAAGTTCGTAGCTACCGATGACTAGCTGATGTGGGACCCGAGGTGAGTACATCTGATTCTTTCAGTGGTATTCATCTTTGCATGCATTTATAGGCAATTTTAGGGGTCAAACGAGGTCAAACGGGGCCCTGCAGGGGTCCACATGTGCCACCTGTGCAGGTCACATGCCCACCAGCACAGGTAGCGCATGTGGGAGGCCATTCTACGTAGGTGGTAAGATAACCTGCGCAGGTGATCATATTGGCCTCAAAATGTGGTCCGGGGGTTCCTAAACCACCCTAAACTTCCCTAAACTGGTCAAAACCTTAGGACAAGGTTAAAATTAGGTCAAAGTAGGTCAAAATAGGTCCTAGGTTGGTCAAAAAGAAATAGAAAGTACATAAAGTTGACCAAAGTCGCATGGTGATCGTAGGAGCTGCTAGTTTCGTAGACACAGGAGAGCAGACCGACGTGTCTGGATATACGCCATCAGTTGAGAAGTCAGGAGAGGAAGATCTTAGCCTCTCTAGGATTGTACTACATTACGTACATGCCCAAGATTAGGGAAAATCAAGGATTGATCACAACATTGGCTGAGCGGTGGCACTCAGAGACTAGTTCCCTCCACCTGCCAATAGGGGAGGCGACCATGACTTTGGAGGATGTATGGTGCATCCTCAGGATTCCCATTCATGGGGAACTAGTAGAGTATGACCCTACTACAGGGAGGTAAGCACTACACTGGCTATTCAAGAGTGACGATGAGGATCTGGACATTCGTGACTATGAGATCTGATGGGAGACAATTGCTAGGCAGCATGATAGATTGATCGTTGTTATCTGTGGGGTTATCGCATGTCTCTTAGTACCTAACAGACAAGGTCACGGGTTCCCCATTGGCTGGGGGAGGGTCCTCCAGAAGATGATCATGGAGGGTACAATGTTCACATGGGGGCTATGCATACTAGCGATGACATACTACTAGCTCCACCAGTTGGCTTACAGAGGGGGACTATTGATCAGCAGTGGGATCACATTGTTGTAGGTGTGGGCATATGAGCACATAGCTATGTTCCAGCCCATTGCTCAGAGAGTGTTTTTTCCAGAGATGCCATATGTTTACTGCTATCAAGGGGCACTAGCACAAGGGCCACTAGGGTATACATTTCATTTCTGTCATGAGATAGATCTGCTCAGAGACTTCACCTGGCGTCCATACAGAGATTGTCCCAAATGGGATGATGATATAGAGCAACTACCATACTCCAAACATGAGAGGTACGTCAGTGGGAGGTTTGTTATGGGTCATACAGTTATTGAGATGTAGCTTCCAGAGTGAGTCTGCCAACATTTTGGAGAGATACAGGGAGTACCGATAGGTACAACATTGTTTGCTTGGTCAAGGGCTGAGGCTAGGACATGGGGTGCAGCACTCAGGCCTTAGGTGGCATATGCAGAGTTTGAGCAGTTATAGCCTAGACCATGGGGAGGAGGTGTAGATGTTGCATATCTAGGGACCACAAATGAGTATGATAGATGGTTTGCTTTGCATAGGCTGATTCCTTTGACAGATCTAGATGTGGTGATGCCGAGAATGCGGGTGCCCAAAGATGAGAGCACTGAGGAGGAGGATGAGGATGAGGGGGATGAGGAGGAGGAGTCAGACAAGGATGATGATGATGATGAGGATGAGGATGATGATGATGATGATGATGATGAGGATGAGGAGGAGTATGATGAGGATGATGACAGGGATCTCGGTGATATACCGATGCGGATGGATGAGGACAGGGATGAGCCAACACATGTGGATGACCTACATGGTCTTGATGATAGGTCTAAGGGTCAGAGATAGTGCATTATAGAGCTTATGAGCCAGATAGATAGATTGACACTTGAGAGAGACACATGGGTTGTTGATCATGCCTCATGGATTACAGATCATGCATCATGGATTGTAAGAGCGATCAATGCTCACAACACAGATGGACAAATTGACAACAGAGAGGGATGCAGGTATGGCCAGAGCACAGAGTGCACAAGAGGAGGCACGCCAGTTTATTAGTTCCATTAGAGATGTAGGTGTGCATGATATTGTAGGGATGCTAGGGGATTCCTGGGAGGAGAAGAGGTATTGGTGAGATGCGTATGAGCGAGATGTGCCACGAGATCAGTGGGCATCGAGCTACAGAGCGTCATATAGAAGATTGCACTTCAGTAGGACATAGAGCAGCAAAGGAGTGATGGGACCGAGGGGGCCACCTAGATCGGGGCATACATGGCATCACATAGGGGGAGCCTCATTGTCAAGATAGGACAGGGATCAAGAGGACCAAGAGAGAAGGCGTTGACAGGAGGTCTCTCTAGCAGAGGGACAATTTTGATAGACATGTGATATGTTATGAGCCTGCGGGCCTTAGTGTATATAGACACCTGGATTTTTGTACTCTGATACTTTTTTGAGACAAATATATATATGATATGCAACTATTTTATGATGCACATAATGGATGCCTATATATATGCTTTACTTTCCTGTTATATGATGATGCTTGTATATTTCAATGTATTGCCTTTGTTATGCAATAAATTTTTTTATGGATGCAGTAATTATTTTTGTCTTTTTCATTTTGAAATGTATGAATGCAAAACATAAATGTATGTTTGAAATTTTTCACATGTATAAATGAATGAATGCAAAAATGCACATGTTTTTTTTTTTTTCCTATTTTATGAATGCATGTATGCAGGATGCACTTGTTTTTTATATACCAGAGTACTAAACCAAGGCGACTGTGAGGACTGACTGAAGAATTGTTAGAAGAAGGCGGAAATTAGACAAAGAAATGTTAGTAGAAAGATGTTGGCTTTCAAAAAGTGCAATTGTGTTATAAGAGCTTATTTTGATATTGCAAAAGCAGATGCGGCACATCGTGGCACAAAATCCAGAGCGCAAAATTCATCCTTTTTGCATGAACAAACACAATGTAGATAGAGGATGATTTTCTCTGTCCTGAAAGCATGTAGCAGACATGCCCCAGAATTTCATGAGATCATCAAACATGCATAAAAAAGATAAAGTGAAAACAACTGGTCATGAACCATCCCAGCTACTCTCATAAGTTCAGATAATATCATCGAGTAGCATAGGCACATGAGAAAAAAAAGAAAATAAGAAATACTCACTGAAACAATGTGAGCCACCAGCCATTCTGATCTTTTGTTACTTGCATTAAATGTTCATTAATTGATACCTTAGATTGAAAATTGATTGATAGCAAAGGTCAAAAGATTGAACAGTCCAACCAGATTGAATGTTGAGTCACAATGAGTCATATCACATATGATTTCGTTAAGCATAGATTGATGATTCTGCCATTGATGTTGGCAAACATGATGTTCGATTCACAAAAAGAAGACAAGTATGTACAATTTTATTGCAGATTTTTGAAGAGATTTTGCAATTTTTAGGATTTTTTCAGCATCTTATTTGAATTTTTAGCAATTGTTTCACGACATTATTTGATTTTTTTGGAATTTTTGCTTATTTGGATTTTTAGGATTTTTTAGGGGCCATTAAGATATTTACAATGTGTTATCTCGAATCAGATAGTCGAGGAATCTCATGGATAAACCAAGTTCAAGGTCTTTCCCCCAGTTCAAATTTGTATTCAAATTCAAAGACGCTTAGTGCCAAGAATCTGCCCCCAGACAACAAAGAGGCTATGTACAGAGGCCAAAAGACAGATAGACTGGGTATACCAAGGGTAAGACAAAGAAGATCAACCAGTTATAGGCCATAAAGGGGCACTAGGGTCGATGCAAATCAAAGGATATGATTGGGAAAGACATTAGGATATCAGGTGGAACCATGATAGACAATGGAGCAACAACTTACTACGCATGGCACCTGTTTGCCAGGTTTTCACCACGGTACTTGCCCAAAGTGGCTGTTTGCCAGGTTTTCACTTGTGGACGGGATTTTTCTCTTGATTTATATTTTGTGTGCCAAGATGCCTGTTTGCCAGGTTTTCATCAAGGCAACTATTTTTTTTCTTTTTTTATTTTTTTTATTTTTCTCTCTTTTTGGATCTTTTTTTTTTATATTTTCTCTGAAATTTTTTCAAATTTTTTTTGTACTTTTTTCAGAAATCATGCATAATACTTATGGAGGTGCATGTTGTTCAGTGCCTCTGGCAATGGTTCTCCCTTCGGTGTTGCAATCTATACATTCCAGACCCATATGATGTTGTGACTATGTAAGGGTCGTCCTAATTTGGTTCAAATTTTCTAGCCTTCTCTCTGTGTGGTTGGGTTTTGTAATTCATCTTGAGAGCCAAGTCTCCGATCTCAAAATGGTGAGCTTGGAATTTCTTGTTGTAACTCTGTTTTAGATGGTTTTGATAGGCTTACAAGTGTACCAAGGTGGTTTGTCTCCGCTCATCAAGCATTTCGAGCTCATGCAATCTAGAAACTTTGTATTGCTCATCATCAATAATGCCTTGTAAGGATACTCTCAATGAAGTAATTTCAACCTCGAGGGGTAATATGGCCTTAGCACCATAGACTAGAGAGTATGGAGTAGCACCCGTGGGGGTGCGAATGCTGGTCCTGTAGGCCAATAGAGCTGGCTTGAGTTGTAGGTGCCAATCGTGACCAACATCATTGACAGTCTTTTGTAGGATCTTAATGATGGTTTTGTTAGATGCCTCTGCTTGGCCGTTGCCTTGCGTGTAGTAGATGCTAGAAAATCCATGACGGATTTTGAATTTCTCATAAAGGTGTGTAACATCCTTGTTCTGGAATGGGCTACCATGGTCAGTAATAATGACCAGAGGAACTCCATAACGACTAATGATATAATTCAGGATGAATTTGGAAACTTGTTTTCTAGTGATGTATGTCATGGGGATAGCTTCCACCCATTTTGTAAAGTAATCAGTGGCTGTGATGATATACTTATGGCCGTCAGAAGATAGGGGTGTGATCTTCCCTACAAGGTCAAATGCCCACTAAGAGAAGGGCCATGGAGAAACCATTGGCTATAGATCCTGTGCTGAAGCATGAATCAAATTACCATGAATCTGGCACTTGTAACATTTCTTAGAAAATTTATGAGCATCTTTCTCCATGGTTGGCCGATAATATCCTGCTCGAACCAACTTCTTGGCAAGGCTCAAACCATTGAAATGTTCACCATAAATATCATCGTGGACCTCATGTAAGGCAGTGTCAGCCTCTCGCAAATTAAGGCATCTGAGGAGGGTTTGGTCATAGGCTCTCCTATAAAGGGTATCACTAACGATGACATAACGGGAGGCTTGGCAGACAAGAGCTCGATGCTTGTTTTGGGATAAGGTAGGGGATAATATCTGGGCAAGTAGGTAATTGTAAACATCTTGATACCAAGGGAAATCGGGACCAACAATGTCACACACGAGCTTAGATTGCGAAATACTGGAAGCAATAGCTTCTCAATGAGAAATTCACATCTCTCTTCATTAATCAACATGTCGATCATAGATGCAATAGTGGCCATAGCATCTGCTTGTTTGTTATGTACCCATGGATGTTGGCGGAAACTGATTGTGACAAATTGCTCCTTGAGAAAGTCAGCCAACTATTTGTAAGGTACTAGATTTTCATCCTTAGTTTCATAGTCATCAGTGACCTGTTGGATGACTAGTTGAGAATCACCATACACCTTGAGGTGCTAGATTTTCCATTGAATAGAAATTTTGAGTCCAGTGACTAGTGCTTCATATTTAGTAATGTTGTTGGTACATGCAAATGTGATTCTGTAATATTTTGGTATGACATCGCCTTGCGGGGTGACAAACATGACGCCTGCCCCCGACCCATGCCTAGTATGTGAGCCATCAAAATAGATTTTCCACTGATTGGATTCAGAGAAGGAAAAAATGGACTCATTTGGAAATTCTGAAAGTAACAGGTGATCATTAGGAACTGGTGCCTCTGCGAGCTGATCTACTATCTCTTGGCCTTTTATTGCTTTTCTGTCTACATACTCTATGTCAAACTCACTCAGAAGCATGACCCATTTGGCTAGGTGACCTGTGAGAGCTGATTTTCCTAAGAGATACTTCAATGGATCGATCTGGGACATGGGCATGGTTTTCTGGTGTATCATGTAATGTCTTAACTTTTGTGTGGAAAAATCCACAGCAAGACATGCTTGTTCAATGAGTGAGTAGTTTAATTCATGTCCAACCAAAGTTCTGCTAATGTAATAAATATCTCTTTCTCCTCCTTGTTCATCATGCTATGCAAGAAGAGCACCCAATGCAGTTTCTATGGCATAAATGTATAAGATAAAATGGCTTTCCTGGAATGGGAGGCATCAAGATTGGTGGATGCAATAGATAATCTTATAGTTGTTGGAACGAGTGCTCACATTTTTCATTCCAATGGAAAGTCACACCTTTATGCTGTAGATTTTGAAAGGACTGGCATTTATCTGCTAGTTATGCAATAAACCATCAGATAGACTGTAGTTTCCCTTGTAGACTTCTCAGATTCCTTAGAGTGTTTGGCAGAGGCATTTCTAAAATAGCTTGAACCTTTTATGGGTCCATTTAAATACCTCGTTGAGAGATGATATAGCCTAGGATTTTTCCAGAAACAACTCCAAAAACACACTTTTTGGGGTTTAAGCAAAGCTTGTACCCTTCCATTCTTTCAAAGATTTTGGACAGAATACTCAAATGATCTTTCCTGGTTGTAGATTTGCAGAGGAGGTCGTCAACATAATCTTCCATCAAGATGTGCATGAAGTCATGGAAGATTGTGGTCATTTCCTATTGAAAATTTTCTCTGGTGTTCTTGAGGCCGAAGGGCATGACATTCCAACAATAGGTTCCCAAAGGACATGTGAAAGTTGTCTTGGCTTGATCCTCAGGAGCAATCTAAATTTGGTTGTAACCAAAGAAGCCATCCATCAGTGATAGCATCTCGTAGCTTGCAGTCATGTCAACAATGATATCGATGTTGGGCAGAGGAAAATCATCTTTAGGGCATGCCTTATTTAGATCACATAAATTAGTGCATATTCATATGCCCCCAGTGTGCTTGCTAACAGGAACTAGATTGGAAATCTAGTTTGCATAATCTCTAATAAATCCTGCATCCAATAACTTCTTCAATTTTGCCTTTACTAGTAGAGCTATTTGGGGATGCATTTTTCTTAGCTTCTGTTTTACTAGCTTCACACCTAGCTTCAAAGGGAGGTGGTGAAGAACTAACTCAAGATCTAGGCCAGACATGTCAGCATAGGACCAGGCAAAATTGATCTAGCGTTCAAGGTTTGACAAATTCATCCTTCTCTTATGGCGAGAGTGATGCTGCAAAATATATGATCTTGGGGTTGTTTGGTGTTCTGAAGTTAATTTCCTTGGTCATTTCAATGAGCAATGCCGACTTCTCTTTTGGAGGGGGTATGTCTAGTCTTCCATCCTCGGGCACCTCAGAGAGGTTTTCACCCTCAGATACATCCTTTGTTTTTACTTTTGCATGGTCAACTGGCACCTTTCAATTTTCACCAGAGGACCTAATCTTTTTTTTATTTTTTTTATTTTTTGATTTTATCATTTTCAATTTTGCGACTGGAAGATGGAGTTGACTCGCCAAGATATGCAGTAGCAAAAAGGTCAATGGAGAACCCTTTTTTGTGGTCATCAAACGGCATGCCCTCTCAAATCTCAAAGAATTCCACTATTGCTTCATCATTTTTGAAGCAATCCAAGCTCGGTGATCCTTGCTCGTCCCAATCAATAAGCTCAGGGTAGACTAGGGGGATGTCATCGTCAGTGGTGCAGATGTTTTTGAGGCCAGAGGTAAAGGCAAATATGTAAATATCAGTGTCTTCAGAGTTAGAGGCTTGATGCACTAAAGGTTTAGGACTGGGATTCCATAAAATTCAAGACCAGGGATCAGGATTGGTTATCAGAGGGGGAATTGTGTTAACATGTTTGTCTATTGTAGGTAGGTCTGCAGGGTCAGGGAAGAAATGATCATGCTCATAAGAACTAGAGGAATAGGACGTCCATTCCCATTCATTTGAATTAGTAGTGTACTCACAACGGGGATCCTCAGATGCCTTTACATTGTTTGAAACCTCTACATTTTCACATGAGGCCACTTTTGGCATTCGAAGAGCCAAGTTGTAATGGTTTTAATCCAATGCCCAGATGAAGGGGACGACCCTTTGCAGTAATTGGTTCAACAATTCCTTGTTTTTGTACTCCAAGACCACTGTGGCCATCATATCCTTTTTTCTACATGAGTGTGAACCCGGGCCCGTATCTTTCAACGAGTATCTTAGTGGGCTCTTGTTCTTGTTTCTGTTGATCTTGGAAAATCCAGCTAGATGCATTGTCCTGTACATGTTCTTTGTTAAAACCTCTCCACAGAGTGAACGTAGGTGAGGGCATAACCTTCATGGTAGTCTTGGGTGGTTGTGCTTGCAATAAATTTGGTTTTCCATAAGATTTCGTGGAGAGAGGAAGCTTCCCAATATCAAAATCTTGTGCCATGGTATACTCTCCACACCCTTTATCTTCAATCTTCATCTTTCCTTTGACCATTTTCTCAAGGGTGTCTGCACCAACATATTTGGAGGAATTGGATGGAGTGGCTTCGCTATTGGTAGGCACCTATTGTGCAGGTCCTTCTCTCAGTTTGGCACAAAATTGGAAAGGGTTAGGATCGCCTGGGATGGTGATCTCAACTCTGTTGTGAAAGAACTTCAGACATTGATGGTACATTGAGGGAACCGCCTTCATGGAATGGATCCATGGGCATCCTAAGATCATGTTATAGGGAAAGTCTAGATCCAGGACTTGCAGTAATGTGTTTTTAGTTTTGGGCCAATTTTGATGGGCAATATGATGACTCCCTTGGAGGGACGTTCAACATCATCATATGCCTTTATTGTGATTCTCTTGGAAGGATCAATGTCACTCTCATTGTAACCAAGATCAAGAATGACCTTCAAAGTGCAGATGTTAAGCCTTGCTCCACCGTCTATCATGACTCGCCGGACTTTGGCATTATGGAAAAAGACTTCCAAATGGAGGGGGTCATTATGGCCAAGCTGGTCATGTGGAACATCATCTTTTGAAAAAGTGACATGCTGGGATGCAGAGAAGTGCCCCACCTGAAACTGGTTAGTGTCAATCTTGGTCAGAATAGTGGACTCTTTCAATGCTTTGTCAAGGACCTCCTTGTGCTGGGGGGATGTGCGTAGAAAATCAAGGATTGATATCAAGGTGGGGGTCTTACCCAACTGGTCAACAAGGTTGTAATCTGAAGATACCTTGGGTTTGGATGGTGCACCAGACACACTAATCTTGGTATAATGGGTAGCAACTGCGCATTAAGGGTTACTATCCTAGAAGGTCAGAGTGGACACACATGACTCGGCCTCAAAGAAATAATTGATGGTATAGTCATAGCTAGTCCGAGTATAATTGACATTGTTCTTGGAATTTGAATTCGACGTAGAGGCATTTCCCTTTTCATGATCAACCAAGGGGTTTGTGAATATAGTATGGTCAGCATTGGAAGATCCCACCGTGGGTTCAACTTCAATCACACCTTTATTAATAAGGTCTTGCACCTTGTGTTTTAACTGGTAGCAAGAATTGGTTTTGTTTCCTTTTGTCCAATGGTAATCGCAATATTTGTTGTCGTCCCACCAAGGGGGTTTCACTGCTGGCAGATCACGGATCTTAGGTAATTGAATGTAATTTTTTTGCAATAGCTATTGCAGGACTGAATGGAGTGGTTCACCCAATGGCGTTGAACTTTCTTTGTGGTCCATCTTTGTTTCTCGGTGGTCGACGTTGCTGATTTTTTTGCGCGTTATCATTCGTTTATCCTTGAGGTTGTGTTGGATTTGGTGCTGGAGATGGTGCTTGAGTCATTGTTTGCATATTGGTGACAGTAGGTCCTTTGAGACTCACTTTCTATTGTGTTGTGTTGACTGTCTATGCGTCAACAACGCCGTCATTTGTGACATTTTTATTCTGAGACCAAAATTTTGGCTTGTCACTGGAAGTGCTCACATTTTGATTATCCTTGTTGATTTTTAATACTCCCTTTTTGATAAGAGCATCTTCAATGTTGATTCCCTTTTTCATGAGATTTTGAATTGTACTTGGTCATTTTATTTTGAGCTCATATATCATCTCAGGTACCAAATTTTGGATAATAATCAAATTTGTTGTTCTTTTGGCACATCAAAAGGGCATTGACTCACCAAATTCCTCTATCACAATAGGAAGGTCATAAAATATTCTCCAACCTTTTGTTTGGTTGTGCATAAGTCAATCAACATAACCTCACTTGATATGTTGAACGCAAAGTGAGATGAATTTGTCGGCTAGTTCTTTCCAAGATTTGATATTGCAAGGTAGTTTAGAGTACCACTCCATTGCTTGACTCCCACGGCTTCAAAGGAAGAGTCTCATAAGGTATGTTTCATTGTTGTTAACCTCGATGCAAGACGTATAAAATTCTCGAATGTGATTGATTGGATTGCCTTTTCCTTTGTATTTCTCAAACTTGGGTACTTCAAAATTCTTGGGAAAAGGAGGCATATAAATGCTTGGATCGAATAGATTAGGACATAGGTCTCATTCCATATAGAGTGTCTTTGTGTCCTTGACATGTAGATCATTTAGTTTCTTCTGCAAGCATTGGATTTGTTGAAGCATTTCATCATTCTGTGAAGGCTTCACTGCCTTTTTATGTTTATCAGAACAATGTGTTTTCCTAGAAACCATTGAATGTCGACTATATTCTGAGGCCCGATATGATTCTGATGATTCAGACGAGATGTCATGGATCGATGCCACATGTTGTCTGGCATGTTGCTGGGGATCTTCCACATGTTGTTGATTTATTGGTGGAGGATTATATTTTTGACCTTGTGTCACATAGTACAGTTGAGAAACTTGCGGTTGATATCAGGGTGCATATTATTGTTGTTGAGTTTGCACCCCATGTTGTTGTTATGACACATTTTGTTGTTGTACAACATATGGTTGTCGCTGCTGAATATATGGTTGCTGAACATGTTGTTGTTGTTGTTGTTGTTGTTGTTGTTGAACATGTTGTTGCCTTTGTTGTTGAGCATAATGTTGTTGTAAAGCACTTTGCTATTGTTGTATATATTGTTGTTGTAAAACATATTGTTGTTGTAGAGCAGGTTGTTGCTGCTGTACATATTGTTGGGTATGTTGTTGTTGTTGCGGGTGCACTTGTTGCACCTTTGGACCTTGCACATGTTGTACAACAGGATGAGATTCTTAACCCATCGGCATTGTCAGTGGTTGCATGTTATGATCTTGTTGAAATCCAAGTGCTCCAAGTATGCCATCAAGATTTGTAGTCTTACATTTTTCTGGTTGTGCTTGAGACATCATGTTAGCTTGGGCTGAAAATTGAGGTTGCACTGGTTGCACTACATCTATAAGTGGTGCTTGTTGAGGTGCTTGGGCTTGTTGCACTTGTTGTATTACATGTGCTGGTTGAGTCACCTTAGGTGGAATTGGCATAGTATCCACAAGGCTCTTCTTCTTTTTATCTTGCAATTGATTTGGTATAGTTGTAGCAATTGCATTAGATACATCAAATGTGGGTACCCTTGGTGGTTCATTAAATGGTCCTTTGGATGTTGTTGCATTTGAAGTGCTTCCTAGGAATGTTGTATGTGCTACCAAAGGAGGACCACTTTGTTGTGTTTCTTCAAAAGGGGGTAGATCTGGCATTCCCCAAGGAAATGTGAACGTTTCATTTGATCCTTTTGGAAAGCGATTCTTTAAATCAATCCTCCATGTTCTTTTAGGACCTTTTTTAGGGATTTGTGTAGCATCCGTCGTCTCGCGAGGGGGGAGTGCTACTTCTTCAAATAAAGGACTATCCAATGGTCCATACTTTTCCCTTGGAGGAATATCGACAGTTAAATCATTTTGCTGTCTTTTTTTTGTTAGCTCCATAGCTAACTCATCGAAGGGTTGCTCTTGCTTTTCTCTATCCCGCACCACTAAGGCTCGGTTATCTTCCAAAGTATATAGTGGGGGAGTTTGATATTTTGAGAATAATTGAGGATTTTTCTTTTGAATCGCTTTGATATATCATCTCAGATCTTAAGTCATGAGGTATGTTAATGTCTGCTGAATTTTCTTGTTCTTAACGGCCTCATCAATTTCCTCTTTAGGTAAATCTTTGAAGGAAGCAAATGTTCCATGTGAGCCTCTGGAATCTGAAGAGGGACTTGAGACATTGCCATGATCTTGATTATCTGGTGGTGGTGGAGGAGGTTGATAAGATCCAAAATCTATGTTTGGCATAGGTTGTTGTTGCAAATAATTGGATTGGACTTGATTGATTTGAGAAGTTTGTTGGCATTCCTCCTCAGGTGTAGGGGGGACACTACCTTGGCCAGGTGGCATTGGTACAAAGATTGGTTCAAAGGCTGGGGTAGGTCCCCACTGAATAGTTCCAAAGTTTGGGGAATCATTTGAAGGATATCCTATGTTGCATAGATCATTGCTTGAAGTAGGTTCTTGAGGAAATGTGACATGTCTTGGGTCATGAAATGTTTGATGCACTTCTTCCAATGGTTGCATGTTGATTAGGTCACTTTGATTATGATATGCAACACCTTGTATTGGATCAAAAGGTAATTGTGATTCTAGTTGTGATGTAAACATAGGTAAATGAGGATCTTGGTGCCCTTTGGATGCTTGAGATCTTGTGAAAACTGGGATGATTACTATATGCAAATGCAAGATTTTTCATGTTGAGTTCACCAAATGTAAGATGAGAAAAGGGACTAGAAATCATATCTAGGTAACCAAAAACCCTAAACAATATGCTACCCTAACTAATATAACATTAAAACCATTTGAAACAAGAGTTCAAACATATTAAAAATAACACAAACAAACTCCCTTCAAATGTAGTTCTAATGCCCTTCTTTCTTCTCCATAATGAGATTAATGTTGCTCTTTGCACACACACTTTGCACAAGAAGCCAATTTTTCTAATGAGAATACTAGAAGATTTATGATTCTTGAGGTTCTCAAAAATCTTGTAGTTAACCTTGAATGAGAGGAATGCATTCCATTTTATAGAAAATGAGAGACATTTTGTGAGATAGCACAAAATCTATGCATAAATGCAGATTTTGGTTGGTAGGATGTTAGGAAGCACAATATGGAGGAGATCAAATGAGGAGATATTGAGGAGATTAAAAATATTTGTGAAGCACCTTAATAGGGATGAGAATCCTCAATTAAGGGATATGATATTTAGGTGGGATTAGGAATCATTAATCAATTTAATAATTCAATATTCTCAAATATTCCACAAAATCAAATTAGATTTATGAAATTATAAAATATCTCATAAATTGTAATTAGCCAATTAATTAATAAAAATTAATTAATTGTTGGAGACTTAGAGAAAAGGGAATATATAAAGTTTTTTTATTTATTCGATTAGGACCTAGGATAAATTAGGGATTATTCATCCAAAGGGGGAAATTAGTGGGTTATAAGTCAGATTGAAGATGTTGATGTCGAATTGAAATGATTTTGATAATATTGATAAGGTTTAGGATCAATTCTAAGGGTTCTAGAATAGTTTAGGAAATCATGAGGCATCGATGAGCTTTGACAATGCGCTCGTGTAATGATGATTGGAAATGATTGAAAAGTGCTAATGAACTTTGATGGTGTCACAAGATTGAAATTGAAATGAGGAAACATCGATGATCTTTGACAATGTTCCCGAAATGATAATCAGAAATAGTATTGAAAAATATGAACAACACTATTGAATTGATATTGATAGATTGATAGCGATAACAACGATGATCTTTGACAATGTTATCAAATGGCTGATTAAGGAGATACGTGTTGGAATAGTCCCAAAGGATAACTGAGAGGGGGGGGGTGAATCAGTTATCAACTAATTTAATTATTTTCTTTACTTAGATATCAATTAACATAAATCAAATGCACATTTAGATAACACAATAGAGAACACAACAATTTTGGTTATAGGGAAACCAAATAGGTAAAAACCTTGGTGAGAATTAGCATCCACAAAGAACTGTACTTGAGTATAATTATCCATGTTAGGATATCTTGCAACCCTGTTAAGAGTTGTTCTTTACAATGCAATAAGTACAAAGACCTTGTTAAAGGTTGGACCCTGTTAGGAGTCTTTTACAAGTAACCCTATTAGGGGTGAGGACTCACTGTCCAAAATCTTACTTCTAAAATGGTGAAGGCTGCAACCTTCAGCAGAACAGATGTACATTATATCTGATAGATGAATTGTTTGAGTAGACATGCTGTCTTGATCAGTTCCAATGAATTTTAATCTTCTTCTATTTCTTCACATAGTTCTTCAACTTATTCTGTCTGACTTTCTGCTCTCTTCTATCTATTGTTTTTCACTTCATTTTCCCACTTAGCAAACACAATTGAACTGCTATTTGTATATTCACCAAGGATAAGGTCATGATGGTATCTGGGAATACTTCATCAACTTCTTTGTCAGCTTAACTAACCACGCAATCAAAGTTAGAACCGCGCAACTCAAACTGAATAGACGTAATGCTTCACAAAGTCGGCTTCACCAATTTTACTCCAATATCACAATTCTATTAAAACATGCTTGGCACCTTTGTACAATCATCACTAACTCATAACTAAACATTAATACAAACACACATATCCCAAAGATAGGCGCAACTCAAGAAACACTGTATTTACGTCGGCTCTAGACAGATAATCTTCTAACGTTGTAATTGCCATAACTGATTAACATAAGTCAACTGAAACTTCATATCTGTCTCGGTGTGAATGCACATAGAATCTAGAACATGTATACACCATGGAAATAAACACACATAGCTCCAAAACATCTATATGGATAATTTCATATAGAAACTGTTGTATATTATATGTTGTCATCAATGACAAACATACAATCAATTATTTGCATAGAAGCAAATCTCCAACAATACAAAGCATCGATGATCTTGGACAATGCTCTTGAAATGATGATAATATTGATCAAATTGAATTAGGGTTTGATTGATTGGTTTGAAATTGGGTTAATTAGGCATCGGTGATCTTGGACAATGCCGCAAAATAGTCAGAATGAGTCCAAACAATTCTGCAAGTGATTAGGAATAGAATAGGATAGGTTTGAATCAATTTAGGAAGGTTTGAAATGGTTTAGGATTGAATAGGACCAGTTTAGGATCGAATAGGATTGAATAGGATCGAATACAATTGGTTTAGGGTTGATCGAAAATGATTTGGAAAATGATCGATTTGGTAGAGAGAGTAGAGTTGTTATTAAATAATTGAAGGATTTTGCAATATTCAATCATTAATGAAAAACACAATGTCACCATATAATAAAGATCATATGCGCAACATAGAGGAATAATTAGGTCACAAAACAATGTTTCGATTGTAATGCTAAAAATGTTAAAACAACAGGTTCAAACCATTTTTAGGTGTCTACATTTTGATCTGAGTATTCACTGATATATGTCTGAGATAGCTATTTCTAATTCTGATATGTTCATGGGTTCTCTTTGTTTGATAGATGTTTATATTTATGCACATATGGTTATGTACTTGGTTTTTTTATGATTTAGAATAGATTCATGTGATGATTTCATTTATGCTCTTGGAATTATTACTGATATATAGATGTGTTTAGAATGATTCTAGATGAATATGCAGATGTATGTTATTGATATTTTCTTTATGCAAATATTATGTATGGATAAACTTAGGATGTAAAAAGAAATGCAATGCTTGAATGCTTTATTTTTGTATTTTATGTTTCCCATTTATGAATGTAAAATGTATGCCATGGAGATGCAACAACATGGATATATCAGTAATATAGATTAAGTAGTCAACTTGGATTTCGAATGAACCGGGAAATCATTTTGAGCTCAACCCTTATATTTTTTTCTAAAATGAATCATGTAGTATTTAAATGCGTCTAATTGCAGACTTCTAGGACTGTCGCTGATTTTTATATATTGTAGCATTTTATCATCATTGGGCATTTGTGTAACGGACATCATCAGATAGTACAACTGTCACTAATACCTAGAAAGTATCATGAAAGTATGAATACTCTGTTTATTGCATGCAATGTCAAAAATAAACGTAAGCATCAAGGCATAGAGGCAAGGATGACTTTTCAGTTATCTGCTTTTTCTTTAAGAATCATCTTTTGTTCGTGTGTAATGTAAGATATGTGACCCGCAATGACCTTCAATATCCATATCCTTGGGTGCATAATGTTTCGCACACCTTACTTAGATTTTGATTAGAAATAGACAAGGAAATTTGTTCAACCTCACCGTAGTTTACACATAACAAGGATCGAGATATATGTGGCTATCCACTCATGTTGGCAGCTCTTACCATAAACATCCAAGTTAGGTGAAATTTATAGGATCATTGAAACAATCACCATACAGAGAAAACCAAGAAAACATTATTCCCCCTGTCCTTGCGACTCTTTGTCTTTGAAATAGACATCATAGAGTAACTTGGAAAACATAACCATCAACAATTGATAATCAGTCAAAGAAAATTCATAATTGCTTACATGCCCCTAGTTTGAAACATAATGGGAACATAAAAAAGTCATAATCAAACCAAGATTAGTATAAATGTGTTTAAGTGGTATTAAGGAATATCATTGATTCATTGTTTAATCACCGTAGATAAATCATTAATCACAACTTGGAATCAAACAATATATTTTTATGTCTAAGTAAATTAGATAAACTTCTTCAGCAATTGAAATCCAATTTAGTGTTTAGGAACATTGTTTGATTAAAGTGTTGAGAAATACTAGTATGATGTTTGTTATAGGTAGGTGGTGTTTAAGAAACACCCTTGTTTGTGAAAGTGAGGTTTTGATGCAAGTATTAATAAATATTGTTTGTAGTGGAAAACCATCCTATACAAGAACCTAGGATAACCTAGCAAACACAGACTGACTATGCTAGAAAAGATGCCCCCTAGTGCAGAATGACTATCCCTAAAACGCAAATGTAGACAAATCCCAGGAAAGGATAGGACATTTGTAAGGAATTCACAGTCAACCAATAGCACCGGTGTGATCGTGAAAGATTAGTGTTAACATTGCATTGATAGATGGAGCACAAAGTATAAGTGACGTATGTTTGCCAGGTTTTCACCACTTGGAAATTTTTTATTTATTTTTGCTGCCAAGACACCTGTTTGCCAGGTTTTTGCCAAGACACTTTTCTATTTTTCATTTTTTTTGTTTTTTTTTGTTTTTTCTCTTTATTTTTTGTTAGTATCAAGGCGCCTGTTTGCCAATTTTTCACCAAGAATACCTTTTTCAGGACTTTTTCCACTGTGTTTGGATTTCTTCAGGATCAATTTTTTGAGAACTTTTCCCACTTCACGGGCCCTTTCAACCAAATGTCGAGCGTAGAACCACTTCAAGTGTAGGGTATTGATGGGATCAAGAAGAAAATCTCCCTTAGGTGTAGCTAATTGATAAGCCCCAGTCCCAAAAGTTGCAGTTATAAAAAAAGGCCCCAGCCAGTTGGGTTCAAACTTACCCTTTTGTTCTCTGTTTGGATGATTTTTAGGATTCTCTCTTAGAACGAGATCCCCCACTTGAAATTGTCATGGCTTTACCTTCTTGTTTTATCCTTTTGACATTCTTTTCTGGTACACTTTGAGATGATCGAACACTTGTTGTCTGTGCTCATCTAGTAGTTCTAGTGCATGAATCATATTAATGTGGTATTGTTCATCTGTAACAAGACCTTGGAGAGATACTCACAAAGATGGAATTTATACTTCAATGGGTAGCACTTCTTTTGCACCATAGACTAGAGAAAATGGTGTGACTTCTCTTGGTATTCAGATACTTGTTCTATAGGCCCATAGTGTCAGATTTAGTTGCAAGTGTCAGTCTCTTCCAGACTTACTCACAGTTCTATGTAAGATTTTTAGAATGTTTTTGTTTGAATCCTCAGCTTGTTCATTACCTTGAGGATAATAGATTGAAGAACAATGCTGAGTGATATGAAACTGTGTACAAAGGTCCTTGATAACTTGGTTTTTGAACTGACCCCCATTGTCTATTACAATAGAAGAGGGTATCCCATACCTACAAATGATGTAGTTCAAGATGAACATAGAAACCTGTTTTCTTGTGGCTTTGATAAGTGGCATTGTTTTGACCCACTTAGTGAAATAATCATTGGTCGTAATGATGTACTTGTGTCCACTTGAAGAATTAGGATAAATCTGTCCAACATGATAAAAGGCCCATTGTTGAAATGGACAATGTGTTATAAAAGGTATGAGTTCTCTGGTTGGGGCATGGATAAGGTTTCCATGTGTTTGACATTTGTGACATGTTTTAGAAAATTGCATGACATATTTCTCCATTGTAGGCCAATAGTTTCCAACTCTTAATAATTTTTTAGCTAATGAAAAGCCACTCAAGTGCGATCCACATACACCTTTGTGAACCTCTTTTAATGCACGAACAAACTCTTCTTGTTGTAAACACCTAAGAAGCATTTCATCAAGACCTTATTTATATAAGTTAGTAGTGACGAGAACATAACATGATGATGTCCTAATTAAAGCTCTTTTTTTTATTCCTAGATAACCCATTAGGTAAGGTTTGATCAGTAAGATAAGAAATTATTTTGGCATATTGGGATTGGTCTTGGGCATTTAAGGCACAAATCACTTGAAATTCAGGTGTATCAAAGGCTGGAAAGGCTAATTCTTCCACCAAGAAGTCATAGCGGAATTGGTGTTCTTCCAGTTGTAACATGGATGCTAGCGTAGCCATAGCATATGCAACTTTGTTTTCCATTCTTGGAATTTGTTGGAATGTGATGAAAACAAAGTAACTTTTCAAATCTTCTACCAGTTGTTTTTAAGGCATTAGTTTCTCCTGTTTTGTCTGATAATCACTATTAACTTGGTTGATAATGAGCTGAGAGTCACCATACACATGCAACTCTATAATTTTCTATTCCATAGAAATCTTGAGTTTGTTCACCAATGCTTCATATTATGAGATGTTTTTAGTGCATAGAAACATCAGTTTATACACTTTAGGTATCTTATAGCCTTGAGGAGTGATAAATAGTACCGCTGCTCTAGATCCTTGTTGTGTGAAAGAACCATCAAAATACATCTTCCATGGATATTTATTTAAGTGCATGATTGTCTCATCTGGAAATTCTATAATCAAAGGTGCATCATCTTGTAATGGTGAATCAACTAGTTGATCTACTAGGAATTTTCCATTGATAACCCTTTTGTCTACATACTCAATATAAAATTCACTTAGTATCAAGACCCATTTTGCTAGTCATCCTATCAGTGCTATTTTACTCAAGAGGTATTTAAGAGGGTTAATTTTTGCAATAAGTTTCATTGTATGTGAGAGCATGTAGTGTCTCAACTTCCGAGATGCAAAAAAGACCACTAAGAAATCCTTTTCAATGATACTATAGTTGAGTTCATAAGACACCAAGGTCCTGCTGATATAATAAATCACCCTTTCCTTTTTATTTTTATCCTCTTGTTCTAGCAATACTCCAAGTGATGTAGCTATGCTAAGATATAGAGTAGTGATGGTTTTCACGAATAGGTACCATGAGAATAGGAGGATTAGCTAGGTAATTTTTTAATTCTTTGAAATTCTTTTCACAAGGCTCATCCCATTTAAAAGTAACACCTTTATGTAGCAATTTTGTGAAAGGTTGTGCTTTATCTGCCAGTTGGGACATGAACCTCCCGATGGACTGAAGTCTTCTTTGAAGTGTCCTCATTTGACTGATATTGCGAGGAGGTGGCATTTCTATTATAGCTTTTACCTTTTCGGGGTCCACATCAATTCCTTTAGCTAATACAATAAACCCTAAGAATTTCCTTGATTGGACTCCAAATGCACTTTTCTTTGGATTAAGCCTTAGTCGAAATTGCTCCATTTGATCTAGTATCTTTCTCAGGTTTTCAGTGTGAGTTGTTCTTATTTTTGAATTGGCTAAGGTATCGTCCACATAGTCCTCCATGTTTTTGTGTATAATATTGGGGAAGATTGTTGTCATAGCTCGTTGATACGTAGCTCCAGCATTCTTTAGCCCAAATGGCATGATGTTCCAGCAAAATGTTCCCCATGTGCATGTAAATGCTATCTTTTCTTGGTCCTCAAGAGCAATCTTTATTTGGTTACAACTTGAGAATCCATCCATGAGTGAATACATTTGATATCCTGCTTTTAGATTTATAATCATATCAATATTTGGCACTGGGAAATCATATTTAGGACAAACTTTGTTTAAGTCCCTAAAGTCTGTGCAAATCCTGATAGAGTTATCTATTTTAGAAATGGGTACCACATTAGAAATCCATCCTACATAAGCGATGACCCTTATGAATCCAGCTTTTAATAGTTTTTCCAACTCTGCTTTGACCAATAATACCACATGTGGGTGCATCTTTCTTAGTTTTTGTTTGACGGGTTTAATTCCAAGATCTATAGATAAGTGATGCATTATTAACTCAGGATCGAGTCCAGACATATTAGTATAAGACCATGCAAAGTTGATCTTCTTCTCTTTGAGGAATTTAGTAAATTGTATCTTTTCTTCTTCTGATAATGATTATGCCAGGTGAACAAATTGAGGAGCTTATGTTGTTCCCAAATTAACTGGTTTTGTTGGTTCTATCAGTACTGAAGATCTTTCTTGGAAGTGCTCAGGGAGGATATCATGAATCTCATCTTTTGGAACCTTTGAGAGGTTTTCATCATCATATACACCTTTTAGTTTTCCTATTTTAGAATATGATACTGCCACAATGTGGTTTTCAACATCAGTTCTTCCTTTCTTTTTATTTTTATATTTGTAACTAAGAAAATTGATATCCTCCTCTGCCAGGTCACACTCCTTGCATTGGTGGAAGAAGGATAGGGTTCTCAAGCATTTAGATAACATGCAAAAGTATAGTCATTGGGAAAGTTCATGATATGAGTAGGGTCTGAAATGGTCCAATCAATAAGGTTAGGGTTTACCAAGGATAATTATTCAGATTTTTGTAAGGACAACATTGCGTCAGCATCAAGACTATTAAATGACAAGACATGTTCCATTAAGTCATCTTCTATAGCGTTTAGATCAGAAAGAGTCAAATCATCATTATTAGGGTCATTGTTAGTAATATGTGGACCTAACTCTAGCAAATCATCATTTGAGCTTTCTTCTTCTTATCTTATCATATTGAAACTAATGTCTTATATCCTTTGAATGTCCTCTAAACCTAGTAAAATATCAGTATCTCCATTAATAATCATGGGTAGTGGTATCTCATTTGATTCTGTGACAACAGTAGTGGTAGGGGAAGGGTGAGAACTTTATTCTCTCTCCAATAGAGGCAAAAATTTATGAATTACATCTACCTCAATTTCCATGGTAGCATCAGACATGTGATCCCACTCATAATCATGTGAGTCTGTGATTTCGTCATCAGATCTATTTAAAAACTTAGGAATAGTTACTTGATGTACCGTATTAGTCATTTGTGGATAAAAGTGTGGTAAATCTAGGACATATGAAATTGTCACCAATTGCCCCTAGTTAGGATGTACATCTTTGTGTTGGGGTATTTCTTCATGAGTTTATTCTAGTTGTTGTAGTTCTGGAGAGTCTTCTTCTTCTTCCTCTTCTTCTTGGACATCAGTTTGTGATAACAAAGGAACATAATGCTCTAGTTGTGCTACAAAAGTAGGTACATATCTTTCTCCTTGATATTCGGGATCCTCAGTACCAATGTGTAGTAATCATTCATATGTACAAGGTATAAGTTTTGTGTCTTCTTCTTCACCATCACTTCCTTCATCAAAGATTGGACCATCTCTTGAAGTAGGATGTTCTGAGTTGTTGGTTAAACCTAACCATGTTTTGTCTTTGGTGCCTCTGAATTCCATGTGTATAGGCTGAATGAGTCCTTTGCCTTTATCTCCTAAAGGTCCCTTCCCTTTGTGTTCTATTTTTTTAAGAAGGTCATAACCTTTGCCATACTTTTTGGGAGATATCTCAACATGTTTTACCTCATTTTCTCTTTGTTCCTCTTTATAGAGCCAAGCCAAGACTTATTTATCTTCCTTTTCATCCTCTTGACAAGTAGAGGCTCTAACCATACTAGTTGGTTTATGAATGTCTTGTTCTTTTGATACAGTGGGTGTGAAAGATGGGAACAATTTACCATAAGATCTTGGAGACATGGGAATGTTAGTCAATGATGGTGTCATGTCTATTTTGTATTCCCCCATGCTAGTTTCTTCAATTTTTAGTGTCTTTCCAAAGCTTCTCATCACCATGTCTTTAGAGGTTTCAGGTGGGAATTCTTTTGGGACTTTCTTATTGTAAGGAACCATACTGTGTGCTTTAATATTGTTGCAAGTGTAGCTTGAATCTGCAAGAATTGTCACTTCCACCCCATTGTGTGGGAATTTGATGCATTGATGGTAAGTAGATGGCATTTCTTGCATTTCATGTATCCAAGGTCTCCCTAATAGTATGTTATAGGCCAATGGTAGATCAAGAACTTGGAAAATCACATTGCGTTCAATTGGTCCTATTCTGATTGGTAAAACAATGAGCCCTTTGGATGGTCTTTCCTCTTCATCGTAAGCCTTGATGGTTATCTCACTTCTTGAATCAATTGTTTGTTCTAAAATACCTAGTCTCCTGATTAGATTGAGAGTACATATATTCAACCCTGTACCTCCATCTATTAGTACATGTTTTACATGGGATTTATGAATCAAGACTTCAATGTGAAGGGGTTGGTTATGTGTGGATGAGTCAAGGACTTGTCATATTCCTCTAAAAAGGAGAGGTAATGTGGAGTTGATATGTGATTGACCATCGTCTGGAAATTTTCTATATCTATGTCTTTCAGAACATTTGCAGAATGTAGGGCTTGTTCAAGGACTTCCCTATGCACTGAAGAGATCTTTAATAACTCAAATATAGAAATTTGAGCTGAGGTGCTTTGCAATTGGTCTACCAAGTTATAGTTAGCAGATGGTATAGTAATTATTTGCCTTCTTGTTGATAGTTTAGGAATTGTGACAACAAGTTCTTTAGAGGATGTCACTTGCTTAGATGAGGAGTTAACTCCTTTAATCGTGACTTGTGCTTGGCTTCGAGTTACCACATTCAAATGTGTCATTTTGTCTTTGGCACCTTTGATAGTGATCACATTGATTGATTCACTTTTTATTTCCAACATATTGATCACATTATCATGATGAGAGTAGGTGTAGTTGCCTTCATTTCCTTTATCCTTTAGAATCTTCCCATTTTTCATAGTTAGGGAATGATTTTTTATTGCCATGTGATCTTCATTAGAGGTATGTTCTTCCACTTTGTTTTTTCCTCCCTCGATGAGGTCTTGTATAATGTGTTTGAGCTTAACACATTCATTAGTCTTATGTCCTTTGTTCTTATGAAAGTCACAATAGGCATCATCATTCCACCACCTTGGTTTAACTTTTGGTTCCCATGGTTTTGATTACGGTATTGTGAGGACTTTGTTATCCAAGAGCATCTTCAAAACTATCCCAAGAGGTTCTCCCAATAGATTAAATTTTCTTTGAGGTCTAGACGTCCATGGTTTACTCTTGTTGGTATCATTGTTTGTTCTTGATATTGTGGTTGTTACCTTATCTTCTTTTCTTTCTTTTAATCTGTTTGTGAGATTAAATACAACTATTTTAGCATTTGCATTTGATGCTTCCACACTCCATCACTAAGAATATTCTTGTTCTTGTTCCACCATTTAGGTTTGTTTTTATAGTTGTTAGATTTATTGTCACTTTGGAGTGTTATCTCTCCTTTCTTGACCATAACATCTTCAACACGAATATCATTCTTGATCATTCTATAAAAACTAGGAGAATCTTGCATTTATAAAGCATAGTTCATTTCAGGTACCAAGTTATTGATAAATATTTCCATCTTTTCAGATTCGGGTATTGCTCTTGAGTACCTTGCAAAGATTCTCCTCCACCTTTGAAAAAAGTGTGTAAAGAATTCACCCATTCATTGTTTCATGTTATAAATATCCTTCATGGTTACATTATGTTGTATGTTGTAGGAGTAATGTTGGACAAATCGTTGAATTAAATCCTCAAAAGATTGCACACTTGGTGTGAGTTTGGAGAACTATTCCATAGCATTTCCACCTAGACTTCCCAGAAATAGCCTCATTAGATAATTTGGTTCATGCATGTACTCTATGCTTGGAACACAAAATTCTCTAACAATGTCATGTGGATCCATTTCTCCCATGTATTTTTCATATTTGGGTCATGCCATGTTTGGTGGAAATGGAACCATGTTTATACTATTGTCAAAAGGAAATGGGCATATGTGTTCCAAAGAGTATTTCTTCGTTGGTTTAGTCTTTTCTTGTTTGAGTGTCGCAAGTTCTGTTTGCATTTGAGTTAATTGCTTCATGAGTATGGAAATAGGTGTTTGTGCTTCCTTTTCCTTCAACCTCTCAACATAATAGTCTTTAGGGATTTTGAATCCAAGAGAAGCTAAGTGTAGGAAGTATTTCTCTTTGTCTTCACCAATGATCTTTTCCAAGGTATTTTGGAACTTCCTACTTTGTTTGAGTTCTTTATACTCCTCTTCCTATATGTCTTCATCACTATCCAAATCAAACAAAGGACAAACATGATTTTGTTCTTTTTAAATTTCTCTATCATCATGGTCTTGGCTATTTTCCTCAAAATTCACACTCCATTTGTGATGAGGTGCATCCATTTCGGGTGAGTCGATCAAATAGGGGGTTGCGAGATGTCTCTCCTTGTTGAAACTTGAGTAATATAGGAGGTCTCTCTAAGTCATCAGCAAGGTATTTTTTATGTATTGTGTTAACCATGAAAGCTAGGTCTCAAATTTATCAAAAGTTTTCCAATAATGTCAATAGGATTTCCAAATTGTCCAAATAGGTGTGTCCAAGTTGTGAAAGAGTGTATGTGTTTTTTTAGAGTGATTGACTCCAGCGTCAAAGGGTTAGAATGCCCTAATAGTGAGCTGGGAATCAAGAGGTTTTGTTGAGTGAAAAGACCACACATTTTGGGACCAATTGTGAGAATCCAAAAGGACATGCAATGTAGACTTCCAAATAAGTTGTGAAATAGCGACAGGCAGACCAACAAGAGAAACAAGACTAGATTGAAGAGCTGAAAGTGTATCCATAAATAATGAGTTTCTGAGAGTGACACGTGTGCAAGTACCCATTATGCTAAATGCGACTCACTAGATGCAAGACTTGATATACAAGATGCAAGCTTATGCAGACTAAATGTGAGCTTGTGCAGACTAAATGCGGGCTTCTTTCCCATATATGAGTTAGGAATCCCTAAATGTGAGCAAGTTCCCTAGATGCGAGCCTTTGCAACCAAATGTGATCTAAAAATGACTAGATGCGAACCTCTGATGGTTTTTACAATTTTTGTCTCAATTTGTCTTGAAGTACGTAAAATTTTGTCTAATAACAGAATCTATCTGAGACTTTCTAGAGTGTGTTTGAACATCATGTAAGTCAGGGATTGAAAATTGTTTCTTGTTTTAAGGAATTTATCGTGTTAGTGCATTTTAAGACACATCAAGCAATGTTCATTAGGTGACCAAACACATCCCTATTCCCTAGATTCTAGGCATAGAGTGAAAATATTTTCTCGTAGACTCAAGTACACACTCACATGCTAATTAGAATACAACCATCACCAAGCACGCAATGGCTCCAGTCATGATGTCGTATTAGCCGACTCAAAATGCAAGTGAGGGCATAAAATGACGAGTATCTTAGGGCAATTACTATTTGCCTTGCACAAATATTGTCACCCTTTCAGAGATAAACTGGGTTGTTTTTTACTACAAGTGTTTATTAATTGTGGGTATCTATTCACAATCGTCCCCCATAGAATTGCACAAGGAAAAATCAAGGCGTATAGCCCTATGAGTACTCAAATGTGTGTAGTCTCGCAAGAAAGATTCAAGCAGCTCCGCTCCACACACACTTAAGCATGTCCAAGGAATGATGTCAAAATTCCAAGGACAAAAATGACTATGTTTTCTGAGGGTTTGGCCTTCAAGGAAGCATATTCATTATAGTGAGATGGAAGGGTTGGCGTTCACCTGTCCTCACTTGGTTCATTCCTGGGAGATTTTTTCCTCAACTAGAAGGCCCTCTAATGTTTTGAAAGAAAGTAAAAGGATTGGTGACTTAGGAGTCTAGATTTATGATTCTTCAAAAGAAGAAGAGCATACTCTCCTATCCATGTCATTTTCTCCTATAAGCACATCAAGCATGTTCATTTCCTCAGATTTTATAACTCAAGACTTAATCCCCCATAATGAGTTTCTAATTTTTTGACTTGGGAAAAGAGCATAATCCTATAGTTGGACAAAGAATCATGTTTAAATCTTATTATTTAAGTGCCTATTGTAAGAATTGACAAAATATGTGTAAGAAAAGTTTGATTGTTCATTTACTTCCAATTTTAGCAAATTTTCTTGTTCAATTACTCCAAATTCTAATCAAATTCTAAGTTGACTTTTGAGTTTATGATTTTCCATAAAAGAAAAGAGCATAATCCTCTGATCAATTTAGTAAATTATAGAAAATGTACTTAAGATTTGAAAATTTGCAAGAATAGAGTTAAGTTGAATTCTTTTGGCAACCTACAAACCACTAGTTAGTAGTTTTCCTCCAACTTTTTGATAAAAAAGTCTTTGACAACCATCTACAAGAAATTGTTAGGCTGCTCAACATCCAAAATAGTCATGGTTAGCAGATTATTAGTTAACTTTAAAATTTGAAAAATAGCTAACCAAATGTGACTACCTTTACTAAATGTGAGACAAGAAATGCAGGATGTGATTAAGGATCCTGAAAGCGAGCCTTTGCAACTAAAGACGATGCAAAAATTACCAGATGTGAGCCTTTACAAGATGTGATGTGAGATTCAGTAGATGTGATTTAATAAATCTCGGATGCGAGGATATTTACCAGAAATGAGCCTTTACAACTAAAGACAATATTTGGTCACTAAATGCGACTTTGTACCTGAAAATAGAGAGCACAAATGAGTGAAAAAAGTCTTAGAAATGAGGATAAATCTAAGGATTTTCCCCAGGGTGAGTGCCATAAATGTGTGTGTATTTATTGGACTTGCAAGCTGCAACACAACACTTCAATATGTCATTAGATTAGTGATAAAAACATAAAAGATTAGAGGAAAAGAACATATAAACCACTAAAACTGACATATTGTTTCCTATCTAAGAAGAGTATGGTAAATTCTATAATTGCCCTCAGATTATGCATAAATCAATGACATATACAAGCTTAGAATGGAAGATTCAAGAAGAATGCAAGCCAAATTCTAAATCAAATTTCATTTTAGAGCTCCAAAGAAAGATTATGAAATTATGTGAATAATGAACTAAGAATGAATTTAGATGTCTACAAAATTAGAACAGCATAAGATTACTTTCAAATTCTAAAATTAGGGGCCCATTGAGCTCAAAATTCATTCCTTTTTATAGAAGAATTTAGGGAATGAGTGGTTAAGATTGATTTGTGAAGAGAGGTGGAGATTGAATCTTTGGTGATTCATGTGAGTGGTCCAAGTGATTTAACTCTCATTGGATAATGGATTGACTTTCCATTTTGCAAGTGAGGAGTTGTAATTAGGAAATTTATTTAATTCCCTTTAATTAATTACTATAGCCAAGTATTTAATTGTTTTGATTTGATTAAAATAGGCCAATGTAATTAATGTGAGTTAGCGATGAAATCACTTTGATTTTAGGAGATTAAATTGGTTTTCATAAATTATGCCAATATTTGAGTAATTGTCTTGACATAATTAGGGGTATGATCACACTTAGGGAAAATAGGGTCACTGGTTAGAGTAGACCAAATTAGGGTGCTTACACCACTAATGATGATCTGTCAAAAACATTCTCTAATATTATGGAATCTGAATTTGAAATGTCACTTTTGGGTGAACTTACCTTCAAGTATCACAACTTGAACATGGTTTATTCTTGTCTCAAAAAATATATGCTAAGGAAATGTTGAAGAAATTTAACATGACTGATTGTAAACCAGTTAGCACACCAATGGAAACTAGTTGCAATTTGGTTAAAGAATATGCCTCATCGTCAGTCAAAACATCATACAGATCCATTTTGGCAGTTTTCTATATCTCATAGCTTCTAGACTTGATATAATGCAAGCAGTGTGTATGGTCTCTAGATTTCAATCTGCTTCAAAATAATGTCACCTTAATGCAGTTAATCAAATATTTAAATATATTCAGGGTACTCTTGATTTTGGCTTATGGTATCCACATAATGATGATATCATTCTTCTTGGTTATATAGATGCATATTGGGGTGGCTCTGAAGATAAAAAGAGCACTTGTGGTGCTGTATATTTTCTCGGTGACTGGTTGGTTGCCTGGCATAGCAAGAAATAGGAATGTGTCACATTATCTACTTGTGAGTCTAAATTTGTTGTTGCTACAACATGTTGTACTAAGCTAATATGGATGGATTATTAGTTATCCGGTTTAGTCATTGAAGTCTCAAAGCCTATTACCATTTTGTGTGATAATATGAGTTCCATACAGTTAAGTAAAAATCCTATTTTACACTCTAGAACTAAACATGTTGCTATGAAACTTCACTTTCTTCGTGATAAAGTTATTGATCATGCATTTCATTTGGTATATGTTCCTTCTCAAAGATAAGTTGCAGATATTTTTATCAAACCTTTACCTCGTGACAATTTTGAACAATTCCGAGCACGATTGGGAGTTATCTCTCAATCTTTCTTGTCCTAATTCTCTCAAAATGGGGGAATCCAGTATAGGTTCCTGCTCTTATATGCAGACTTCTATGTTGCATAAAAGTAGTTATGTTAGTTTATTTTGATCATACTTTTGGTCCTTTGATGCAAAATGGGGGAGAGTTGTCTTGCATTTCCTTTCAGTACCGGTGATTTTATCAGACCTTTGGTTCGGGTTCAGATTTTTAGTTGTAAATACAGGGCTCAGTATTTGTTTTTGTACAGTTCACTGATCAGCATGACACATGGTTCACATGTATATGGCATTTAGTTTTTGGCATTGACTAGTTCTGGTACAGATTTACATATATTGATGGTTCACAGGTATACAAATTTTCATTTCTTTTGCTTTATATATCTTCTACAATACATTCAAATACAAAGGCATGTTTGTGACTGTCATATATTCAAATTATTAATGTTTTGGCCTTTACGACAAAGATCAACGCATTGGACAAAGTGGCAATAATAATAATTAATATATTGGATATATTATTGATGTATTTAATTATGATAAAATCTGTTGGATAATAATAATAAATATAAAAGGTGAAGGCATTATATTTTGTCATTAGTATACACAAGGAAAAACATGATCTACACCATCGGTTTTCACAACACCGACAAACAGGGCACAACACTACCCGACGCAAAGGTTACCTGATACTGCTAAGTTCAAAGCATCCTGACAAACACTATTCAGTGTTACCTGATGAAAAAATGTTTAAAGAAACCCGATGAGTAACAACAGTGCAACCCGACGGAACAACAAAGAGTGGAACCCGATACATGAAGGGAACTCGATGATCAATTCAACAAAGGAATGCTGACAGAATTTTAGTTCAACCTGGCGACCAAGAACTGACAGTCAGTTACATCTCGCAAAAAGTGGATCTGACTTTCCACGTCAGATAAATCACTGAAGTTGTATATATAGCTTCTTGATTTGTTTTAAAACCATTATGTGCGGAGGAAGAAATGTATTAATTATTGTTTTAACTAGTTTTACTTATTTAAAACATGCAAACTAAAGATCAAGGTCAAGTTGTAAACCTTGGATCTAAGATTTAACATTGTAATGCATGATTCTAAGATAGGTCAAATACTTGTATAAATAGATGCTCAATCTATTGTGAACATGTTGTTGTTTGATGAAGATTGTAGCCACAGAGAGAATCTAAGAACCAAACAAGAGATTTCATGCAGAAGGACATAAAAGAATCAAATCAGTTTCAAGAATAAGAACACAGGCTACCGACGAGCAGAGAAAGGTATTAATCAGTCACTTAAGGTGATATTCTTATTATGAGATCTTTAATGGATCTATGATAAAAAATTGTAGATTGCATACAGTCAGGTCAAACATTTGTACTCATTCTAACAAGTGTAGTACACTTAAGAAATCCTTTCAAGAAAGGTGTACTTAACAGTCCTATTGTAAATCTCTTCACTGAGTGCACACTTAAATCAGTGTTGTTAAAGCTTTTAATAGAGTATATCTTAACAGGTCTCCACTTTAATCCTCCTAATAGGGTAGATCATCAGAAGTGATCAATTGTAAGCCTTTACCGACTCCCTTCCATTCTGCAGATAGTGAAGTTTTGTGGGTTCCATCCCCACCATAGTTTTTACTTCCTAACAAGAGTTTTTTGCGATATCACATCTTGTGTTATGTGTTTATTACTTTCATGAATGTTTCTATGAATGTTGAAAACAATTAAAGATTATGAATTGAAGTTGCATATATAAGAAAGAACAACAATAATGGTCGGTAATACAGTAAAGAATGATTACTAATGATGAATGGTGAAAAGAGTTAAAAGTTTTAGAGGTACTAATTCACCCCTCTCCTCTTAGTACTACTTCCCATTAATCCCAAAAATTGGTATCAGAGCTAAGTCTCTTCTTGGAAAAGCTTAAAGGCTTAAGAGAAAAGATCATACAATGGAGAAGTACAAACTTGATAAGAATATTGAGAATAAAAATTTTGAGATACAGATGTTCTATGAACAGTATAAAGAAGTGAGAATCAAGATGAGAGAGCTGATGGATGAGAGGAAAGGTAAGGCAACCTGGAGTAATGAAAAAGATTATCAAGAAGAAGAGATTCCAGATTTATTTGAATCTTCAGGATCAAATACAAGTAATACATCAGATACATCAGGAGAGAACATCACAAATCTAAAGGAGATCAATCAACATCTGAAAGAGCAAATAAAGATGCTGCAAATCAGTCAAGAGAGCTAGATGGTAAGAATGATTGATGTGATGAGTGCTGCTAGACAAGTTGAAATAGAAAGAACACTTGCTATTGATGACATAAGGAAGATTATAGAGAAACTACAAGAGAAGGAGTTAGAAATTGAAAGACATGTTGAGCATCACCATGAGATTACAAATCAAATTATTCTTATGAGTCAAGAAGCAAACATAATGAATATAGAACTCATTGAAAGAGTACAGGCTATCGGTGAACTAAGAGAAGAGAATGAAAAACTAAAGCATGAGGTTAGAATTCAGCAACATCATAATGAATTTATCAGAAAGGATGAAGAAAGAAAGAAAATAATGGATGATTTTCTTGAAGGACAACGAAGATTCAACAACAACAATGGTCTAGGCTTTATCGAAAATGGAGAATCATCAAATCAATCCAATCCAAAGAATGTCTATGAAAATCCAAGACCAAGAAAGCTGACATGCAAGCATTGTGGAAAGGAAGGCCACACATCAAATGTATGCCAAGGCAAAATGAAAGGTATTCCTAAACCTACATCTTCATTCATAGGATTATGTTATAAATGTAACAAGAAAGGACATAAAGCATATGAATGTAAGTCTAAGATGGATCAAACCAAGAAGGAAACCTACATGGAGAAATATTGTCCTACATGCAAGATGAATGGGCACACAACTAATGAATGCTGGAAAAAGAAAAGGCAAGCATGGAAGCCTAAAGGTCAAGAAACCCCCTATCAACCAAAGAGAATTGGTAATCAATATGTATGAGACTACAATACGTGGACAAACTGTACAACATGTGGTAGATATTGTCACATTACTGCGAACTGCATGAGGGCATGGACCAAAAGGTCTAGAGGCTGGTCAAACCCTGGAATGACATGCTTACACTATCACAAAGTTGGTCATCTACAGAAAGATTACAAAGACTGAATGACAGAGACAAGCACATATCCCAATGGAAATACCATTGAAGATATCCGGAGGGCTAGAGACAAAATGTGGAGAAAAGCTTCAAGCAATGATGAAGCTGGACTAAGCAATGCAAATGGTGACACCCCATCTAATGGATTTGGTGAGATCACCAAACCCACTTAAGTTGAACAAGTATGGAACTACACTGTACCAAGTCATATTTTGCATCAGTTCCATTATTCAATTGATAGATAGTCAAAATTCTGCATAAATAAAGATGCAAATTATGTTACTTTTTACAATTCTGAGGAAACAACACCATCAGTATACACATACCAAAAATCATCGGTGAATATAAAGGATGAGTTTTTTACATGCACTTATCAAAAATTATCGATCAACACATAAAATGGTTAAGTTACCAATGTAACCTGACACCTGTCGGTAAGGAAGTAAAGCCACAAAGTTGTCATGACAGAATACCGATATCCGTCGGTAAAAGCAAAATTATTAATAGCTATCCTGAGCATCATGTCAACACTGATGATGATTTTGAAAGTCTTCCCGATGAACTCTGTCTTCATGTCCTAATGAGTTTTTGAGCATTTATGACAAAGACTTAGGGCAAAAGTCTATAAATAGTCAACGAGAGCACTTCATTTTGCACCTGTGATTTGAAGAGAAAAAGAGAGAAAAATAGAGCGATTGAAGAGCATTTAGTAGAGAGACCTCAACTCGATCCAAGTGCACAGCAAATAGATCATTCACCATTATCATGGATCAAACTAAGTACCAAGGGAACTGAAAGATCTCTGTCATTATTTTTCAAGAAAGCCCTAAATATTTCAAGAAAGCCCTAAAACTTGGAAAATGATGGCAACCACCTCAAGAACCGCTAAGATTAAGAGTGATAAGAAGAATGTGGTTAGGTTAATCAAGAATAACACCTTTGTAGAACCCAAATACAAGATATTCCCAGAGATTGCATCGCAACCTGATGAAACCGATGCATTTTCTAAGATTCCACCTAGGGTTTTGCTAATAGAGGACGTAAGGTCCTATATTCACTGCAAGATTGCTAAGATAGGTGATCTGGAGATGGATGAAGCTTTCAAGAAGCTTTGTGATGTAGAAGGAAACCTAAAGGAAGAGAAAAAACACTTAGAGGTTAAAGGGTTAACTAATGCCCTATATTTCCCAAAGGACTTCAAAACCGACTTGATTAGATTGGTACTTAGCAGAATGCATTACTAGAAGTTGTGGTTAGATCAACCCAAGAAAATAACTAAGGATGTCCTTCACACTGTCACTGGTTATCCAATAACCGACAAGCCTAAGGGTCACAAACATCCTTCCAGGCAAGAAGTTGAAAATCTTAATAAAGATGAATGGGATAATAGAGGTCTGAAAGTGAACACCATCACTGACGAAGAACTAAGATTCGGTACATGTGTGATTGGGTACAAGATATTTCAGGAAAGTAGACTGAACAACATATCGGTAACATCAGTAAGCACAACTTACAAAATAGTGACCAAGGGAATACAAATGGATCTATGTGAGATCCTATTGAAACAACTTGATGATAACATGAATAAAATCAGGTCTACAAAGACTAACACATGTAAGTTCGGCTCACTTATCATGTGCATATATATTTTTCTACTTTCAAGAATACTTTCCTTCAGTAGGAAAAGTAAAATGGGACTCTACTAAGGTGGTAACATTACAGATTAGTGAACTAATTAAATCACTAGGAGATAATTTTGAATCTGTTATGACTGTGTACTTCCTTGAATTCAAGGAAAAGATGATGGAAAGGACAAGGATCACTGAACAAATTATTGAAAAACATAGGGATGAGCTATGTTTTATGGTGGATACAAATTTCACCCACATCAAACTGGTTGTACCAAGGACAGCTTGGTTAGCCCCACTAGATTATGAAATCAACATAGATCAAGCAACCAATGCTGTTGATGCATTTAATAAATGAGCCTATTGATAGTAAACAACCAAGGTTTGGAACCTATGAAGAGGCCATGTATAAGATAAAAAGAGGCCTAGAAATTAAGAAGACTGTTAATAAGAAGAATAAAATGGTTAAGAATCTTAAAAATATTCTATCAGTCAATGAGGAGGAACAAGAACAAACAGAGGAAATCGATGAACAGGGCACCATCGGTGAAGGGTAGGATGAGCAAAGATCAGACTTTGAGGAAACTAAATCTGATACACCTCCACCTCCTACAAAGAAGCAGATGACAAGGAGTCAAACTGCTAAGACTGATACCACACCTCTTAAGAAAGGTCAAGTAAGGACCTATAAGAGGAAGAAACCAACAAAGCAAACAAAGGAACAAACTGTGAAGACTACACCTACAAAGAGGAGAAAAAGGTTGGTTAGGACACAAGCTGACATAGAAGACACAAAAGATGATGAGCCTAATGTGACAAACAAGAATTTCATAAATCTAACAATTGATGAGGCTGTTGAATCCATTGCTACACATGCTACAATGACTGATAATAAAATTAGACAATGGGATACACTCAAACCAGAGGACCAAAATAAGATACAAGAGGCAATCATCAGGTCAATGGTAAAACTCAAATATGTACTAGCTGAATTTATCAACCAAATACCTAAAGAGCTAGGTAATAGAATATCCCAATAGTGGTCATATGCTCTACAGACTAAAAGATAAGAAAGGGAGAGGGTACTTGTTACACTTATGCCTCCTGAATCTAAGGTTGAAGAAATCAAAGAAATTATGAAGAAGCACTCAGGCAAGTTTGTAGCCAAGATAAGGGCTTACAAAGTGCTAGAAGACAAGTTCATAGAGCTGGATACAATGACTGAAACAAAATGGAGACAACTCCTATATCTTCCAGTAGAGTCAACAAGTCGTGAGGAACAGTTACTTCTCACCGACATACCTCATAGAGAGGAGGAGAAAGACAAGGCAAGTCCTCAGCACATTGCTTTGGACAATGTTGAAGATATGGAGCCAATAGATTTGGACAAGGTAATGGATAATCTTGACATTCAAGACATCACCAATTAAGACTCTGATAAAGATCTGCAGAAGAAAGATGATGTAATATTCATAACACGTAAGGATCAGGGAAGGCAACAAGAATTGAAGACATCAGAGGATAAAGATATGAATGTTGCTAGTGAGACATGGCAGGACACATCAGTCATGGACTTAACATAACCAGACCCTACAGAGCAAGTACAAAAATATGAGGATGTCACTGCTCAAAAATATCAAATCGATGAGCAGGACACCACTCTAGATATAGCCCAAGCTAACACTCAAAGAAATATACTAGTATTGATGAAGGAAATGAATATAATAGAGGGCAATGAAGGATCTACTGCAGAGGATACAAGCACACCCGAGGACAAGGGTGATGCAGAAGCAAAAGACACCACATATAATACAAAGGACACAACTATAGAGCAAGCTGCAACTGATGTTTAGAAAGATAAATCCATTGATCAAAATAAAGAAGAAACACAAAAGGTAGAAGAGGACAAGCAAAAAGATAAGAGTGAAGAAGCAAAGAAAGATGAGCTGGAGAAGAAAATAGAAGAAAAATATGCAGAGACACCCAAGGTTGATGGAGAAATGTCTTCACCAAACTGACAGGTGCACCCTGAGCAGAAAACATAAGAAGATTCATCAACAAAACCTTTACCAAGCACTTCAGAGAGGAAAAATGAACTATCAATGGAAGTTCATACATTTGCATCCCCACAAGTCTCAAAGAAGAAGAGAAAGCATAAGAATCCAGTAACTCTGGATGAAATCATTGAGATTCCAGTTTGTGATCCCATGACATTGGATCCAATTGAATTTACCAAGTATGCAAGACTCTATGAGAGGAAGGCAATGCAAGACAAACTAAGAAAGCCACAAAAGAGGCAAAGCTACTGCAAGTAGCAAGAGGTATACTTCAACAAATAGTACCAGATGGAGACGTTGATCAAACAAACCCAATGCTTGAGCAACTAGTGGTTCTAACAAAGGAAATCACATCTCAGAAAATCGATGTTGAGAAGGTCATGGAAGAAAGACTCGAACAGAAGTATGAGTTCAAGCTAGTAGAAAAGATAAGCCAGGAAGTGGCATTGAAAAAGGTAAAGCTTTCTAAATTGGTGAGCACAATTGATCCGAACATCTCAGAAGATATTAATTTGATACATAAATTATGCACACTTGAACAACTCACACAAGAGTATACTAACAAGATAGCACAGATAGATGTTGGTCTTCAGACAAGTGCACAAAGTCTCACGAATAGTGAAGAGGCAATAAAATTGTACAATGAGAAACTGAAACAGGATCAAAAATTGAGACAGGACATACAGATTGCAGAGACCAAGTTTAGAGATGAGGTAAATGAGCTACAAGCACAACTCTTACTAACACTCTCACTATTGTAGAAACATATGACAGAGGCAAATGCACTAATTTCCACCCCATAAATGTTTGTCCTAGACAACATTTATGATATGCATGCAAGGCTAGAGTTGGAGCACATGGCACTAGAACTCCTAAAAGAAAAATGGGAGAAATTGCTCGAAGACATCAAGAACACCCATTCACATATTCTTGACACATTGTAAGTTACACATTTTTGTCACATTTTTTGGAATCTTGTAAGTTGTACATTTTTGTCACGAGTGACAGTAAATGAAAGGAGGAAATGATGTACAGTCAAACATTTGAAAGAGAAAAGAACAAGGAATGTATAGTACAGAGGATAGTATACATGTACATATATAATTATATTATACCGATGCATATAGTTAGGGGGAGTCATATAATGAAAATGATATAGACATGGTGTACATACTAAAGACTTGAGTATTATGCACATATTAGTTTTTGATATTTGAACTGCCTCACAATAGGTGTATAATAATCATTCTCAAGGCCTTTCTTAGGAATGGTTAATTCAATCTAAGGACTAATTTTTCTGTTATGAGGTGCATTTAACTTGTCAACCTAGGGACATATACTTGAAATGGTCAGCACGATATGTGCACTAGGTTCCTTAAGGAGTCATTTTGCTTATGCTGCAGGAAGGTAAAAATGCATAAAAGAAACCTACACTAGTGGTGCAGGAAAATAATACATTTATCTTCTTACTGGAATGAATTCTATAAACTACAACTCTACTAAAACCTATGATTTCAACCTAAAACATTCATTATAACTATTCTTGCAGATGCTGCAGGAACACTCACAAGTTGCGATGCTGCAGGAAGAAATTGTAACTTCTATCTGAAATACGAGAAATGATGGAAATGAAATCTATTTTATTCTAACATATTCCACCTCCCAAGTGGGGCCCCTTGGTTGGCTTTTGCTAAACTATGAACACAGAATGTAAACCAAGAACTATTTCATTGCGTT
Source organism: Thuja plicata (assembly GCA_018584345.1). Taxonomy (NCBI): domain Eukaryota; kingdom Viridiplantae; phylum Streptophyta; class Pinopsida; order Cupressales; family Cupressaceae; genus Thuja; species Thuja plicata. The sequence continues at coordinate 2,543,513 of MU225850.1, forward strand.
TCAAAAACTCATTACATAAAAATAAGACATGGAACTTGAAAATAGATTGCTGCAAGATACAACAGTTTCCTTTCAAAAACTTCTATCTTTCATTTTCCTCCTAGCTAATCTTAAACTATCGGTCCAATCCCTATATAAATAGAGGATCAAACATTTATTACAAAAATAGAAAAGAAACTATCTTGTTGAAAACATGCCGGAGAAGAAGATGGAAGAACAATAGCCTGTGGCGTGGGTAGTAAAGCTCGGGTGACCAATTCAACATAATGAAGTGCAGAGGGAATATAGGAACACTACATCCCTGCATCCTGAAATAATGGCTCCATTTTAGCCGCCGTGTTTCCTGGTGCTGTAATGATCACTCTGTCATAGCTGGTCCTCAACAGTCCTCCATGAATGTCGTCGACTACTCTCCAGCCGCGTTCTCTCCTGTCAAGTTAGTTATGATATGAAAATATTCATGCAACAAGTTTAATCAAATTAAATATCCAAATATTAGAACATAGATTCTAATGGTTTATGAAATACTGCACTATATGTATAATATTAGCAAAATATGTCACAAACATCTACCCATGGTTCATCAGTTCTTTCTGGACTTTATCACAAGTTTTTGGCTGGTTAGACTCTCAAATGTTTTAACAAAAACTAGAACAGAGTATTAAAATTATACAAAACAAAGGCAATAATTAAGCCTTATCAATATTAATGTCAAAGGGGGAGATTGAAGGCATTATATTTTACCATTAGTATACACAAGAAAAAACATGATCTACACCATCGGTTTTCACAACACTTATAAATAGGGAATGACACTACCCGATGCCAAGGTTACCCGATACTGCCAAGTTCAAAGCATCCCAACAAACACTATTCAGTGTTACCTGATGAAAAAAAGTTTAAAGAAACCCGACGAGTAACAACAGTGCAACCCGACAGAGCAAAAAGAGAGGAACTTGACAGATGAAGGGAACCCAATGATCAGTTCAACAAAGGAACGCCGACAGACTTTCAGTTCAACCCGACGACCAAGAACTGACAGTCAGTTACATCCCACAAAAAGTGGATTTGACTTTCCACATTAGATAAATCACTAAAATTTGTATATATAGCTTCTTGATTTGTTTTAAAACCATTATGTGCGGAGGAAGCAATGCATTTATTATTGTTTTAATTATTTTTACTGATTTAAAACATGCAAACTAAAGATCAAGGTCAAGCTGTAAACCTTGGATCTAAGAGTTAACATTGTAATGCATGATTCTAAGATAGGTCAAATACTTGTATAAATAGATGCTCAATCTATTGTGAACATGTTTTTGTTCGATGAAGATTGTAGACATGGAGAGAATCTAAGAACCAGACAAGAGATTTCATGCAGAAGGATAGAAAAGAATCAAATCAGTTTCAAGAACAAGAACATAGGCTACCGATGAGTAGAGAAAGGCATTAATCAGATACTTAAGGTGATATTCTTATTATGAGAGCTTTAATGGATCTGTGATCAACAATTGTAGATTGCATACAGTCAGGTCAAACATTTGTACTCATTCTAACAAGTGTAGTACACTTAAGAAATCCTTTCAAGAAAGGTGGACTTAACAGTCCTATTGTAAATATCTTAACCGAGTGCACACTTAAATCAATGTTGCTAAAGCTCTTAACAAAGTAGATCTTAACAGGTCTCCACTTTAATACTCCTAACAGGGTAGATCATCAGAAGTGATCAATTGTAAGCCTTTACTAGCTCCCTTCCATTCTGCAGATAGTGAAGTTTTGTGGGTGCCATCCCCACCGCAGTTTTTACTTCCTAATAGGATTTTTCTGCGATATCATATCTTGTGTTATGTGTTTATTACTTTCATGAATGTTTCTATGAATGTTGCAAACAATTAAAGATTATGAATTAAAGTTACATGCATAAGAAAAAACGACTGTAATGGTCGGTAATATAGTAAAGAATGATTACTAATGATGAATGGTGAAAAGAGATAAAAGTTTTAGAGGTACTGATTCACCCCTCCCCTCTTAGTACTATTTCACATTAATCCCAACAAAAGGTTATATTTGTTATTAAGGATTTATTTTAATAATTAAATGTGGAGTAAATAATATAAAAGAATATATTATTATTATGGACCCAAGTCGGCCAACTTGGGAGGCCAAGAGTTTATCTTAATAAGGTCATATATTAGAGCGACTTGGAGAAGGTAAGAATCAACATAAAACATAATGTTGTCTTCTTCCTTCAGCAAGATCATTGGATGAGAAAAAGTACTTGAGCAGATTTACATTGCATATTGAGCGCTTTATATCAGATTTCTTTAGGCGAACTTGAGAAGTAAATTAGAGGATCAAATTAGAGTCTTAAGTAGCAGATTCAAGAGCAAATAAGAAGCATAAAAGGGGGTAGATCAAGCTGAAATTACATATGCTATTGTGGTGAATTAAGCAGCCCTAGAAGGGAGAATTGTACATATCGTAGCAGACATATAAGGGCAGATCGAGAAGGCATAGAAGGAAAATTGTGTAGCCCTAGAAGATGGAATTAGGGAAGACAACAAGGGAAAACTAGGGCAGAATTAGAGAAGCCCTAGAAGAACAGATTTGACAGCTCAATGAAGACCTTCAAGAATAAATTCATATCAGTCCTCGAAGGCAACATTGAAGGGAAAATTTGAAGAATACAAAGTGTAGATTTGAAGCCAACCAAAGGATAAATTCATAAATTTAAATCTAGGTATTATCTTTCCTTAATTTTTAATATTTATTATATCATGTGTCTTAGCACTTGAAAGACCTCTATAGATTGTATTTTCCTTGCTATAATTTGAAAACATTAACATGGTATTAGAGCCTAGGTAGAGTAAAAGATCCATTTACAGATTTAGGAATTTGGTCTAACTCTTTCAAAACTAAGAAATACTATGGCAACTGGGGTTTGGCTCAAATAGTAATTGACTTTACATATTATTACATTTTATGAGGGTTTTGATTTTCATCAAGATCTAGGATTCTGAAAATTCATTGGTCCTTCTATGCCTAATATTGATTGACTCCTATGTTGTGAAACCATCTCATAATTGGCTGAAAATATATGGGTAAAATTGTGTCAATACATTCTTGCATGTTTTCAAACTATGATTGACCTTCTTAGGGTAAACCTAAGCTTCAGAGGGAGAAGATAGGATGTATATAAACCTATCACCATATTGTTTTAGAGGGAGTAGAACATCTTGAGTGGTACAGGCCCCAAAGATCATAACCTGGTATGACTTTAAAAATTCATGAATAATATGAATCATGGGCATACTAAAAATTTATCCATGTGTGGTTCTCTAGAAGGAAACCCACCTTAGTGCTTGACTTAAGAGGGAGTTTAATCATGGGTTCACTTAAACCTGGTTTTGCAGTATAAACTCCTTTATTTACTTTTTGCATTCTAATTGTATGAATACACGAGATCATTCCTATTGACATGGCTATTTGACATAGCTAGTTAATTGTTATTAGTTGATTATGAATGTGTAGGACTGCATACTTCACTTTGGTATAGATGTATGGGAACATTAAATATTTTATTGGATACATACATTATGATACCTTGAAATTCATATATGAGGAGCATACAGTATGCATGGATGCATAATTTTCTTGGACATATGTATGGGAACATTCACAATTGATTAGCATAGTTGTTTCTTTGCATATCTAACTAATTATTTGTTATGGGCATAACTGATTGACATAACTGATTATTTGTTTTTGGCATAGCTAATTATTTGCATAACTGGTTAAATGTCATTAATATGCTATTGGCATACTTTACATTTGTGAGAACATAAATATGTTGGCATTGGCATGCGGGAACTTATATATGTTGACATATGATTACATTGGCATATTTCATGCAAGAATTTATATATGTTGGCATATGATTACATTGACATATTTTATAGCTGAACACTTTTAGTTTGAACTTGGTTATATATAGCAAACTGGTCATATGGTTTCATAAGATAAGATTTATGTGGTTATTCTTATGTTTATATGGCTAACATCCTTGTTATGGACCAGGTATTAATATCATGGATTTGCTATCGGTTGAGTCCTTGTGACTCGTGGATCTTGGATCCATAGGTTGAGTACATGGAGACATCATGGACTTGATGTCAGGAAGCCATTACTCATAGCATTTAGTGAATATCATGGACTTGATATTTGACCAATGATGTTGATATCATGGGTTTGATATCAGTTGAGTCCTTGTGATTCATGGATCTTGGATCCATAGGTTGAGTACATGGTGACATCATGGAATTAATGTCGAGAAGCCATTACTCAGAGCATTTAGTGAATATCATGGACTTGATACTTGGCCAATGCTGTTGATATCATGGATTTGATATTGGTTGAGTCCTTGAGGCTCAGGGATCTTAGATCCATAGGAGAGTATATGATGACATCATGGATTTGATGGACTTGGTATTCAGTAAGCCAATGTTCTTGATATCATGGATTTGATATGATGACATCATGGACTTGATGTCGGATGAATATCATGATTGAGTCTGTTAGACTCAAGGCTGAGTATGTGGTAGACATCATAGTCGTAATTACTATAGGCCAATACTCGGAGCACTTGATAAATATCATTGGTACTTGATGTTCATAATATTATCATGGATTGATGGAATACATGTGTGACTTATGTTTTCATCATGTTTGATAAGATGATAGATGTGATATCTATGACACTATTGGATAAGGAATCCATTGTGGTTATGTTTTTGAGTCCTACTATAGATGGGAGATCTATAGGTTGATCTTTTCCTCAAGTCCAAGAAGGAGTGTTAATGTTTTGGCCTTTATGGCAAAGATCAACGCATTGGACAAAGTGACAATAATAATAATTAATATATTGGATACATTATTGATATATTTAATTATGATAAAATCAGTTGGATATTAATAATAAATATAAAAGGTTATATTTATTATTAAGGATTGATTTTAATAATTAAATATGGAGAAAATAATATAAAATAATATATTATTATTATGGACCCAAGTCGGCCAACTTGGGAGGCCAAGAGTTTATCTTAATAAGATCATATATTAGAGCGACTTGGAGAAGGTAAGAAGCAACCAAAAACATAACTTTTCCTTCTTCCTTCAGCAAGATCGTTGGATGAGCAAAAGTACTTGAGCAGATTTACATTGCATATTGAGCAATTTATATCAGACTTCTCTAGGCAAACTTGAGAAGTAAATTAGAGGATCAAATTGGAGCCTTAAGTAGCAGGTTCAAGAATGAATAAGAAGCATAAAAGGGGGAAGATCAAGAAGAAATTACATATGCTATTGTGGTGAATTAAGCATCCCTTGAAGGGAAAATTGTACAGATCATAGCAGACATATAAGGGAAGATTGAGCAGCCATCGAAGGAAAATTGTGTAGCCCTAGAAGAGATAATTAGGGTAGACAACAAGGGTGAACTAGGGAAGAATTAGAGCAGCCCTAGAAGAATGGATTTGAAAGCTCATTGAAGACCTTCAAGAACAAATTCATATCAGTCCTCAAAGGAAACATTGAAAGGAAAACTTGAAGAATACAAAGTGTAGATTTGAAGCCAACCAAAGGATAAATTCAAACCTTCAAATCCCGGTATTATCTTTCCTTAATTGTGAATATTTATTATATCATGTGTCTTAACACTTGAAAGTCCTCTATAGATTGTATTTTCCTTGCTTAATCTGAAAACATTAACTAAAATGAGTATAAACTCCTGAAATTTGTTATGCTTATTTGTTTATATGGTCATCCTAAGCATTCATTTATATTTGTTCATATGATATATAATTAAATGCAAATCATTTTGCCTCAAGGACAAATGCAGGAGTTTGTTGTTATTATTATTCATTGATGCAAAATATATTGATATAAAGGGTGACACATAATGTTGAAAAGTCAAAAGATTTAATGAAGTGACACTTACGACTTTTTTTAATTAAGTTTTTTTGTGTGGCATAATTACCTTCTTCAACGATGCAACTGTTCTAACTATTGTATAGCGTGGGTTGACTTTGGTTAACTTTTTGGTCTATTTCACTTGGATATTATGAATCCACGTGTAATCATTCTATGGTGGACGTGAAGTAATTATGAAATATTGTTAAGGACTATGTTCAAAAGGATGCAAAAATACTTCATTTGGTTTTGTTATGTTTCTAAAACAAAACCCTATTCTCTGGCTACCGTCATGGTTGATACTGCATATTTCTTGAAGGTTTTTTTCTTGGCAACATTTTTGGGTTTTTAGTATGTCACAGTGCTTCCTTAGAAGTTTCATTTGATACCATTTTGGATAAGATGCTAAACATTGTTAGAAAGGTATTATGAAAATTTCATATACACAAATAGGAATATGGTTTCTTTTTATATTTGTGTTCATATCTTTCACATTTTATGGTTCTAATACAAGATTTGTTTCTTGTGTTTTGATTTGAACAAACAAATCTATGGAGAGTATACATAAAACCGAGGGTTTTCTCAAATAGTAGCAGGATACAGAGGTATCTATTTTTTTTATATATATCAGATATGCAAGGTTACCTATGGTTTAGAAAGAAGAAGTTTGTTCTTCTAGTATAGGATTTATGGTTCAATACATATTATTTGAAAGGCCTCTGTGTTGAAGATTGAAAAAGTCGACAGTTTTATTTTTGGTGACAGTTTATACACACATTGTTTTTGCTTAACATAACAAGATTTTATGCCTCATGACAAAGGACATTTAGAAGAATGTTTTTCAGTTACACGGGATAATAAAGGTTACTTGTGTTATTCAGTTTGAAAAATTTGGTTCCTTAACTGAAATTGTTTCTAAGCACAGTTTACCTTGATTTTCTCATGAGAACATTATTTTGAAATATTACCCTGACAGAGCGACTGAAGATGTTTTATCATTTTATATTTGGTAATGGTCTAAAATAGTTTCATGAGATTTAAAACTCAGTTACACATTTGTAACTGTTTTTGAAAAAATCAGTAAATGTAAAACTTGTTTACCTCTATATAAGATGTGTGCGTACACTGAAGGTGTGAAGAGAAAATAAAGTGTACACATATATCGTCTTGTATATGTTGGTAAAAGACATTTTAGAGAGATAAATTTTACAATTATATATATGTACAAATGCATAACTTCTAAGAGATGTATTTGTATATGTATGTAATTTGATAATATCACACTTTGCAAAAGGAAGAAAAGGAGTTGTAACTCCCAACAGTTGAAGCTGCTAAATGATGTAAATGAAGATTTGTTGCTCAATAAAGATGGCAGGTTTCAACATAGTGGTTTTTTTCCCTATGAGAAAACTGAAAGGTTTTGAGGGTTTTCCACTCAGCACAAAATCTTTCGTATCCTTTTTCTGTGAGTTGTATTAGTTTCTCTGATATCTTGCATTTAATTATCGTATTTGGTTTACATTCATGGTTAAATATTTTACATGTATTTCAATTTGTGTAAAAATTTCAAATCTTGGTGGAAACCACTCAGCTTTGATTCACCCCCTCTCAGAACTATCATTACTTCCAACAGTCTTGTGGTAGAGGTTGAAGATATGAATTTTCATTTGGGCATGCAAATGATAACACTAGAGGGAATGTGAGTAATGCCATATTCTTTGAGTTTGATTTGAACTGCAAATATTACACATGAAATATTTGAATTGTCAAGTCATCTTGAGATATTGGTTTGTGTTTATACATGTACTTGTTGATTTAGAACTCAATCAATTCTCATGTTTCCTTAAGCTTCCAATTTTATTTGGGCCTAATGTGATTGATATGAGCACACCTTGTATCACCATAGGGATGCTAAGATAATTGGTATCGGTGATAAGAGGTTGAACTATGCTTTTACATGGTAAGAAGTAGTAATTGCTTACTGTATATGTTGGAGATGTACATATTTCTAATTTCAAATAATTCAAATATATTATATATAAGATAATTTTGTACCTTCTTATACTTATCATTAGTGTCTCTACTTTTAATTTGTTTACAAATAGATATGCATTTTTTCATATATAAAATCATATATAGAAATACCAATGATATTATTGGGTATGATTTTGTTAGCTTGTAATGTCTTATCAAGATTTCAGAAACCACCTTGTTTGATAGTATAATCCTATTATTTTAATGGCCCTTAATAGATTTTTGTTTGCAAAACATTGCCTTGGGTTACTGATTTGATGATCTATGAGATATATGTGATACTTCAATGCCAAATTCAAGATTTTGACACTATTTTGCATTATCATTAATGATAGTGTTTGGAATTCTTTTCATAATTATAACGTTGTCTGAGAAGTCTATGATAATTTTCCATCCTCCTAGTAGAATAACTTGTAGCCACCAGTATCTATTTATTACTTGCACTAGCTATTTAGTTAACCTTTCAAATGAAATATACAATGCATTATAAAAAAAAATGAATGATTCTCAATGGAGTGGAAGTTCAAAAATGTGTCCCATTTTATAGAGGATATGACAAAACATTAATTTAACTTCTTAAATTGAATCACTTGAATTTCAAATTAATGTAAACCAACGAAATATACTTTTTGGTGCAGTTTATATTACTATTTTAAACATTAAAAAAAATTTAATATTTTTTTTGTAAAATTGACACCATAATTTAATTGTTGATAAATGGTAAAAATAAAGTTAAATGAGATGTAGATCTTTATATAGTATTTTTTTCCTTTATATTTTTATCATATTTGATAACACAAACCTTTTGTGCATGAAATAAGTTTTTTTTTTAATGTTTTTAAATATAAATCTTGAGAGTTGTGTGTGTTGAAGACAACTATTTTGAAGGGACAACTTTTCTTAACAATTTTATCTTAAGAAAAATAAAATTCAATATAGAATCTTTTCTTTAGTACACTATATTTAAACTTAATATTTTTTTTGAGAATTAAATTAACTTTATATTTTGGTATTGTTGACCTATTTTTAGTTATAATAAAAAAATATAAAAACTAATTAAAAGATAAGTTTATATTTTGGAAAAATATACTTACAAATCTACAAAGAGACATTTTTTAGTTTTTTTAAATATTGTTGAAGTGAGCAAAAATCATGAGAACATCAAGTTTGTCAAATAATTTCATTTTAATAAATTGGCTCCCAAGTGATGTTACATATGTATTTAGTGAACACATTCCATTGAAAAACTTGTGGTTTGGATCTAATTTAACTATAATCAATCTAGCACTTCTCGTAGTTTGAAATAGGTTGAGGGTGTGTTGTTGTTGGTTATGTGCTGGTAGTCTGACACTTCTCGTGCCGGCTTTGGTTTCTATGTTTGGGTCAGCCCCCTAGTTATGGATGCTTTTTTAATCAAAAACTATAATCAATCTAGCTAGAACATATGTTTAAAATTTGATTTTATGTTGACAATAGCTTAAAGTGAATACAACTTTGAACTAAAATGACAATTGAATTAAGAAAAAATAATACATTTATTTGCTTACTGTATAAATTAACACTACTAAGAAAACATTAAGAACTAAGAATATCCTTCTATTATAATTTTCATGGCTTTAGCGTATATAGAAAAGTGCCTACCTAACAACTCTCTATATAACTTCTATAACAAAATAGGTGCTTGCCTAAACAATAATCTATTAGAGTTCCTTCTGAAAAAAGAGATAAATTATCAAGGAGTATAGAATTCCTTGAGTCTATATGTTCTTTTCTTAGAGGAAGATAAATCACAATCTTTTCTATTAATGCCCAAACTTCTTAAGCTCTTTAACAATGATGTAAATTAAATTATGCGTAGCTTCATAATCTTTGAGAGTTTGGGAGAACAAATAAACCAATATTCTTTGTCACTATTTTTTTTAACGAGAAACAAAAATGTAGTCATGTGTATTACATAAATGATAATGTATTAACACTTTTCATTAAATTTCATTTAAAATATTGATCTTTCAAAATTTGTTTGAGAGGCTTGACATGTCTCAAAATTTGAAATAATTTTATCAATAGATTTTTTTTGAGAATACATATAATTACTTCATATAGAGGAAAAGTGAGGTATACCATTGATTGTATTTTTTAAGGATAAATAGTAATTCCTCCTTTTTATCTTAGGGAACATCAACGATGCACTTCTTTGGATCAAGAGATTTGTTATATTCGTGAAACCATTAGAAACTATTCTCCAAATACATAAAATAATCCTCCCTATTTTTTTAAGAAAATTGTGAGGCTATCTAGATAGATTAGAATGATTTCATGTATGAGCTCTTTGAAAGCAACATCCATTGTTCTTGACATGGATATATTATGTATTTTGTACATGTATAATATTTGAATGTGATGTAGTCATATATGATGGATACACCCATGTGTAAGCATGCATTGCTATACTATTAATGTCACAATTGTTAACTTAATTTGTTTTTGGGTTTGTTATACCATTTTGTCCTTATTATTTTTTGTGCATTACAAACAAAGAGGTCTTAAACAAATACTCTTCCACATAAATTATAGAGTATATCTTCATTTATTTAGAAAATAACATCCAAGAGAATTTCACTTTGCTTATTTAATGATCACAAAAGGATCATAACTTAGATTTTAGCTTACTTTAAGTCCATTAAATATTCTCTTTACCTGAGTATATCCATACCTCATTACTAAATGTCTTTTGCTCCACCCTATATTGATCATGATAGACATTATCCTTTTATATTATATTCAAAGATATATTTTACTAACCTTGTCAATAATTGTTTTTATACTTTTAAAAATCGCCTTATGTATCCCTTATACTCACTTGCCTAGATAAAAATCAAAATTGACTATTGGTAAAAAGCCAAAACAAGATACAAGACTAGATGGACTTGTTATAAGAGTGGTGTATCTACACCAAGTGATGAAAAATCAACTAGTGGGATATTATCGATTATAACATTAGAATAGCTATACCAATGTGTTTTATGTATAAATGTTTGTCCAAGTTGAGACGGAAAGTTGTAGACTAATTCAACTCTACATCCATTATACTCCAAAGTGAACACAAATTTTTTTAGAAAGCTTGTAGCTCTATTTAATATTATAATTTTCAAAAGAACAAAATTTGTTCACTTACAATTTATTAACAGCTCAGCTGCACCATTTGGGATTAACATTTTTTTTCCCCAAACCATCAAAAAATACATATTTGAAGATTGGTTAACAAAAAAAAAATTATAGTCATTTTATGATTTATCTTTAGCTACAATGTCCATGGAGATGATCTTTCATGGCCTCTTAGGAACAAAAACGGTTACTAAAATCTAATATTTTGATTATATGGCTTGCTCATGTTTAAAAATTAATAATCTATTATGAACTTGGAAACATCCATGTGAAGATAGGTCTAAGATATTTAGTTATAAACGTTTGTTATTAGTTTGGGCCTCCTTTAAGAACATAACTCCTACTTTTGGAATTTTTTTTTAATTACCTTATACATTAGCCAATATAAGAAGTCAAAATCAATTTTAGGCTTCAACCCATCATGCACACTTTTTATTGGTGACTAAGACATCTCATTAAAACAATAATTATGAATTTAATCTTGAGTGCATGTCTCTTCAAAATGGACACAATATATCAACAATGCTTATTGTAAGTTCCACAAGTTTCATGTCTTATATATTACCTTTAGACATTATGATGCTTATGTTGTAGCTTGCTTGTAGGATCTTTTTGGTAGGTAGTTTATTTATATATGGTTGCATGCATCAAGGTATTGATGATGTTATATTTTTATGATCATGTTATTTCTACCTCATTTATTGCATTAAATGTGTGATTATTATTATGTATATGCATTGATGTTCATGATCCAAGACCATGATAAAGGTTCATGTTTGTAGCCTGGAGATGGATGGATCTCAACACCATTCTCCAACTACGTATCAAGGGATGCATAGATCCTTTTGTTCTTATTTAATTGGGTTTTAAATGGTGTTTTAGCTTCATTAGATTATTTGTGAGTTTGATTTTGGTTGTTCTTGATTTGAATGGTGTGTTTGGACAACCCACATGTTTCTAGATGTGGACCCTCGACATGTCAATTATTGTTGTTTTATATGTTTATATGCATGGTTCATTTGAATGCATCACTTCATATGTGTGTGATATTATTCATGTCTGATTAAATGTTATTATAATTCTAGGTCATTTAGATTAACTAGTTTATATATTGTATATGATGTTGAACCCTGTTGGACGATTTCTATATGCTCTAACTTATATGTATTGATGAAGTATGCTTGACATGTGTGCTAATGGTTATATGTAAATGGTTATTTATCCACTTGGCTACACAATTCTAAATTATTCTCCAATGGTAGATATATTTGAAGATGTCACATGGGGCCCTTCCCTTATTATACCCGATCATACTCAATTCAAGTATGATATGTGTTATGAGTTACTTGTGTTAATCCAAATCCAATTTGAAGTCAATTTTAGAGTATGTTCATAGTGTGAATTATCATTTGATTTCTAGATTGCTCATAAATGAAATTTCTAAGGAAAATTGATTTTATATCTAATGTGTTAATTTTGTGAAAATTAGGAAAATAAAGGATTACTTAAGTTATATTTTAAAATTATCGTAATTGCGGGATTGCATAATGTGTAATCCTTGTTATTAAATTGTGAAAAATTTCATGAGGTTGAATGTTTAGTTGTTTTAAATTATTGGAATGGAAACAAATAGGAAAATTTAATTAGATGGAAAGTAAAAATAAAAGAAATAAATAAGTTTTGGAAAAGATTAAAAAAAAAAGAATAAATGAAAGAAACTTGGTCATTTTTGTCAATTTTATTTTGTGAAGAGATTGCTCTCCAAAACCCACTTTATTTTAAATTTTAGATTTGAAGAAATTGTGTGAATTGACTTGAGAAATTTTTGGGAGCAGATTGGATTGGGTTTTGAATGGGATTATGATAATGTGTGTGTGGATTTCATCTCTCCAAATTGAGATTTTTGTAAGTTTTCATTGTTTTATTATGTCTCCATTTTTAAGGCAAGTTTCTAATTTATCGTTATTTTTTATTATGTTTTATAAATTCTATGTCATGCTCACCCTTAAGGGTTCATAGTGATTCCCATTTAGATTTCAATTTGCATAGAAATAGAAATTTTAATTATTTTTGAAAACTTTCAAATTATCCACTTTGTGCCCTCATAACGCCCAAATTTTTAAGATGTTCAAAAATTAAATTGACTTCAACTTATAGGCATTGTACATTATTGGAGTCAAAAGACACATTTATATTTTTGAATTTTTGATTTCATGAAAATGGAAAATTGAAGGTAGCTTTAGTGGACTCCATCTACAATTTTTGGTTATTACATGCAAAAATTAATTATAAATTTTGAATTTTAAAATTTGAATTGAATGTCTAAGAATATGATATTTGAGGTGTCCTTTATGTTTTTTCATAATATGAATTTTAAGATTATGCTAAGTTTTTTGGTTGAGCTAAAATTTTGCCTTGTTCTCCATGGCACACTCAACTGTTGTGAGGTGTGATGAATCTAGGATGTAGGTGTTAGAGAGAAGTATGGGAGTGGATTTTGACATTTATTAGGGCACAAAGGGCCCCAAGGATATCTCATATGGAAGTGTCTTAATTAAGTGGCAACTTAAGAAATACATGGGAAATTAAAATAAACCAAGATAATGGTGCCCCTATTATGTTTGTAATGCTTGTATATACTTAGAGTGAGTGAAAAGGACATGCCCTCTTAGAGAGAACAATATTTTTGTGGTTAGTTAATCTAATCTCTTGTGAGGGGTGTACTTGATTATTCTTGGAAGAGTCTTGAGTTTATTTCTATGCCACTCCCTACCCCATCTCTAGGATCTAATCCTTCTTGGCTTTTGAGTTTTTTTTTTTATGAATTACGGTGCCTCATCCCTTTTTTTATGTCATTGAGTGATCTTTGTATATCATGTTTGTTGTGTTTTTTTCTCTATGATTGGTGTGAGTGTAAGCCTTCCATTGTGTATATTGTGTGTGTGTTTAGGCCTATGCAACTATATTCTAGCACAAAGAGAGTGAATATTTGGAATACATAAGATTGGGTGGCATCAAAACCCATTTTGGAGAACATGGATCTTAGGGAGAGCTCAAATATTATGATCTCAGTGGAAAATTTTCTTATTTCATGAATTTCTCTATTGTATATTTGTGAATTTTTTTTTAAGGATATTTATTCCCCTTTCAAATTTTAAGATGAACCTTATTAAGTGGATGGATTGAATCAGCATACTACATGCTTTAACATATTTCAATGTTGGATTTGAAAACACATTCTTTTTGCATGCTTTTATATTTTATTATAATGTTGGTTAAAATGAACATAGAGAAATTTTAGTTTTAGGCATTGTAGAGTACATTTCTAGTGCCTTTACAAAAACACTTTGTTCATATAGAGCAATACAATTTTTGTCTTCTTCTAATAGGGGCCTTTTTAGGCATTGTTTATCCAACAAACTAAAATTTAGTTTTAGTTCCCATGTCGTAAGTCTGATATCATACCTTGCATTTAATGGTATCTTATACACCATACATCCTGCATTCGTGGACAAAAGCATCAAAAGCATCAATCGTGCATAAATCTGAAGTCTAAAATAAAAATTGTTTCCCAAAATTATATATAATAAAAAATAATAAAAACTATGCATTTAAATTGTTTTCTTTGATAAAAATAGAAATATGATACTTTCTTGATATAAAATATAATCTTAATAAATATAATCTTTGTATAATCTTAATAATTTATATAATCTTAGTATGGCTAATTACTTAAGAATATTGTATGCTTAAGATTATACACTTTAAATAATTTAAACGCATATTAATTATTATTATTATATTATATTACATTTTATTGAGAAATACTTTTTAATTTAAACTTTAAATCTACGTGGAACCAATTTGCAGCTCTTGTTGATTTTTTTGTTTAGCTCGGAAGGTGGAGTGGAGTTGCTTTAAAATAACTTGAGTTGGATATTTAGCAACAACTTTTTTTTTATTCTTTAAAAGAATATTTCTAAGTTTGTGAGGTTGAGTAAATCAAGAGTGATTTTATATATGATTTAAAGCCAAAGAAAGAAATGAAAGATTATTTTCTTGCAAGCTAGGTAAAGTAGTTGGGCTCTATATATGTAAGATTGCTATAGCAAAATGGTATTGGATTGAGAAGAGAAGTTGGTTGTTACCTGATGAATAGAAGATCCAACATTTGCAAGTTTTTCCCCACACTAGGGTTTCCTGGGTATATCTGTCTTATTATTTTTGTGTGATTGGCTTATGTTATTTTTACTTTTGCTATTATTTGTTTTTAATTAATCTAGAGTATTGATTGTTATAAATCAGATAGAGTTTCTATTCTGTGAATTTATTGTGCAATTAATCTGTAGATGGGTTATGAGAAATTAACATGGTATCAGAGCTCAAAAATTTGAATGCAAAGCCAAGATTTGTGACATAGAATTCAAAATTCAAAATTCAAAAATTAGATTTTTGTCTCCAATTTCCTTTGTGTCTATTGCAACCAGTGTTCAATACGAGGACATGCTTGAATGTGCATCGAGAGGAAGAGATTTCCTGGAGATATAGAGAGGAAGAGGTTTCCTAGATACAAGGAGAGGAAGAGATTTCTTGGAGACATTAAGAGGAAGAGATTTCCTAGATATATTGAGAGGAAGAGATTTTCTGGATATATTGAGAGGACGAGATTACCTGGAGACATTGAGAGGAAAGAGATTTTCCAAGAGTACACAGTGAGAAAGAGATTTACAAAAGAAACTTGGGAAGAAGGGGAAATAAAATTTTATCAAGGGAAGCGGAGGCAATTATTCTTGTATATAGAAATTGCTTTACTTTATGCTGTAAATTTTTTATATTCTTCCAAAGACATTTTTTAGCACAAGTTATTTGCACAAGTTTAGATTGAGTGTTTGGACACAGAGAGGAGATTGAGAGGTTGAAATAATTGTTGTGCAAAAATTGTAACCTGTTGAATGAGCCCTTTCTCTTGAAGCTGACTATAAGGTATGATTGCATGTTTTCTTCATCAGAGATTGTGTGGAGAAGAGGACAATGAAACTTCGATACATTCCTATGGATGAACAAATAACAGACATACTAAAAAAGGCTTTGGTGAAGAATAAGTTTTTATTCTTCAGGGATAAGCTGGGTGTTGTGCAGAACACCTTCCTTGCTAAGAGGGAGTGTTGATTTTTTTTGTTTAGCTCAGAAGGTGGAGTGGAATTTCTTTAAAGCTACTTGAGTTCGATATTTAGCAACAAATTTGTTTTTTATTCTTTAAAAGAATATTTCTAAGTTTGCGAGGTTGAGTAATTCAAGAGTGATTTTACATATGATTTAAAGCCAAAGAAAGCAAGGAAAGATTATTTTTTTGCAAGATAGGTAAAACAACTGAACTCTATATATTTAAGATTGTTGTAGCAAACTGGCATTGGATTGAGAAGAGAAAGTTGGTTGTTAGGCTGAATAGAAGATCCAACATTTGTAGGTTTTTTCCCACACTGGAGTTTCTTGGGTATATCTGTGTTATTTTTTTTGTGATTGGCTTCTGTTATTTTTTCTTCCACTATTATTTTTTGTTAATTAATCTAGAGTATTGATTGTTATAAATCAGATAGAGTTTCTATTCTGTGAATTTATTGTGTAATTAATCTATAGCTGGGTTATGAGAAATTAACAATTTTGAGGCTTCTATCCATAAATGCAGGATGTGCGGTTGTAAGATATCATCAAATGCGTGATATGATGTAATAATTATGATATTGGAAATAAAAATACATTTTAGTTTGCTAGATAGACAATGACTTCTTTTTTATGTTGATGTGCTCTCCAATCTGATTGCCTCCTCCTACATGATTTCAATTATTCCTTAATATCTCTTACTGGTTACATCTTTCTTTATGCTTGTTATGATTACGTAAAAATAGGTTTTACAAGGACCCAAAACCTATAAAAGAGTTATTACAGATATTCAATAAAGTTTAGCAAAAATTGTGCCACAACACCTAGAAAAGAAAGCAAAAAAGCCTAACCAGCTAACAGCGAAAACAAAAAGTCCCACAGAACAACAATCAATAATAGGGACAGAAAAAAAGACAGGACCCAAAAAAGATAGCTACATGCCATCCATAATATCTTGTGCCTGGATAACCATAATTTGCATCTGATTGACATAGTTCTTTAGGTCTTCAGTCTCTTTATTTTCCTTTGGAATCAGCTTCCTCGTACTTGCCTGCATGCATTTGCCAGGTCCCGTGGTTTCCTTCACCTCTTTTCCATCCTTGTCTCCTCTGTCCTATTCCAACTTCTCCATTAGAATCTTTGCATGGCCCATATATGCCTTTTAATCTTACCAGACATTGTTCCCCAATCTGGCACACTGTCTCCTCCAGCTTTTCCACTTTGTTGTTCAAAATGTGGATTTTACCCGCATGGTCATCTTCCACCGCCCTGTCAGTCATATCCTTCATCTATTTTTCCATGTTTCACACTTTATTCACAATTTCCACCTGGGCTTCAGATTTTCCTACCGCGTCTTTCATCTCCTCTAGACAGATCACAACAGGTTTCTCACCAATGGTGAAACTTTTAATGATATTGGTCTCAACTTTCATAGGTTCTATTTTCTTTTTAATATTGGCAACATCATCCAACATTGTACCTAAAGTACAGGTGAAATTCACAAGACAATCCTTGATTTTATCCATATCATCAGAAACATTAAAACGTTTACCTATATCCTCATTAGCAGGGATATTTTTGTTGGATGATATCAGTTTTGGTTATTGATCATGCTGTTGATATTCATGTTTTGTCACTGATGTCAACATATATCTCTATGGAGAAGACAGACTGGCTCCTTGATTGGAAGGAGTGTACGAACACTATACGAATGATTTAGAATGATCAAAGTTGGATTTATGTAGAAGGATGTGTGTTGACCTTATTCCTAAGGTTGCTTGGCTTTATGTTGCATGCTGTGGATGTTATAGTTGATTTGGTGAAGACCGATTTTCTGGACTGTAACTGTGATTCTGGACAGAGCAGGTCTCTGTGTTTCGAGTATATCTTTCTGGCGAAGATATTTCAGATGATGCGAGCTTATTGGTGGATAGCCAACATATGTTGGAGTAATGGGTTGAGTTTAATTTTTGTTTGGATACTGGTGACGTCATATGTGGCGTGTAATCTGGAGAGGACCTAGTTCCCGGCTAACTTCAGACATGTAGGGTGTAAAATTAATTGTGAGCATCGATTGCGGATCTAGAAGTATATGGAATGGATTATAGTTGATGTTTACTTATTATAGGTACCGTGTGTATCTTAGAAATGGTTCAAATAATTATTTGTGTATTGGAAATCCTTAATTGGCTGACCTAATTAATTATTTGTGTTTTAGGAAAGCTTAACTGGACGACCCAATGAATTATTGTAAGAGGGTATATATGAGTGATATTTTCATGTGGAGAAGATGTGGTAGAGAATAGAAGGACATAGATGTGTGGAAGCTACAAAGATTATTGACTTCTCGATACAAAGCAGAGTTGATACTTCATTGGAACTGACCAAGCAAAGACAGATGCTATCAAATAGTTCACTGGATTGTGTATTTGCTTTATACACTTGATTTAGATTGTAAATCCTTGAGGGTGGCTTTAACCTTCTTTGGGCAGTGTGCCTTGGTAGTGAGCCTATTATTTTCTTTGACTCCTAACAAGGTTTGTCTCCTAATAGGGGCTGTGTACTGTAATGTTGTAAACAAGCTCCTAACAGGGCTAATATCTTTTAAAAGGGATACTATACTCTCAGTACATTATTTCTGGATGCTAATTTCCACTGGGGTTTTACCTTTAATAGGGTTTCCTCAACAAAAAATATTGTGTTATGGTGTTGGCATTTACTGTCTTATCATTTACATTTGCAGATTTGGTTTATAAAGTTTAAAGTTTAATAATATATACTACAACTGTTTCACCCCCCCTCTCAGTTGTCTTGTGGACTTTTATTCCTAACAATTTTTCCCCGCATGCTCCATTGTATCTTTTTCAATGTTTTTAACTATTTCCTCCAGAGTCTGATTTGCACCCTTTTGCCAGTTAGTCTCTGCATTCATCATGGTAGTTTGATCTATTTCCTCTTTGTTATCCTCCTTATTCTCTTCCCCATAATTCTCTTCGAGGTTATCCTCTATACTCTGCTCCTTCTCCATCTCATCCTCCTCATTCGAGGACAAAACAATTCTTCTTTTGCTAGGGTTTACCTTTCTGGGTACTCTTACTTTTGCTTCCAGTAACTTCCCCACATTTTCTTTTCTTTACCTCTTTTCTTTGTTTCTCCTCATATTGTTCATCCTCTATTTCCTTCTCTATTTTAGAATCCTCAGCCATATTTTTCTTCTAGTTTATCTTGGAAGAATAACCTTTTTTATATTTTTTCTTGGGTATTTTAGTCTCCTCAGGAGTGTCATCGTCAGTCTCCTTCTCTATTGCAGAGCCCTCTTCTTTTCTACAGGAGTGTCATCTTTCTTTGTGCTTGTTATTTCTTCCTTGGTTTATTCTTTTCTACACGCATTTGAAGTCATACTTCTATTTCCTTTTTTTTATGACTCCTCCCTCTCTTTGGTGTTGTGAGTATTTTTTTTTAACTAACTAGTTAAAACCTACTTCTATAGGGGAAGTTTCTACATGTAAGCTTTGAGACCCTTTTGTAGGGGTAGGCCTGATTTGGTCCTTTATTATCTTCTTCCTCCTTAGAGGGTATTCCCTCTTGTTCCTTTTATTTCTTCTTCTCTGCATGCTTGTCTATTTTTTCCTTTTCTACTCATTTCATGAACTCCCTAGTAGTAAGGGCAATTTCTTCTTCAAGATCTTTTGGAAACCTTAGAAATCCCCATGCATAGGTCTAAAATTCTACATCCAATACCTCGTATGCTAGTAGAAGTATCCACAAGGTCCAAGGGTCTAGTGCATCCATTATTGTGAAATCTTTATCAATCTAAAATTCTATATGTCCAAGTATTTCTAGACCATGGTATTTGATATCCTTCATTGGTCTTGCATTCTCTTTTGGAAAGCCTTAGAGTTCCTACCAAATACTTGTATATATGCATTAGGCATTGATAAATTCTTAGCATATTCTAGAATTTGGGCTACTATCAATCTGGTTGTGTCCCACACTTTTTTGGCATAGTGGGGAAACTCATGCATAAATAAAAATCAAGGCATATTATAGAGTGTCATATCAGAATCGATACCCTATTTGATTCATCTGGGGTGAATTCTCCAACAGCCCCACTATCATACATTTGTAAAAGTCAAACTATTTTTCTTCAAACACCATCTAATGTTCTTTATTAATGGAAACCCTAGCGGGTGAACCCTCCCAATTTGTGAAACATATCTTGTATTCTATCACCTTTTTTGTATATAGAAAAATTGGATTTGTAATGTTGCTAATATTCAATCTCCTTTTGAAAAAATTATCTTCGATCAACATCTAGACTTTGGCATTTTGTATACCTTTCTTTGGTAGAAGTGTCCCTTGGGATAGTGATCCGGTTATGGCTTGGATGACCTCCTTTGAATGTGGTAAGGATTTTTGAGTTAGGCATCTTCATCATGCAGATGAATCAATACTAACCAGACCCACTCCTTGTTTGTGAAATTTGGAAAGTCATTCCATACATCAAGTTTCTTTTCTCCAATTTGGTTGTACTTCAGTGAATACAAGTTAGTAAATTTCTATAATAAATCTTGAAGAAGCTTCATAAATGTAGTGTGGTCAGTCTCCTCCATGGGTGTGTGGATGTACTTCCTCATGTCTTCAATGCAGATTACTTTGATTGGGACCCTTGATAATTCACTCTCTACATCTATAGCTATCACCTTATAAGGAAATTATTTGTATGCCAATTAGGGATTCTCCATAGTAAGGACCTTAATAGGGGCAACCATAGTTATGACCCTGCATTTGGGTTAAGACATGATCACCAGGGCTTTTCTCAGATAGCTAAATTTGTGGCAAAATTATATTTGTGAGAACACAAATGAGCTGAAAGTGAGAACGTGAATACGAGGGGGGGGGGGCATGTAGAGATTTTAAAGACTCTTCTAGTTGGAGGGCATTTTTTAATGTAGTCATATCCAGTCTTTTCTTCTCGTTATCTATCCATTGCTTTTTTACAACTAATTTTTTTGGCCTTTGTTTCTACTTTCTTACTTTATAATTCAATGTAATACAAGTATCCAAATATGTAAATGCTCATGTTAGGTGATGTTTTTCATACTTTTCTCCAATGCCTCTGTTATCTCTAAGAAATTTTTGCCCTATGCCAAGTTGCAGAACTTGGATTTCTCGAGAAACATGGTAACTTTCCTAGGCAGTGGGTCACCTAAACTTGGAAAGAACCTCCAGAGAAGTCTGACTTCCTATCTGGTACCTCATCTAAACTAAGATTTATGAGAAAAGGGTTAGAAGGATAACAATAAACTGAAATCTAACTCTAAAGGGTGATGCACCAAATTACCAGGAACCATGAAAACACATATAACTAGATTCCGAGTTTGAATGACTAAGTTGAAAAAAACACACAACTTTCTCCTGTATACACATGCATAAATATTTTATACTAAGGTTCTGATCAAGACCTATTAAGAGGAAGAAAATTTCACACCTAACAGTCATGCGCCTGAAACACCAACTATAACCTGCAAGCAAATATATATCCATAAAGAGGTGCTGAAAATGAGACAAAGATAACATTGAATTAAATATTCAATAATAATCTTATAAATCACCAATAATGCACACCAACAAGAAGATGATAGAGAAGGCAAAACAACTCAGTATTTTAGCTCCAAAAACATGTCATTGTATATCATGTTCTAAGAGTTATAAAAATGCCAAAAACTATGAAAGAACCTAAAAAGTCACTAAGCACACAGATGCATGATGAGAACTCCCTTTACCTAAAATTCCTATTTTTAGGCCCTCAAGGGACTCAAAAAAGGCTCCAAACTGAAGATAAGTTCAACCCTTGACCTTGCTACCATAAAGACATGTGAAAACACTCCAACTCCCCTGGATTTTATAAAACAACTCCTAAAAATTCAACCATCCTAAATACTTGGTCAATTCATAAAGTTTTCAATAACCACCTTTGACTCAATCTTAACATAGGGAAATAGAGAAAAAGAGGCAATTGCAATTATTTTTCATTTTAAATAACACTTAATAAAATGATTTATAAAATATCATTTTATTAATGTTTTCACACAAGTTATTTTATAAGCAAATTAAAAAGGGAAAACACGACATGGAACATTAGTTTTGAAAGAAAATCAAAACATAAACAAACAAGAGCTGTGCTACAGCAGGAGTCCAGTCTAATAGTAAAAAAATAAATATTGTTTGAATAGATTGAAGCATTGGCATAAGTAAATGATTGTAAATAATTATAAGAAGAAAATTAAAATAAAGTAATATAAACTAATAATTATTAAAGAGTAAATAAATTTATTTTAAAAATCTAATAAATTAATTTTATAAGTTTTAAAATAAAATTTAATCTTTTATAATATAAGAACATAGAATAATGAAATAGAAAATTAGAGGAAAGTGTTGTTTGAACATATATTTTTTATTTTAAATGAATAGGTACAATATTATTTTAAATCAATTGACTTAAATAATTTCATTTATATGATGACTTAAAATTTTCTTAATGAAGGAGATTAGGGATTATATATATATTTCAAAAAAATTATTAATTTAAAATAAAG
>MU225850.1:2586951-2606930 GCA_018584345.1 Thuja plicata
GTTGGAAATTCACTAGTTTCACATGGTTGGGTGGAAAATTTCTTTCGAGGTGCTATTCGTGGTTTGTGACTTGGATGCTTTAGTTTTCATGCAGTGATAAAGATCTTTCTATTTTGTATCATGTATTATTGAAAATGAGGATGTAAAGATATGTTTGTAAAGACTTCGGGCCATTCATGTACTTATTATTGTAATTGGATTCATTACCAGAAATTTTATTGGAAAAAGAAAAGCAATGTAATCAGGGTGGGATAGTTCTAAGGGTTTATTTCAAGGGATATTATTTGAAAGTTCAAAGTTGAAATGAAAAGTGTAATGTTGAATTATCTTCTCTATCTCTCCCATGTTGAAAAGAAAAGAAATGCTTCTTATGCAAAAATTTATATGTAAGTTGTAAAAGGGTAGTTATCCAATGTGTAGGAAAGAGAAATGAAAATGACTTAAGAAGTAAGGGATGTAGTTGTAATTGAAATGTCACTTTCTTACCCTCTCTCTTAAATTTGGAAATGTATAAGTAAAAGTAAAGAAATGGAATTCAATTTGAATAGTAACACAAATATGTTGGTAAATGATTTCCTTAAGGGAACCTTAAGGAATGTATTTGTGAATGTAATAAATGATGTAATGTAAAAAAAAAAATTGTTAGTTGAAATTTTAGGTCAAAAGACCTGACTCCTTATGGGTTCCCTGGCGGGGACATTACACCATGAGAGTTTCTACCTAGAGGAAATGGATGTGGTTAGAATCCTTAAACAAATGTAAGCTAGGGTTTTTCTATGTTGGTGATTGTTGTTTTGTCCTATGTCCTATTTTATTTTGTTATTGGTGATCTTGTATTATAACTATGTTTATGCCAATATCATTAGAATAAAAACCTTATATTGTAAGGGTATCATATGACATTATAATCATTAATGATATACAAAACATTATTATCACAATTATGTTAGAAATACAAGAAAATATAATTTGTAAATAGGGTATCTAGATTAATTAAGTCTATAGGAAGTTATCTATTAGAGGATTGAAAGTGTCTCTTGAGGCGTCTCTAACTTTCTACAAATTTAAACAATTTAAATATTATTAGACAAAGAAATTCAATTCAAAATAATCTTTTCAAACAAAATTTCAGGTCATTACAATTTAATAGTTTACAATTAACATAAGATTGAAATAACTAGAGTAGCGTAGTGTAATACTAATAATAGACAAGGATAGGGACCCAAGGTTACCATGCTATATATAAAATGAAAACAAAAAAAATCTTAGAGTGCTTTTACTCAATGTAGAAGAGTTTGTTGTTGTATCATGTTTATCTTCTACCTTGGTTTTTAGTCCAAGGCCAAGGCATTCAAATCAATGCCTCCAAAAGCTAGATATCTAAAAAAATGAATGCATGTCAATTGAAGTATTTTTTTTTTGTTCAGAATAATGACTTATCTCATAAACTATAATAATTTTGATGATTGAATAATTTATGTGTGATGATTATAATTATAGAAAATTATACATTAAATAATATGTTAGTACATATGAAAGAATGTACAAAAGAAATATCATTTCATTTACCAATTTTATTTATTCATTTTTATTATATTCCTTTAATTAATATTTTCACCTTCTTTATAGTCAGCCTTTGTATCAATATCACCATCTTCATCGAAACCTCATATATCTAAACTTATATAAACAATGCTTGTATGAAAATAGTGTTAGTGTAAACAATGCCTTTTCCCACCAAGTTATGATATTACATTTACTAGCATAGATCTATCCACACTTGCTTAGGATTTCTCATGAATTTGTCTAACCTTGTGTCATGGAGACACACGTACTCCCTTTTGAAGACACCTATTGCATCTTGTCTTGCAACTTGCATGCGCACATGTCACTTTTCTCACAAGTGTCACACCTACGTTCTCACCCTCACACCTTTGCTTATATAGGAAAGGTTGCTCATTATATTTACATAATCTCATTTTTATATTTGATAGACATGCTTTTGTAATCATTGTGCTTTTAGATTTTAGATTTCTCTAACATGGTATCAGAGCTGTGATTGCATGTTTCTTCCTGCATCAACACGAATCCCACAAAAAGCTATATCATCAAAGCATTGTAGAGCCAAAAATACACCACCATTGTGTTCAAAAGGTTTGAGAAAATGAAAAAAAAACAATTTTATTATCTATTACTAAAAATATCTATGTGCCCATTGGACATTACCATTGACTTGCTGCCTATCTTTTTCACAAAATCCCATCTTGAAGCTTTGTATTTTGGGCACCAAGAGTATAGAACCAACCTTCTTTACCTATGACATGTAATCATTACTTTTTTCACACACTTGGTTGTGTTTTGTCTTCCCAATGGGCTTTCTACTTATTCTAGGTGGCTCAATCTATCTTTATCTACTCATAAGGCACATAACAACTTAACCTCCAACTAACCAATTTGGCAGGTTCCATATTTTAAAATTTTTCCTCTATATTGAATTGTATTTTCCAAACACCTTCATTATAGCTTTGTCTACAGTGCCACTATGTGGTCAACAATCCATAAAAGGGAACCACATCTCTAGTGAACAAACAAGAGTATTGGGAGGTGAATTAGTATCTTACTTACAACTTAATTCCTTTAATCCACACCTTTCTACATAACAAAATAGATCAACAGTGAAAAAAACCAGATTAAAACATTCAACCCAAATGCACAAGGGAGCACAAAATTTACATGGAAAACCCAACAAGGGAAAAACCACCACGAGAATTCTTCTTGGAGCTACTGTCCAAATCCAACCTCACAAATACGAAAAGACTACAATTAAATTTATGGGATAAAAACCCAAAGGAAGTTGCAACTTCTTGAATTTCACTTTTATAGCTGCAACCAAATAGAAGTTCACTACTTCCAACAAGATTCAACACTTGCAAAAGGGAGGCTACAACTTCAAAAGAAGAGATAATGAAAAATTTCTACAATAATACTTTAGTGCAATTATGTCTTCTACTTTTGTCTCACTACCTCTAGCACTTTCCCTTGCATCTAAAAAAGTTGTTGCCTTCAACTTACTACTGCTGGCATAATTTTTTTTGCACACTTTTAACAACACATTTCAATAGATTTGATGTGTAATATATTGTTAGAATGATTTGTAATAACTGAGTGGGGGGGTGAATCAGTTATCCTCAAGACCAATAGAAATTTTAAACACTTTAACCAACTCCGATCTACTCAACAATCCACTCGGTCTCTATAGCATATGATAAGTAACATAAACTTGCAGTCCACTATCCTAAAGTAATCAACTTGTAGAATATAAAACTCTTAACATTAAACACATCAAATAAAATTCACACAAGTATGAAACCGAGATTTAACGTGGAAACCCAATATGGGAAAAACCACTACCAAGCTTAAAAAATTTCCAAGTCTCTTGGAAACATGGAACCAATACGCTGCAAGAAAATTTAGACCAAAAAATATTCTTTACCTCCTTTACCTCTGTACTTTCATGCCTCTTTCCTCAGCAACTTTTTCTTTAAGGACACAGGACTGTCCTTTCAATCGTCTTCTCTAATGCCCCTGTCAGTGGAGCATCAATGGMTGCAACTCAAGGGTTCCAAAAAAAAAATCCACCACACCTCTTGCTGCTACACAACTACCAACATAYTRTCATCTTACCCATCCAAGACCCTGGAAGATGCACTACCACCCTCTCTTAGTGGTTTCTCTCTCTCTGCACCTTCTACCCAACTTCATCTTGATGGAGACAATATCAAGACCCCTTCTTAGGTCTTCCACACACACCTTCATAAACTTCCTTACTGCAGCTTTGATGGATAATAACCCTGTAACCAAAAAAAGTACACAAACCAAAAACAACCAACCCAGATCTTTTGCTGGGCTCTGATACCAATTGATGCAAATCATCTTACAAAAACCTTCAAGAACCCCAAATCAGCCATGGAGTTCAATCATCAACACAATGTCTTCCACAAGTTAGAGGCATATTCCATCATTAGAAAACATATTCTAACAATAAATCCACTATTAGAATCCAATTCCTAAATACCAATCAGAAACCAATCAACATCTTTGATTCCATTTCACAAATCATGCTATCACCCATCTTCCGAATCTGTCCCAATTATGACAGTTTTGATACCCTGTACTCTGTTATGTATAACTTTCATTCCAAACGATATTTCATAAATCTCTCCAGTGAACATTTAGATAACTAGGTTTTTAAAAACATATTCCAAAATTAACACGATCCAACGGTTCAATAAAAAGTTATAGTCTCTGTACCGAGACCAATGTTTACTGTCATAAAACAGAGGAATCATCCACACACATCCATCTAGGGAATCAAGTTTATTACTCCATACTCATCCATTAAATCCCAAATAAAATTCATTTTAAATATAACTTAATCCCCTTCAATAATATGTAACTTTTACATTTTTCCAATAGTTCATTTGTGAGAAAACTCAAACCCTTCCCAAACAGCCTCTTCCACGAGGGTTTCAAACTGTTTTTACCAAAACATTCATATCTTTCAAAATACTTAACGAAATCAATCCAAACCAGAAGGAAATGAAAGATTATTCATTTTACTAACTTTACATGCCAATAATACATTGTTCCCAAGCTGTACAAGCCCGTACAAATCCTGGGAACAGCACTGTTACACTTTAAAACCAATCAAAACACAAATAGATGAATGCCAAATCTTACCAAAATGACTTTTTTTCCTTCCAATAAATTTTTCAACTGTGTTTGGATCATAAAATCAAGGATTAATATAGTTTCTCTTTCCTTCAACCACTCATAACCAACTTTTAACCTCTTTTGCAACTTTTTGCTGCATTTTTGCAACTTTGCTTGACAACATTTTGTTGTCAAGTTGACAACTTTTACACTTTTTCACAAATGACTTCATGGATTTATAAAAATCATTCAAACACATCATATGACTCCTAAAATGACTAAATACATCTATTTTAGCCTTTTCTTGGCTCTTTTACATCATTTTGAACTTTTGACAACTAGGCCTCAAATGACAACTAAATGACACTTTTACATTTTTATTTGCCCTTAGGCATTACATTCGATTCTATTACATGGAATATAAAATCCAAACATATGGATTAACATATTAAAATATCCCTCAGGGTCTTCTGCAATGTCGTGATGTCTAGGTGCTCTTGCACCAAACATGCTACCAATCTTTCACTCTTTTGAAGTGAGCTTTGTGAGGATCCAACCCTGTTAAAAGTGAGCCTTGTTAAAGGATTTAGATAATTCCATTAGAATGTCACCTTGATTAAATTATTTACAAATTACTGTTAGGTCAACCTTTATTAAAGGATTTTAACTGATACAATGGTTATAAAGTAATAGTAGATTTGATCTGAAACATACAACTCAGTTTGCAAATACAGATCCACTTTCTCTCAAGTGATAATTCACTAACAGGTCTCCATTATCATCTCCATCTCTCTGATCTGATTGGAAATATATCAAGCAATCACCACTTCACAGTTCTTTACTGCTCTTCTTAGCCTTCTACTTAGATTTTCCAATCAACTAAATCAACGTCAACATACATAACCTGCAATTAGGTTAAACTTATACCTCTCTGATTAGGTAGCTTGATCTTTTTCTGCTTAATCGTCACCGTAGATCTTAGGGTTTGGTCAAATCCAACGGATCCTCCCTACATTTCATTCTCCTTCTACCTTGTAGATACTTCTCAAAACTCCTTGAATCCATACATGGAAATGGTTAAACATATTTTAAATGCCCATTAAATTCTCCACAACATTCATCCTTATCTTAAATATGCTTTACATATCCAAAGAATTAAACTATGTTGGATGGGATCTCAATTCTTTCTCAAACTATAAAATACTGACACTCGGTCATCATTGTGTTCTTTCACTCGGTCATCACTAGATAACTTAGTAAATACTGATGCTTGGTCAACACTGTATTTCCTCATCATGTATTGGCACTCGGTCAACACTAGCATCACTCGGCATAAACTTAAGTTCCTTAACCTTCTACTCTTTTGCTCAGTCAAGACTAAGCTTTTAGTCTTCCAATATTCAATTGGTGTTAAAGATAAACAACACATTATCTTGTCAAATTTCCAACTAATTAAGTACCCATTGTAGTTTCTCATCACTCCACCATTTCACTAGGTCTTCTTGTTATCTCCTCTTTTCAAATCTTCTTTGTCAATCAAATGATATTTCACTTTACTAGATAGCAATTGTCTTACCAGTTAAGGTTTGACATCAATGCAAATATAAAAATTGTTTCAATTGTAGCTTCCAACAGTCTTCCTCTTTGGCATTGATGGAAAAAACCACATGCAAAGCTACCAAACAATCCAAAAAGTATGTTCTATTAATAGATTTTCATTAATGTCCTTAGCTTCAATATGATTCTCTCAAATACAAATATCATCTCCCTCTTGGATAGATCTCTCTTTGCTTATCTCCCTCATAGCCTTATAGTCTTATGTCTTATCTCCCTCTTTGACAACAATTCCAAAGTCATTCATCTTCACCATGTAGGTATCTCTGTGTCAGGTTTCTAAACTATATGCTCCCTCTGTCATCTTTCTTATCACTGATCAACATCTTGTGCATTACTCTTCACAACTTTAGGCAACTCCTAAAGTGTGACCTCCTTTGCATCAATTTGTCAAATATTCTGGGTAATACATTTGATGCAATCACTCCATTTCATCCTAGTTAGCCTTCGCTAGGGAAATAAACCCTAATTTACCTCTCAGATACTCATGTGCATCCTTAGGTAATGCTTTACTAAATATATCTGCTAACTACTCCTTTTTAGTCACATATTCCAATCTTACTTCTTTGTATTGAACTAAGTAATGATACTTGATAGCAATATGCTTGGTCTTTGTGTGCATCACAAGATTCTTTGATCTATTGATATCACTTGTGTTATCATGGAAAATAAAAACTGGCTCAGTGATTGCTTCCTTCATACATTTCAACAATTGCTTGATCCATACTATGTTTGAACAATTAACTGCTGCTGCTACTACATATTCATCTTTTGCTATAGATTGAGAAATGCAATTCTATTTCTTTCTTGTCCAAGAGACTATCTCTTTCCTAGAAAGAATGCACCACCACTTGTACTCTTTCTATCATCAACATTGCCTCCACAATCTGCATTAGTATAAACTTTCATTTCAAACTTTTCATTCTTCTTATAATACAATCCATAATCCTAAGTTCCTTTCAGATGTCTTAGTATCTTTTTCACTGCCATCATTTTAATATCTTTAGGATTTGTAGAAAATCTTGCAACAATACCAACTGCTAATGCAATATCTGGTCTACTGTGGACAACATATTGTAGCTTCCCAATCATTAACCTATACAAGGTTTGATTTACTTCTGATGTCTCATCAGTCATTGATAGTTTTTGTCTAGTATCCATGGGTATAATTACTAGTCTGGAGTCTTCCATGCAAAAGGTTTTTAGTATCTCCTTGATATATTTAGATTTATTAATGTAGATACCTTTCTTCATTGATATAATTACAAACCAACAAATTTTTTTATCTCTCCAAACATAGACATCTCAAATTCAGTTTGCATCTCATTTGCAAATGTTTGGCATAAAGCATCTTGACCTCCAAATATCATATCATCAACAAATATTTCAGCTAACAATATCCCTTTACCTTTTT
Organism: Thuja plicata; assembly: GCA_018584345.1. Classification (NCBI taxonomy): domain Eukaryota; kingdom Viridiplantae; phylum Streptophyta; class Pinopsida; order Cupressales; family Cupressaceae; genus Thuja; species Thuja plicata. The sequence continues at coordinate 2,594,693 of MU225850.1, forward strand.
CAATTTTCAAGTAGAGATTACTATTTTCATTTGTCCTTGTAAAACCAATTTTGACTAAGTAATTATGTAATCTTTCATACCATGCTCTAGGGGATTGCTTCAATCCATACAATGCTTTGTGTAGCTTGCAGACCATATTTTTCTTGCTTGAATCAACAAATCCTTCAGGATGTTCAATGTATATCTCTTCTTCCAGTATTCCATTCAGAAATGTAGATTTAACATCCATTTGATACACTTTGAATCCTTTGTAAGTTGCATAAGAAAGTAGAGTTCTAACTCCTTCCAATCTAGCAACTGGGGCAAATGTCTCACCATAATCAATGCCTTCTTCTTGTGCATATCCTTTGCATACTAGTCTAGCCTTGTTTCGTGTGACTTCTCCATGCTCATTCAACTTATTAAATACCCACTTGGTTCCACTAACATTCTTGTCCTTTGGTCTAGGTACTAGTGTCCAGGTTTTTTTATTCTCGATTTTCTCAATCTCTTCATTCATGGCATGTATCCAATCTTCATTATCCAAAGAATCTTTCACTGGTTTGGGCTCAAATTCACATAATAAACATGTCTAATTTTTCAACTTGCTTCTTGTCATGACCTATGAATATTTTTCTCCAATGATTTGATCTAGTTTATGATGTCTCCTCACATATTTTGATAATGTAGGCTCTGGTCTCCTTTCTTCTTGTTTTTGTTCTTCAGATTCATCTAGAAAATTCACTCTAGGTTAATTTTGTGTCTCTACTCCCTCTTCTGATTGCTCAACAGTTACCTCATGTTGCTTGTTAACTTCTTTCTATAACTCGACAGATTCTTACTGTTGCTTGACAACATCATTTTGTTGCTCGGTAGCTTCTTTCTCTGGTTTAGGTAAACTGTTGGGCTCTCCTTCATTCATGTATATGAAAGATCTATAATCTTTAGGCTCTTTCTTGCATTCAACTTCATTTTTTTCTTCATATTCATCAATTCTAACATTTGTACTTTCCACGACTTTGTTAGTGTTAGAATTCAAACACTTATACACTTTGCTCTTAGTGGAATAACCTAGGAATATGCGTTCATCTCTTTTAGCATCAAGTTTTCCATTCTTATTGTCCTTCACTATATAACATTTTCTTACAAAGACTTTAAAGTATTTTACATTAAGTGCATAAACATACCATAACTCATAAGGTGTAGCATTTGTACCTTTCTTGACTTTTACTCGGTTCAAGGTATAGAATGTTGTACTTACAAATTCTCTCCAGTATTTTTGTGCAACATTTTTCTCTATCATTAGTGTTCTAGCATAATCCATTATTGATATATTCCTTCTTTCATCTATGCCATTCTGTGGGGGAGTCCTTGGAGTAGACATCTATCTTTTGATTCCTCTATCATTGCTAAATAATTTGAACTCATTAGATATAAACTCTCATCCTCTGTCAGATCTCAGACATCTCAATCTCTTACATGTATTTTTTTCAACTTTTTCCAAATACCACTTAAACAATTGAAAGTCATCAAATTTTTCTTTGAGAAACATCACAGTCATCATTCTAGAATAATCATCAATAAATAGAATGAAATATTTATCACCATGGTATCTTTGCACTCCAATATGTCCACAAAGACTAGTATGAACCAATTCCAAAATATCATTAGAAGTATAGGTTTTTCTCTTGAAATTGGACTTTGTCATTTTTCCCAATTGACATTGCTTACACATCACATTATTAGGTTTCTTCAATCTTGGTAACCCTCTTACTCTTTTCATCTTATTAATGTTTACCAAATTATCAAAGTTCACATGATACAACCTTTTATGCCATAACGATACATCATCATATTGTGCAAACAAACATGTCTCATCATATAGATCTAGATAGAACAGATTACCTCTTGTCTGTTCTCCACTTCCAATTAGTTCACCAGTAGCATCAAAATTTTTAGCCTTTTTGTAATGGAATTCAACTCGGTATCCATAAGTGTTCAACTGTGCAACACTCAACAAGTTATAGTTAAGTCCTTCAACCCAATAAGCATTGTTACATCTAATCTTATCAGTCAATTTTAATGATCCTTTTCCTTTCACAAGACATGGTGTATCATTACCAAACTTAACACTACTAGATTTGCAATGATTTAAGGTTTCAAACTTACTTTTATCACCAGTCATGTGATGTGAGCAACCAATATCAATTATCAATCTACCATATTTACTCATATATGAAATAAGTGCAGCTTTCTCATCTTCAACAGAATCATCTTTCATAGCAACATAAACAAATTCTATATCATGGTCATTAGATTTATCAGATTCGCTATCAGTTTCTTCTTCAAAAATATAGCAGGATTTCTTACCTTTGTCCTTGTAGTCATTATACCTTCTAAAATTTATGTCATCCCTTTTGTCTTTGTACTTTCTTTCTCTTCTTTAATCCTTGTCATTCCTGTCAGGGCACCTTGCTGCAATATGGCCAACTTTGTTACATGAAAAATAGATTATAGGAAGTTTACCTTTGATTTTTCCTTTTCCTCTCGGTAGTCTTCTAGCCATAAGTGCAAGTTCATCAAGATCATCATCAAAAGTGTCACTGTCACTTTTCACACATCTTTCTTTTCCTTTCTTAGACTTATGAAGAGTTAATTGTGATTTGAATGCAGAATCAACATTGTGAGGGATGAAATTATCAAAATTTCATAACTCAAAAGTAGTAAGTATACCAACTAAACCTTCCACAGTTAAGTTGTTACCAGGAGTTCATCCCAGTTCTTGTATTGCAGAAACTGTAATTGCATAAATAGGAAGTAGGGTTCTCAATACCTTTCTAATAATAGTATCATCATCAATAGTTGCATTAGCTCCTCTAATAGCATTCACAACCTCCTTAACTTGGCTACAATATTGAACAATAGTTTCACCTTCTAACATTCTCATTTCATCAAACTTACTTCTCAAGCTTTCAAATTTGGCTCTTATTACATTTGTATCTCCATCATAGATAGTTTGTAGTGTGTCCTACATTTATTTTGTAGTAGTACAATATTTTATGTCTTCAAATTTAGGATAAATTAGGGCTGATGCAATCTCCAACATTGCTTGATTGTGTTCTTGTTTTTCCTTCATCTACTGAGTTTTCAACGATGTAGGCATAGTTATGTAATTATGTTCCACATAGTATTTTTCTAATTCTCCAATTCTAGCTAGGTGTAGCTTCATCAAAATTTTCCATGAAGGGAAGTTCTCCTTGTTCAGCCTCGGTACCTCCTTTTTATACATATTCATCTTTAGCTTCAAGTACCTGTAAATGTTTCCTTACAAGCACCACAACGCTCTGATACCAATTGTTAGAATGATTTAGAATAAATGAGAGGGGGGTGTAAATTAATTATCCTCAGGTCCAGATGTACCAATTGAAATTTTAAGCACTTTAACCAACTCACATATACTCAACAATCCACTTGGTCTCTATAGCATATGATAAGTAACATAAAATTGTAGTCCACTATCCTAAAGTAATCAACTTGCAGAATATAAAATTCTTAACAATAAACACATCAAATAAAATTCACACAAGTATGGCACTATGATTTAAAGTGGAAACCCAATATGGGAAAAACCACCAGTAACATGCTACCAATCTTTCACTCTTCCGAAGTGAGCTCTGCGAGGAGCCAACCCAGTTAAAGGTTAATACATACTATTAGGTGTGACCCTGTTAAAGGATTTAATCACCATGTTAAAAGTGAGCCTTGTTAGAGGACTTAGATCATTCCATTAAAATGTCACCTTGATTAAAGGATTTACAAATGTCTGTTAGGTCAACCTTGATTAAAGGATTTTAAGTGATAAAATTGTTAGAAAGTAAGAGTAGATTTGATCTGAAACATAGAACTCACTTTGCAAATATAGATCCACTTTCACTCAAATGCTAATTCACCGACTGACCTCTATTATCATCTCTATCTCTCTAATTTTCTTGGAAATCTGTCAAGCAATCACCACTTTACAGTTCTTTACTACTCTTCTCAGCCTTCTCTACCTTCAGCTTAGATTTTCCAATCAAATGAATCAACCTCTACATACATAACCTGAAATTAGGTTAAACTTATACCTCTCTAATCAAGTCGCTCGATATTTTTCTGCTTAATCATCACCGTAGATCATAGAGTCTGGTCAGATCCAATGAATCCTTCCAGCATTTTATTCTCCTTCTACCTTTTAGATACTTCTAAAAACTCCTTGAATCCATACATAGAAATGGTTAAACATATTTTAAATGCTCATTAAATGCTCCATGACATTCATCCTTATCTTAAATATGCTTTACATATCCCAAGAATTTCATTGTGTCGGCTGGGATCTCAATACTTTGTCAAACTGTAAAATACTGACACTCAGTCATCACTGTGTTCTTCCACTCGGTCATCACTAGATAACTTGGTAAATGTTGATGCTCGGTCAACACTATATTTTCTCAGCATGTACTGGTGCTCGGTTGACACTTGCATCACTCAGCATAAACTTAAGTTCCTTAATCTTCTGCTCTTTTTCTCGGTCAAGAATAAGCTTTTAGTTTTCCAATCTTCACTTGGTGTTAAAGATAAACAACACATTATCTTGTCAATTTGCAAACTAATCAAGTACCCATTGTAGTTTCTCATAACTCCACCATTTCACTAGGTCTTCTTGTTATCTCCTCTTTTCAAATCTTCTTCATCAATCAAATGATATGACACTTTACTAGATAGCAACAGTCTTACCAGTTAAGGTTTGACATCAATGACAATATAAACATTGTTTTAATTGTAGCTTCCAACAATATCCTCAACATGCATTCAAAAAACTAATTGAGTCAGCTTAAGGTAGTGTTAAGTAGAAGGTATTTTGGTCTGCATTCTACCACATATCAAGATATTATTTTGTGGCTCATAAGTTAAGTGTATAGATATGAATTGCTATGAAAAATCTCTCACAGTACCACACATTTTAAACAATCTCCCACATTACCACATATGGTCTACCTAAACACTTGGAAAGTTTCAAATACATATGCACAACCAACAAAGAGACCACAATGTGGACAAACTAAAAAAATACAATGTCTTCTTCGACGTTTCTTTTTGTGGCATTTCTATCGTGACTTTAAATTTTTTCCCCTCCTAGAGGCTTAACTAAGTTGCAACTGAATTTTTTTGAGTGCCCAACATCATCTTGAAAATGTTTCACTAGCTCATTTACTCAATCAATCTCACAAAGTTGCGCATCTTCTCCAACAAAGCCATATTTTGGAGATCTCTACGATAATTGGGCTCATTATTTTTTCATTTTCTCTACTTTTCTAAAGTGATAATTTTTTTTGTTAATTACTAATTAATTTGATTACCTTACTCATAGTAATTATCAACTTATTTAAAGCTTGTAAATGAGATGGTGTTTTTATTTCCATTGTAACTTCAAAACCAAGGTGTACTTCTTTTGCATTTGAATAGTTGTTGGAAATGTATTTATATTATATTTTGTTGGTGTAATTAATTATTTACTAATTATACTTTACTTAAGCTTACTTAGGATAATGCATACATAGTAGTTTGCATATGAGAAATTTAGGATTTTGCACCTTTATCTGCACATGGTGTAGAAGAAATTTCACTTTAGATGGTGATATTTTTAATCACATTTCACTTTATGTGTTGTCTCCATCTTTAGTGCACTTATCACTTATCATCCTCACATTGTTGCACATACTTCATTGCACAATGAAGGATTATGCACCTTTAGTGGATATGTGATTCCACCTTGTGGGGTGATAAGCTACTTTCTCCTTATCATAGTCTCTTATTGGCTTTCCTAAATAAGAAGACACATCTCATTTTATTTCATCTCTTATATTTTAATCTATTATAGTTCAATAGAGTACTTTGCATCTTTTCTATTTGGTCTCTCTTGTGCTATTCATTGGCCTATACATCTTGGGTGGTTCATTTATATATGAAAATTATTACATGGTATCATAAAAATTCTTATATTGTATCAGAGTTGCTAGAGCGTCATTGTATATAAATCCTCTGAGAGATCTTGCATTTTGTTGGCCCACTTATGGTCCCCCAAATTTAAATTTTTGAAACTAAGTTCTTCCCCTATTTTTTACCATCAAAACTAAAATTTGTGCCCTTCCTTAATGATTTATATCATAACCTTTTGTGAAGATGATCTTTATAAGAAGTGGTATTTGAAATAATGTTAAACTAGTTCAAAACATTCAGCTGGTTTAGAAATTTCAACAATTCAGAATCAAGGTTCAAAGGGTTCAAGCAGTTCACAGAGTTCAACAAGTTCAAGGTTCAATTTCAGAAGTTCAAAAGTTCAAAAGGTTCAACTGGTTCATCATTCATGCCTAAGTATTTCATTTTTGACATTTAAGTTTTCAAGGAGTAAAAAGCTGAACAATTAAACTTGAACCTTTTCAGAATTTCAAGGTTCAATAGGCTCAACGAGTTCAAGGTTCATCGTGCATAAGAACATAAAGGCAAAGTGATGAATGAAGGAGAGAAAAGAATATTATGGACAAAGTCTTTCATTTGAACCTTCTGATTGAACCCCATGGTTCAAGGTTAAAGGTTCAACGGGTTCGATGGTTCAATGGGTTCAATTCTGCACACATAACTGTCAATTTAAAGATGCATCCAAAAAAGAGTTGCAAATTATTTTAATTTGAAGACAACCCACCTAATATTTTAGTCTTAAATATTCCTAGATATAATTTTATAACCATATGAGCTCATATGATATATTATTTTAATATTTTCTCAAAGCAACAATGTGGTTCGTAGGGTCAGTTTACAAAGGAAGTACCCTAATTTTTCAAGTTGTTAAACAATGGTTAAAAACCCATCTCTAATTTTAATTATCATAATTTCTCGCCAATTTTTACGGCCCTGGAATGCTTGGTTAGCCCATGGTGAATTTGTTAAAAAATGGCTACAGGAAAAAACTAAGGTTTTCACTCACGTGCAACAATTTAAAACATTTTGAAAATGTTTTAAATTAGTTTGAAAATAGTAAAGTAAGAAGGTGAAAATATTTTCAAGAATTAGTTATGAAAACCGAAAAGCCACGAGATGCTATATATAGTAAAAATTTTCAAGTAGGGGTTCTTCTTTTTCCAGAGGAAGTCTGTGTACTACCCAAAGGGGAGTGAGACATTTTTAATTTTGCAATTGTAACAAAGAAAAAAAGGGGGAAAGATATATTTTTATTTTCAAGCACGATTGTGGTGCAGGGGTAAAATGATCTAGAGGTCATTTTATTGTATATTTAAAAATAAAGAGAAATAGATATCAGATCTGTGAGTTTGCGTTTATTTCTTTGATTGGAATTAATCAATAGGTTGTTTCAGTCATTTTTAGATGTTGTCTTGCTCCGTTTTGTTAACTGTATGCATGTTATGAAATCAATTAGTTTTATGCATTCATATGTGCAAAATGAAACATTAAGCCTCCCTCCTATTTCTATGTAATGGGAAGATTAAATAAATGGTCTGTGTGCCATTTTTTTACTTTTCTCTCAGTCCTTTAATCTGAAACCACATTCACATCATGTTGATGGGTGAATGTTAGTGTGCCTTTGTGTCTTTCGGTTAAAGACATAACCGATATTTTATTCATTGTAAATCAAACGAAGGAAGTTGTATCTTCATATCAAAATTCAGAGAGGACTTGCATGACACCAATGCAAGTTTCTCAACTGTTGGTAATAATTGTGTCCTCCAGTTTGGGCTTTAGAAGTGATTTATAAAGGTATTTTGAAGAGGATAAATATGTTTACTAACACATTTGAAGGAGGCATATTCTCAAATCTTGGGAGAAACTATCTTAAGGAGCCTCCTATGCTAGATCCGACTTCACCATTGCATCCAGGAGGTTGTTTCGGTAAAAATTGACTATAAATTCAATCATATTTTGAAGTTACTTTTTAGGAAAAATAATTTTAGGGAGAGGGTTGTATGTCCCTACTTGCGCTGGTATGATTTTATTTAAAAAAAAAATGTCTTTGCATCTTTGTTGTTTTGTAGTTTGTTTATCAAAAAGTTCAAAAAGTTATAATATGTATATGCATATGTATATGTATATGTATATATAGATATACATATATATATACACATATACACACATACACATACACATACACATACACATACACATATATAGATATATATGTGTGTGTGTGTGTGTGTTGGGGTTTTTTTTACTTATATCATATCATGCATAGGGCATTTATTGTTTGCAGGATTGTACCTTGCGTCCGTTCCTGACATTTTTCCTCCACTGCCACCCATTCTTCTGCCAGATCTCCCTCTATCTTTGATGAAAATTTCTCCCTACTTTTTTTCCTCCCTCTGACAATTTTTGTTAGAATTCAAAGAATTCAATCACCAAGATCCACTGTATGCAAACTGCCTGTCACAAAAGTAAAGAATGGAGACACAACTCATAATGATCTGAGAGATGAAATATTCATTCAGAGAGAGAATAGAGTTGTGTCTTCATTCTTTGCTTTTGTAACAGGTATTTTTCATACAGTGGATCTTGGTGATTGAATTCTTCAAATTCCAATATGGCATTAGAGACTTGCTATTACAGTCCGTTTTCTTGAGTTTTTTGAAGATTTTTTGGAGCGTTGAGGATTTCAAGTTTTCAGAGTTTTTTGTATGGATATGGGGGGGGGGGGCTATTTTTTGGAGAACTTTGGGCACAAAATGACCTCACGGTTGCATCTGGAAGGCCCAAAAAACCCTATATTCATATGAGGCTTATCCAATTTGGACACAGTTGAAATCTGGGCTCTTTTTTGCATGCACAACCTTCACATGCTTTTCGAGGCAAAAAAATGCCTTGGGTTTCATGATGCCTTGGTTTCTGTGGTACCTCAAAATTCATGCCACTGAACTGACAAAGAAAATAATAATAATTTGTTTTTCTTGGTACCCTTTGCCAAATTTGACCAAAGTTTTGGTAGTTTTGCTAGATTTAGCAACATCAGCATATTTAGTGGAGCTCTGCCAGATTTAGCAAAGGTTTCTTGGAGTTCTTCTTATTTTGGAGCCCTCTTTGATTTTTTTTCTCGTATCTTGAGCAAACAAAGGCATTTTTTGCCAAACAAGATATCGTCGGAAAGCTGGTTCTGAGCCCAATTTGATTTTCTAAGTTTTGTATTCTAATTTTTCTGTCTTGTAGGGTTTTTTTTCCAATCAAAGTCAGGGTTCTTATTTGCACCACGACAACCATATCTTTCTCCTCTCGACTCTATTTTCTAACTTCTGCAAATCGTTGGAAAATTGGTTTTGTTCCCATTCTTCTTGTATGGGTCTCATCGCCAGACTATTCACATGTATATTTTATTCAAGTTTTTTTTGCAATCTAGTGGATATCTTGGATATTTCAGGTCCTCGGATCTTTTTCCTTGCCTAGGATGTCTCCTTTTAAGTTGTTACTTATGTTATTAATCTTTCAGTCATTCTTGACCATTGTAGACATCCATTTCTATAGCATTATTTTTTGCAAGTGCATTGAGATAAAGTGTCATCATTGCATGCTTGGGATCTTGCACATTTTGTGTTTGTTTGTATTCACACTACATAATAAAGTGCCATGGGGGGTTTTCTCTACCTTTTTCAAGTGAGTGTTCCTTCCATGATATTAGCCTCATTATGTGTATCCAGAGATTGATCATCCTTGACACCATCCTTTATATGTGCTTGTATTTTCTTTGACTTGCAGTTATTCTTGGAAGCCTTTTTCAATGTACCTGTCATACCTCTCTGTGATCAACATTATGAGAGGGGGGGGGGCATTTTCTGTTGGTTCTTATGCTTCCTTGGTTTGAAAGAGTGAGCTATGTATTCAATTTTTTTTCCTATGTACTAGACAGATGTAGTGGATGGGTACCTATACATTTCGGTGAGATGGATCATTTACCATATGGACACTTCTTACATTCCTATTTTGGAGGCATCCTTCCATCTTTTGATCAGCTCTTTAGACTTTGGTGTTTTTTTCCATATGTATCTTCAAGTTTTGATGTTTGCTTCTATTTTCCATGTTGATTTGAGTAGTGTCATTTGAGGGAACTCATTTAGATTATAGTTTTCTCTACTTGATCAGATTCTATTACAGTGGAGGTTCCAACAGTTATTCTTTGACAGTGTTTGCGGCTTCATGCTTCAGTGGTGTTCTACATGTTCTTCTTTTGATCAAATCTTCAGACTATGGTGTTTTTGTCATCTGTGTCTTTGAGTTCTGATGTTTTCCTTTGTTTCCAATCCTGATTCAAGTAGTGTCATTTGAGGGCACTCATGTAGATTACAGTCTTCTCTACCTAATCTTTGTTCCTATCTTCTGGGACATTTTCTAGTTTGGAGGCTTCTTAAGTCCTTCACTAGTTTTCATCTCTTTTTGGAGAGGGATTTTTCCCTCTAGGTTTTCTCCTTTTCTCATCTTTACATAGATTTTTGTACTTGGGTACCTGATTAGGCCATATTTTTGGGTCCCATTTCCTGCTTTCAATATTTGTTTCTAGGTTTTTAGCTTCTCCCTAAGTTTATCTTAAGGGGGGTGTTAGAGTAAAAAAGTATTTTTCACTTATTAATTAAATCATTGTTGATTTAATTTTGAAGTCACTTTTTTTTTAATCTCTAGTTCACTTAAGCTAAAATTTAGGCATATAATAATTAATTCTATTATTAATTATTATCATGCAACCTAGGTTTCTCCACCTTCTGGTGTTCGATCTCATTTATAAGGATTTTTCTCTTTGTAATTATTAATTCTTTTGTAATTCCCTGTATTCCCTCTCTGAATGAATATTTCATCTTTCAGATCAATCTCTATCTTGTCTACATTCTTTTATTTTGTAACAGGTTATTTGCATACATTGGATCTTGGTGATATAATTCTATGAATTCTAACAATTTTTACAACTGGCAAATTTCTACTGGCAAGCAACCCCTGTGACCGCACATCCCATCTCACTGGCTCCATTCACTGTGTTGGGATACTTTTTAATCCTTAGAGGTCAACACATAGTCTCATCTTTTGATTCGAGTGACAACTCTATAATTTATATGATACCATGTAATAATTTTCATATAGCAATGAACTACCCATGATCTAGGGGCCAATGAATAGCACAAGAGAGACAGATTAAAAATTATGCAAAAAAATCTATTGAACTGCAATAGATAAAAATATAAGAGATGAAATATAATGTGATGTGCCTTCTTATATAGGCAAGGCAATAATAGACTATGACAAGGAGAAAATATCTTATCGTCCACATGAGCTGGAATCACATGCCCACTAAAGGTGGATCATCCTCCATTATTCAATGAAGTATGTGCAACAATGTGAGGATGATAAGTGATAAGTGAACTAAAGGTGGAGACAATACATAAAGTGGAATGTGATAAAAAATATCACCACTTAAAGTGGAATTTATCCTACACCATGTGAAAATAAAGGTGCAAACTCTTAAGTGTCTCATATGCAAACTACTATGTATGCATTATCCTAAGTAAGATTAAGTAAAATATATAGTAATTAGTTAAACTTAGGGAATGCACTTAAAATCACAATGCAAGAGGCATCCTGACTACTAGGCCATTTTAGGTACCCGTCTACAATATGTAAATGCAATCTCTCACAAACGAAGAAAGGGAGAAAACCAAATGGGAAAAAAATCCCCTCCAAAAGAGAGATGAATACATAAAATAAATCTCAATTAATAATGAGAAGGAAAAAACCCCATGTGAGGAAAAATTTCCCCTCATAAGAGAAAAGAAGAGGAAGAGAAACCAAGTAGATCCCCCTCAATGTAGAATGTACGCCAATGCTAGATGCTGCAGGCTTGATGTAGGAAATACTCCATGAATAGTGAATAATGTTCCTCCCCTTAGGAAGAAACAAAACCAAAGGTGTATGTATGAAGCCTCCCTAATTTGTAGGAAGAAACCTCAAAATTTATGGAGTCTCTAAAACCTTCTCAAGTGCCCCCATGTCGATGTTGAAAGGTGCCTCCTCCAAATAAGGTGTACTAGTCTACACTGCTGAAAAATACAAGTCAGGATCTAATGAGGATGGATGTAGAACATGATCCAAGGACCCAACTGTCTCCTCTAAAGATAAAGAGACCTCCTACAAATGATGTGTTAGTAATAACTGAGAGGGGGGGGGGGGGAATCAATGGCCTAAA
>MU225850.1:2614054-2661792 GCA_018584345.1 Thuja plicata
ACCATCCTTGAATCAACCTCCTTCTTAGACTGTCAATAGGCTTTAGGTAAGACCAATGCTACTTTCATGAATCAACCTTTTTGGCACTCCTTGGGATGTACCTCAATATATAGAAGACGGTTAAGTCTTTCTCTGTTAAGAGACTTAATGCTTCAATGGTTAAACTGAAACACAATGACCTATTTCTAATGCATCTTGAATTGCATATTTTTAGATCTATTTAAGTACAATACCTCTTTTATCAGTGTATCAATTCAATTCCTTTGTGCTCCAAGCTTTCTGCTCTGTGATGTTGTGCTTCACTGTTCGTCGGTGTCTGCAGAATTCATTAGCTCTCCCTTAGCTTGATTGATCAAGACTGGATGAAGTTTAACCTTCACCAGTTTCTCTTCAGCATCTTCTTTCCATTCACTCCCCTTCTGTGTATCTAATTGTTTTCGGAAATGAATTATGCTTATCTCTTATATAGACATGATATTCCTTAATTCTTGATTCTTAGCATGAAAAACAATCCAGCCAATCTGATTTATGGCTTTAAATTCTGATTTATCTCGTAGTTATCTTCTTGCCAACTGTATAAATCTTCTTTAAATCAATTAATTAATGGTGGTCAAATAAAGAAAATAAAATAACTAGTTAAGTCTATCCTTAAGCTCTACCAGCTAGATATTTTGTCATTTTCTGAACTCTCTGTTCTGTCGGTCAATTCTGCAGTTCATCGTCGGTGACAACTGCCAGTTCCGTCAGTGTAACTCTAGTTAGCTTCGAGATCTCCGTCCATTGGGAAACTCTATCTTTAGTTCATCAGGCATACTATGATTTTTCTTTGTCGAGAAACACTGTCTTCTTCTCATCGGGTATCACTATGACTTTTCTGTGTCTTTACCGATGGTTTGCACTCTGTCAGTGTAGTCTGCCACTTAGTGAATACTTGACTTTTATGCATTACTGAAAGCATAATCATTGTTGCATTGATTCTCTGAAGTCTTTGGCATTATGTACATGACCGTACAGATGATATAAAGTTGACATCAATGACAATACAAACCATTAATTGTTTCAATGTCTTGCATCATCTTCAAATTAACATTATCAAACATTCAATCAGTTACATGTCATCATGATGTACATAAGGATCCATAATCACATCAAACTCAAAATAATGATCATGTGGAGAATGAAGAAGAGGGTTAGAGTGCTCCCTTGTGACAACTGAAGAAGGATCATCTTTATCAAAGAGAAGATGAATATCATCAATGATGTCTCCCAAATCTGCAATGTCTATCAAGTAGTCATCCCATGGAACTCTATCTGAAAGACAATGAATACCCTGCTACATTGAATTACAAGAAGCCATAAATATTTTAATACAAGCATCATTAGGAACAATATTAGAAGTGATCTCAATGGGAGGAGATGGAATGGATGGATCAAGAATTGGATCACATGTAAGAATACCCAAGTTCAAGTAGCCAAAGTTATCCTCAATATTGGAATCAACACTAGAAGCGTGATCATAATCTAAAGAATAAATGTCATCGGGAATAAAATCTATAAAGGAGTAAAACTGAGATGCATGATCCACCACCCTAGTAGAAATAATAGCTCCACTCTTCAAGTCTCTACTGATAAATGAATCAGTTGTGAACTCCACAATCTTCCTTGTTTTTCCATGAGTGATTTGATAGATGGAAATACTATTATTGGTTAAGTGAGGTACAAACAACACATAATTTAAGGTTCCATCCCCAATATCAATGGATCCTTTCCCAATCACATTAATGTAAGTATGATTTCCTAGCAAAATTGCTGGTATGTGGAAAGGATCAAATGAAGATAACGTAGACTATGAACATGCCATATGATGAGAAGCCCTTGAATCTAGAAACCATCACCTTGAATCATGACCTATAGTAGCACAAATAGATTTTCCTTTACCCTTATCTGTCCCAAAAGTGTGACTCTTTCCCTTATCAAATTTTGTATGTTGTGAAGAATATGTTGAAGTAGACATTTTGGAAGGCAAACTGATTTGATTCTTCTCAAGAAGATGCTTCAATTCATCAATATCCTTCTTGTAATTATGATGTTCATCATGTCCATTCTTCTTTCAATATGCACAAGTTAGTGAATCCTTCCTGGATGATTTCTCCTTAGAAGAGGATGAAAAATTAACTTGTTGTGGAGAGGAAGATTGTACTCTATCTTATTTTTATTTTGGCTTGGATGGCTGTTGGTTCTGTCCTTTCTCTTGATTCCTTTGATTCCCTTGTTGAGCCACAAAATATTTTGACAGATGACTTGAGAACCCCATGGTGATAAATTTCTCTTGATCTTACATCAACATTTCTATGAGTGCATCAAATGATGGCTTAGTGTATGAACTATTAGTCAACCGTTGGGTTTAGAAAGTAGAAACAAAGGTTGCATGTTCTTGTGGAAGCTTGTCCATGAAATTGAAAACTAATTGTTCATCCTTCTTGTCAATGCTATAATCCTTTAGCTATGGTCTAAGCTTATTTTATTTGGTTACATAGTCTTGGATAGTGTCAAAGTTCTTAGGATCCAATCTTGTGAGATCATTGTCTAATCTGTAGCCTCTAACCTCATCAACCTTGCCATACAAGTTAGCAAGTTTTTCCCAAGACTCTTTGACTATTTTACCCTTGTCAATGTGAAAAATGAGATATAGTGAAATATACTTTGGAAATGTTCCAAGAGCCATAGTATTTTTAGTGAGCCATTCAACTTAAGCATTAGGACTAGTTTTAGGATTGGATGGTGCCACAATAGTTCCATCAATATAATGAGTGAGTCCTTTTTACATTAGTTTACTCCAAACATGTATCCTCCTTGATGTATTATTATATGGAGTTGAAGGAGGAAACTAAGGAGAACCCATAATGAAAAAATGAAGGAGCACAAGAAGAGAGGCACAATCATACAAGACACCCTGCAAATTCACTCAATCAAAGAAAAACCCCCAAAATGATGATTTTGACACTTTATATTTAGTGCATGTACAATTTCCGCTTACAAAACAAGACAAAGTGGACTTCTGATTTTAGTGATTACAACTGCCATAAATAGGATATAGCATACTTGAATAAATAATGGACAAGATCTATCAAAGATCCTAACAATTACAAGTGTCAACATAGGCCAAAATAGACCAAATGATGAAAGTGATATGTCTACTCATAATAAATACAATCTAATAGAATAAATGGTAAGTAGACAAAAAATTATACACTTTAAAAAATAAGGCACCTGAAAATATGTCCATATGAGCTTGAGCAAAGCCTTGGAAGTTGCAAAATTGAGGATTGGATAGGTACAACCACCAAAAATTAAAAATTCTGGAAATTCTGTCCATCAAAATGAAAAAATAATTGTACAAAAGAAAAGAGCACAAAATTATACCCCAAATAAAAAAAATTGCATCAAAAAAGGAGTTAGAACGACCAAGTTATGGGGTCTCAAACTTCGCCTGCAAAATCAAAATTGCCAATGAAGAGGGGGTCCCAAATTTTCAAAAAGATGTTGATGCAATGCTTAAATCATTAAAATTGTGGACTAAACTGATGCAGTGATGACATCCTTAAAATAATGGACTAAATTTGATGGTTGTATACCTATGAAAATAAAAAAATATGTTGATGTAGTGCTGAAATCATTCAAATAATGGACTAAGTTGATGTAGTGATGACATCATTAAAATAATGGACTAAATTTGATGGTCGTATACCTGTAAAAAAGAAAAGAAAACTTGCCCATGTGTTTCTCACTGATTCATTTGGACTGCTGATGTGTTTGATTTTGTGGCTTTGAGGATTTGGTGACATTGCGTGTAAAGTGGAAATGTTGTGTTTAAAGTGGCAATTGTGCCATGTTCCTACTATGTATCCACGTGTATGGTAGATCTGGACAAAGTGAACACAAAAATCTACAATAACAACATAGTGACTAAGCAACATTCTTTACAAATCCATCTATGTGTGTTCTAATATAAATATTTGAAGAACCCTTCTCACTGTAAATGTGGGAAAAAATAATTTGCAAATCGCTAAATACAAAAATTTTGTGGGTCCATCTGCGGTCTGAAATACAAATCCTACATAGGTGTGAACAAGTTCTAAGCTCTTTATATTGGAAAAATAGAACACAATTAGAAGTTACCGATTGTAATAAGTGCTCTCGTTCCATGTGTCATTTGTTGGTATGTGATCATAGAGGCAGAGGAGCTAAGACATGGCTCATTGAAATGTTTTCTAGGTAATAGAGGAAAAGGTTAGATCACTAGGGTTGCCGAGAAACCACAGGATTGGCTTGATGAGTGTGCCATTGGGAACATAAAGGCAGTGTTAGGAAATGATGATGGTAGAGACTGGAAGATAGTTGCCGCTCAGAGCTAAAGATGAGTCTATCTGTGGGTTGTCAGGAATAAGAAAACTACCCTACAAAAATTGAACAAAGCCGATGGGATGGGATGTGCAATCATACTGGTTTCTTTCTGATAGAAATTTACCAGTTGTGAAAATTTTTGGAGGGAGGAAAAAAGTTGGGAGAACTGGTCGCCAGAGCTGGAGGGAGATCTGACGGAATAATGTGTTGTTGTTTCTATTGGAAATTTTTTAGATAAGTGATTGTAGTCTTTGTTTGATCTCTCTTTTGTGCATTTTTAAATCTTTTAGTGCAGCTAAAATTAAAATAGGCCTACTTAGCAATAATTTAAAATTGAACTTTTGATCGCTGGCTTGAAATCAAGTCTCATTTTTTTTCTTCAAAAAGTTCATATTTTTCAATTCCTCATCCATTGAGCCTATTTTCATCATAAAATGCACTAACCTATAAAGAACAAAATTTTTGGGAGGCTCTCTAGTCATTAACAATTTGGGTGTTTCTTCTTTTTGAGTTATTGGTTCATATTTTCATGTTGATGAACCATAGCTGATTGAATGTTTGAAGATGTTAAGTTGATTATCACCAAGCTGCAGAAAGTTAATGCAAGGCATTAAATTAGTTAATGTATTGTATTTTCATTGATGTCAAATTGATATAATCTAATTGGTTATACACAGTGTCAAAAACTTCAAAGAACCAAAGAGATAAAGGTTATGCTATCAATAATGCATAAAATTTTAGTATGTACTAAGTGACAACAAACATCGATGGATAGTGCACTCCGATGGATAGAGAAACCCCGAGAGGAAAGTCACAGTGATATTCGTGCAAGCATTACTTATGAGCAGAACCACAATGTTACCCAATAGACAGACAACCCTAACAAATAGAGATGCCTGAGGACAACTGAAGTCTAGACCGAAGCTAACAAAGAGTTAAACACTGAAAAGAACTGAAGTTCAGAAACAAAAAAATGAATTAGCTAGAAAGAGAGAAATATGGAGCTAACTGGTTGATCACATTGTTTTCGTCGACAAGTTAAAATCCATAGATAAGTGAGTGTTTAAAAGATGTTTTATTCTAGTTCTCAAGGAGAAATCTATGGGATAAAACTGAAGTAAAGCTTTAAAGAAAGAAATGGAAGAATTGAAGATCATGCCAAGAACAAGAAAGTCAAGGACTTACAAAAAGTGAAATCATGTCTATAAAGAGACAAGATAATTCATTATGAATAAATGGATGAATAGAGAAGAGGATGCTGAAGATAATACTGGTGAAGAAAAACTTCATACAATCCTGATCAATCAAGCTAAAGAACAAAGCTAAATATTTCTACGAACACCGAGCAAATGAGAAGCACAACATCACCGAGAAGAAAGAAGTGGAGAAAAGGTATTGAATAGAGACATTGATCAGAAAGGTATTATGAGCTTACAATAGATTTCAATATCTGTAAGATTAAGTTGTTTATATGAACAAATTATATACCATTTCAGTTTAACCATTGATTCAAAAAGTCTCTTAACTGAGCAAGATCTAAACAAATCCTTTATATATTGAGATACATCACAAGGAGTATAAAAAGGTTAATTCATGAAGATAGCATAGTGAAATGCCAGATATAAAGTGATTAACTATTAGTGATAAATCCTCTAACAAGGTTGCATTTAACAGTGTGTTTGTAACCTTTAACAGGGTTGGCTCTTCATCGAGCTCACTTCAGAAGAGTGAAAATTTTTGGGTTACCAGTCCCAGGTGGTTTTTCCATTAACAAGGTTTCCATGTTAAAAATCCATGTGTCAAATGTGTTTATAAGTCATTGCTTTGATGTTTTTCTTTACACATTACTAAAACATGATTGATCGGTAAACACTAAGTAATTTACTATATTTCAGTAAATGATAGACTGCTAATCGGTAAAGATAAAGAATAAGGTTTAATAGTGAACTCTGAGTAGTAGTTATTTGATTAGATTATTTCAAGGCATACATCTTGTAGGACTGAATATAAATAGAGGCTTATAATTGTGGTAATAAGTTTTTGGGTTAATTTATTAGAATATTTTTGAGGCCACTGATTCACCCCCCCTCTCAGTTATTCTAGCGATTGGTATCAGAGATTGTGTGCTTAGAAGGAAGGTTTCAAGACCTAAGTAAAATATCAGAAGATGAAAAAATGAGATGTGCCCAAGTTGAAAAAGGACAACTTTGTATCATGGCAAAGAAGGTTAAGACTTTGTTAGCTCTTTTTCTCATTGAATCAATTTATAGCTATTATAGCTTGACTCTTAGATTCCCAACTTCAGATTCACACAGGGAAAGGGCTAATTAACAAGGATATTATCCTTCTTCACTTTGGGTTCCACAGACCCAGGTAGGTGTTCCTACTTCTAGATTACCATTTATTAGTAACTCAAAGGTGGATAAACTGATTCACTCTTGATTTAAACTAAAATAGTTGAGCACATATCTTGCAGATGATTATTACCAACCTAATGGAGAGCTTGACAAGCTAGATCATGAAAGTTACAAGAGTCACTGTCAGTGTAACAAGGACATTCATCCCTCTTCTTTTTTAGTCTTAGACTTAGGAAGGATAAACTATTGATTCTCTCTTCAAGGAATCAACACAATAGACTATACTTCTCAATACAATCAAATACATATATGCTTTCAAAACAAAAGAAAGTAAAGATTAATTTGATTTTAAAATTGATGATGAGAACCACTTGTTAGAACTTAGACCAGTGCCTAATCCCGGGAAAAGAGTAAAATGAAATGAAAATCCATAAAAAACCAACTAATAAGAACACAATCAAAACCCCAAACAAAATGCCTTACAAACTTCCCTCTCATCCTCACATCCATGTATCAAATTTTTGTACTAACCCTAACCCTCTAGAATTACTCACAAGATTAATTCCTCCCTTGAAAGAAACTTGTAAGCGATCACACAGTTACCTTATAACTAGTATGTCTAAGATGCTTTACAAACTAAACATACAAGAGCATGAAATAAGTACAAAAAGACATAATAGATTTGAAAATGGAGATTCCACTATATTTTATTAATATCTTTCTGATTTAGCAGATTTAGATCAAATCAAATCTTGAAGAACTAGACAAATATTATGTCTTCCTTACAATTGTAAATTCACCATCCTTAACAATACATCACAAAATACTATATATACCCAGCATTAGCCATCTTAGAATCCTCAAAATTAAAGGATACAACAAGCTTTGGATGGCTAAGATAACTGTAAGGACATTAAAAGACAAAACTTGTAGTTAGTCCTTTGGACGGTGGAAAGACAAAATCAGTTACCAACCAAATTCGATCTTCAATCTTCAATAGCTGGCACCTCTGTCTATTGATATTTTGAATAACTTCATGTAGTTGCAATGATACCTAGTGATTTCCATTTCAAGATAACTTACACTAGTCTTTAAGATAGTCATCCTCCCCGTGATTAGAGATTAGGCGCCATGTGTCTTTTTCACTCTTCATCCATTATGTCTAGAACAACAGTTGGAACCTTCTTCTTTTTAGGATTTGTGAGAGTGTCCCATGCTGTTACCTCTGCCTCTGTAGGCCAACTAAAGCTTTGAGTGCTCTAAATTTATGTCTTTTGCTTCTCCCATCTGGCATCCATCATCATCTTGACATCTGTTACAAACTTGTTAAAGTCTAATTTAGCTTTGAAAGCTTTGTCCAAGATGTCGTTGAACCTTTGCATGTCCAAGGTGCCATCATCTGAGATAAATTCCTCCTTACTAGGAAATAAGGTGTCAAAATCACCTTTCCACACTTCAATGGTTTTTGGTTGATCATATTCTTCTTCTTTTATTGAGGGAATGAACCTAATGTACCCTAGGCCAAACATATTTATTCTGGCCTCTATCTGATTAACCTTTCCTTTGAGGAAGGACAAGGTAGCAGTGATTTGATCTATCTCTTCACCCACTTGGCACACAATCTCTGGGAGGTTTTTCCTATGAGGTTGTAGAGATGCCAATCTTTCAAAAAGTTGTGTCTTGACTGACCATGTTGCAAAATATGGATTCAAAGTTAACACATAATTATTTTCCTCTACTTGTAGACCAAGCAATTTTCTATATGTATTATATACTAAATCAACATTGTCCTTCAAGATATTGATCCTATGCTAAAAAATCTATATTAGAGCTCCCAAAACAACTTTGTTGTGTTCTAAGATTTCTCACTCTATTCCTAGTAGATCCCCTATGTCCTCAGTCTAGATCTCAGCTTCTGTACTTGGCTTTAGTTGGGCAGGGACAAATTTAGTCATATCTTGAAACTACTGAGTCAATTCTGCTATCAACTTCTCGTGTGCCCTGATCTTGATCAGGGCCAACTCCTTGTCTTTGACTATATCACTAGTTCACTAGTGAGTTTCTTAAATCTTTCAGAAATTTGGACAGCCTTAGCCTTATTCAACTGAGCAAAATGGGTGAGCACTTGGGAAATCTCCAAGTCTCATGTGTTCTGGACAAACCACATAATTGTATTTCCTTCCATTTTATCCTGAATGTTTATCAGGGATGCCTTCTGATCTTTTGGAGCTAGGCTCCACATTTCCAAGGCTTGGGATTTTGGATTGTATCCAAATCCTTTGATCATTTCTCCAACCTGTGTCTCTGATGACAACTTTACATCAAGTTGTTTTCTTATTTGATCTATAATGAAAGCAGAGGCCAAATCCCAACCCTCTACCAACAACATCCCACTGGCCTTTATCAGTTGTCTTGCTTCCTCTAGTGTGATTTTCTCCGATTTAGGATCATAATCCTGCAAAACTTGTAGAGCCTCACTGTTTACTGGATCACCACCTGCCAATTGAAGTTGTGCACCAACTTGCTGTTGCTTGTTCTAGATGAGGAACTCTTTGAACTCCTTGGTCTTGATGAAATTTTCATCCTTTAGAAACTGATCTTGATGTAACAATATTTCATCAGTGCATGTCATAAGAGGTAACTCTATTTCCTCTAATTCATCTTTCTGCAGTTTCTTTCCTGCTCTTATTTTCTTCCTTAGCTGATGGTCATAGGCCCTATCACCAGTGATAAGAGCACCAATTCTATCCTTTTTCTTCTCTTTCCTCTGTGATCGTTCCCCTATTTCAACTCTTTGTCTTTTTGGTGGGGGCTCATTGGTAACCTTAGTTTCTGGGACCTTTGTTAGGTCAATTATGTTCTCACCCTCAGTTGCCTATTCTTCATCAAATGCTTGATTTACTGGAGGGGAGCTAGGTACTGAATACTCTTCATCACTGTCCTCATCATACTTTGATGGTGAGTGCCCTTTATGGCCCTTCTCTAGCACTACAAGTGCATCTTCAAACTGATTGCATAATAGAGTGTGAGACTCAATCATGGCATCAAGCCTTTTCAAGTATGACAAGTTTGGGAAGAAACCCCCAAAAGAAATGCCCTTCCTCTTTACTTGTCTCTCTAATTCCATTAATTCATTAAACTTTTCAGCCCTCCCATCGACCTCCTCATCCTCCAGTATATTTCTTATGAGGTCTTCTTCCATGCATTCCTCATGGTCTTTTGTGTAAGGAATGGTGGGTGTCAATAGCTTCTTGGCACTCAATATGAAGCCTTCTATATCTATGTATCTGTATAGGGCTACATTCATTCTATAGTGGCTCATCCAATTTTTTACTAGATCTAATGCCCTTTTACCAATTGTAAAATTGTAGATCCTAAAATATCTTGGGTTAAATGTACCCTTCTTGTGAGGAGAAAGGTGCTCCTTGTCTATCAAAATTAGCTGTCTGACAAATTACAATGCAACAATCTTGGGTGGCACATGGAATGGAAAAACATGGGCTGGGCGAGTACAACCATACACCCTGATCAATGTAAAATTATTTTCACAATAAAAGTCTCCCCTATTGTGATCTCCTAGCCACTTATCAACATACTGGCATGGCCTTAGTAGTTGTAGCACCTTTACTAGTAGCCTTGTCTTGTTTACTCCTAGACATTTAAGTATTGGATATACTATCCAATTTTCAAAGGCACAAAATTCTTGTTCTCTGGAAGTGTAGTTCCATACTCTGAACCAAAACTAAATGGGGTTGGCCTATTTTTGATGAAACCTTTGAGGCCTTAAATACTGCTTGTTCATGATAGGAAAGTTCTAATATACAATAAAATGTATCAAAATGGAATAATGCATGAATCTGGGGTTTTCTTTCTTGTTCTTGATATCAATAAATCCCAGATGCATTTGATCAGTTATATACTAAATATAATCATAATTGGCACTAGTATGAGGGATTTGCATATCTAGACCATCATAAGGATTTCTGAGGTGATTCTCTCAGGTCCTCCATCCTTTCCTAATAATCTGCACAATGCATAGGAGATATAATTCATGTAGAAGTTGAGGTCTTTGTAGTAATATGGGGCAGTCCCTGGGATGGGTATAATGCAATTCCTCATTCTTCTTGGTGCATGATGTTCCTGGATCAATTTGGAAGCAATTCCAGACTCTCTTGTATACCTATTCTCTAAACTCTTCAAGTTTATCTTTGTGGCCATTGGATGGTATACATTGAATGCTTTCATGAACGAGTTCCTGTCTAGGGTTACTAGGGCTTTCCCACATCCCTTTTTATAGTTTTGGTTAGGGTATCATACCTACTGGCCATTTCTAAGATGAAATCAACATCTACAAAGATGTGAGGGACTATTAATTTGGATAGTCCACATGTCCATGGATTCGAAATAGGCACATCTTCATCACTATTAAAAGTAATTGAATAGGGAATAACCAGAAGAACCTAGATTTTTAGCATCCCTAAAGAAGTTCAAATCATCAATGAGAGTATTAGCACTTACTTTTCTATTTTGATTTGATCCCGGAAATAGAAAGATGAATTCTTCAAAATAATTATGCTTCCCTTTCATGTCATCATCAACCTCACCACTTCTTCCACTGGTAGACACTACACTCATTGCCTAAATCATCTTGTTCTGTTCTAGTTTATCTCACTGATATTGAGAGAAATATATCGTCCATAACACACACTTCAACTATTAATCACCCAATCTATTCTAGAACACTGACAACCACTTGAATTCCTCAAATTCTATACTAACAACCAAAATATTTTACCCTTTGAATCTGAGAAGCTCCTTTTTCTGCACACACTGATAGCTTAGCAAATTCTCTCTTTGAAAACAATGAACTCTTGGTAACAAGAAATGATTAATGGTTATCCCTATTTATCTTTGAATCATCAATGCAGAATTTACATAATTGCAATCCTATCACTTCTGGATTCAATTTCTCATGCTGTGAAATCAATTTGTCTTCTAGCCATAGCCTCTAAAAGTGACAAGAAATCAAATATACATGAGTGCTTTCTAATAAAAACCATATTATATTCAAAACAGGATCCAATTGCAATCTGATTGTCTATTTCTCATACAACTCAGCTACCCTTTAATACACTTGTCATAACTTTCTAAATTTATATTGGCTGGAAACTATACATCCTGGCGCTGAAGAAAAGTCTTTAATTTAACTCTGGTTCTGCTTCTAGCGACCTCGCAGCTGTGCAATCTCCTTGTTGCTGAATTTTTTCTTTAAATGTGGTTTCATATTGAGACTTAGCGATTGCCACATGATCAACCTTTTGATCAACGATTATCTCCTTGTTGCTAGATGAATTCACTTAGCCCATGTTCTTTTGGAGACACCACGACTACTCCATCTACTAACTGATCTTTTAACCTTGGTTTACTTTCGAAGACTTGGTGGATTTATAATCTCTTTGTTTCCAGATGATTTTCAAACCGTAGGGTTAATCACGAGACTTCCCAACCACTGTAGGATTTGATTTTAGATGGATGATTGTTGCTAAATCTCCACATCCGCTGAAGTATATTCTTTTTATCAGGAGATAACGTGACAAGCTTTTTGCTAAGTCTCTAAATAGAAAGGAATATTCTCTTGGCTTCACGAGACTAAGCGACTAACTTAAAAGCACATGGAAATTTCTCAGAGCTTAAGTTACGAAAAAGTAACTTGAAAATAGAAACTTTGACTTTTATATTAGGGTTTTTTGCATTTTCAAATCATAAGTAAACCTAGGACTTAGGGTTTTTGACATTTTTCACTAGGTTTATGGCTAAAAAAATCATTTGTAGAGATAATGAAACAATTTCAAACATGACTTTCAACTCTTTAGCACAGAAATGACTGGGAATTTCAAAATTTTACTGGGCAGACTTCAAAATAGGAAAAAAAGCCAATAGTGGCTCTATCTGAGGATGTGTAAACACAAGTTTATATCAAGAACCACAAATCTCTGGGAAAGTAGACGAAAACTACACTAACCTACACAGTTGGGAAAGAAACACACAACAGAAGGAAACACACTTGTACATGATATACAACTACTGTGCATGCAACAAAAGATCTAATTGAAGAATTTTTTCAGGAATTGTCCATGCACTGGAAATTCCTGTTCTTCATCATCCATATTCCTGAGGAAATATGAATCCTTTCCAAATGTCTGAGAGATAACAAAAGGTTCCAACCATAATGACTCAATTTTTTTATGCTTGCCTTTGTCTTCAGCCCTGGCATTCCACTGCAACACAAAATCATGAGGCTGGAACTTTCTTTCATGTGCCCTTTTGTCAAAGAGGTATTTCATCCTTTGCTGTAGTTTGATATTTTCCCTTTGATTATTCTTCCTCATCTCATCCAATTCTACTAATTGGACCATTCTTTCCCGCATAGGTTTAGAAACCTAAATATCCTCATCTTGAATGAATTTGTAAATTGGGAGTAAATTATTGATATGCATCCTTGACTGTGCAGCATACACCAGTTCAAAAGGAGATTTCCCTGTGGCCTTCTTGATAGTGATTCTATCTGCCCATAGGGAAAGTTTTATCTTATCATGCCAGGCTCTCTTGTTATTCTCTAGGATCTTTTTAAGAATTTGAAGAATAATTTTGTTACTTGATTCTGCCTACCCATTAGCCTGAGGATGATAAGGGGATGAATAAGAAATGACAATTCCCATGTTAGAACAGAAATTAGAAAATTCTTGAGATCTGAAGCACATGGCATTGTCCATTACTAGTTTGAGTGGAATACCAAACCGAGTGATCACATTTCTCATCAAAAACTCAATGACCACTACACTTGTAGCTTTCTTAGTTGGAACTGCCTCAAACCATTTGGTAAAATAATCAGTTTCCAATAAAATCCACGTGTTCCCCACACTTGAATTTTAATTAAATTACCCAATAAAATCCAATCCCCACATGATGAAAGGGGCTTCTACAACTCTGGGGTTTAGTAGTAGAGCTCCTAAGAATTTCATCTTGTTTGAAAACCTCTAGAAAGGTTCACATTTTCTGATAAATGCATGGGTAACTTGAAACAAACAAGGCCAATAATAGCCTTCTCTCAAAATCTTGTGAGATGTTGATCTAGCAGAGTAATGATCTCCACACATCGCAACATGCATTTGTTTTAGGACCTCTTCAGATTGTCCTTTATCAAGACAAAACAAAAATATGCCATCCCTGTTTTTCCAATACAAATCACCATGCAATAAGACATACTTCTGAACCTGTAACCTTAGAATTCTTTTTTGGTTATCATTTAAACTTCCTGGGAAGCTAGCATTTTTAAGGAAATACACTATGTCAGCATACCATGGTTGCATCTCAATTCTTGTAACAACCTTTTCATCAGTATCAACAATGTTCACATGAACTAAGGCCAAGTTTTCTTCTGTCATCAACTTTTCCAGTCCCAGTCCTCTCACCAACTTTGTGATATGAATGTCCAAGTCAAATTCATGAACTTTATTTACCCATTTGCATCTTTTTTCCAATTACCTCATTTTTGACAAAAATATCTTTTACAACAGCATGAGGAACATATGCATTTACTTCTGCACATACAAGATAAGGCCTAAAAGCCTTAACTACTTTTACTAAGGCATAGGCATGTTTCCCCATCAATTAGTAGTTCAACTCAGCTTATTGCAAGGACTTGCTAAAAAATGCTATGGGATGTTCAAATCCCTCATCATCCTTTTGCAGTAGGACTGCAACAATAGTATGGAAAGAAGAAAATGTAAAAAAAGAGAAAGGCTTTATATAATCAGGGGATACTAAGACATGGGCTTCTTGGATAGCTTGTTTAATATTTTCAAATGCCAATTGTGCCTCTTGATCCCATTCAAATTTCACATCCTTTTTCAGCAATTTGACTATGGGTTTAACCAGTTAAGCAAAGTTTGCAATGAATCTCCTAACAAAATTTATCTTTCTCAAGAATGTCTATATGCCTTTAAAGTTTTTATGAGCAAGTACCTTTTGAATAGCCTCAACTCTTTCTGGATCTATTCTTACTCCTTTTGAAACTATGTGACCTAAAAGTTTCCCTTCAGTGACAACAAAGTGTCATTTCTTTGGGTTTAATGATACCCCATACTCCAATGATTTGAGCATAAATTTTTCCAAATGGTTGCAGTGGTCTTCTGCCTTCTTTGAAAAGGCTATCAAATCATCTTGGTAAACCACCATAAGAATATCTATAAGATCCTTAAAGGCTACATCCATAGCCCTCTGTAAAGTTGCACCAATGTTTTTTTAAACCAAAAGGCATGCGAGCATAAACATAAGTACCCCAGGGAGTGGTAAATGTTGTCTTAAATTATTTAGATTCTTTGACAAGCACCTGATTGTACCTTGAAAACCCATCCATCATAGACAATAGGTCACATCCAGTGACCTTGTGTAACATAGCCTCCATATTTGGCAATCCATAGTTATCTTTTAATGAGGCCACATTTAGGTTTCTAAAGTCAACACATAATCTTATATCCCCGTTCTTCTTTCTCACAGGGACCAAATTAGAAACCCATGATGAATGTCTGATAGGTTGAATTATGCCCGCATCTCTCAATTTCATCAATTCCATCTGCATTTTAGTAGCCAAAAGTGAGTTGATTGGCCTCTGTTTTTGCCTAAAGGGTTTCACACCTTTAAGTAGGATACATGTTGGAATAGGTCCTTTCTATAGGCTTTCAAATTCTCATAAGACTAGGAAAAAACATGTTTATACTTTTTTAGCAGCCTTATCAGGTTCAATCTCACATTTCTATCCAACTTTTTACCAATATAGACTAATTGAGGAGATGTTTTAGATCCTAGGTTAACCTCTTCTAAATCTCCTAACTTTGCATTGGACTTCTGGGACATATAATTGTCATTTATACTGAACATGCCCTCCAATTCAACCAATCCTTTGGGAATGTGATTAGTAGCCAACTGGATAACTTCTTGGTCAAAGATATATTCCTTACCATCCACAACTGCTACTAGGGATTTACAGTCAATCTTCTAACCACCATATTGATCTACACACTGGATAAACCTAAGGATATCATCACCATCCTCAAATATTTGCCAATTATGAATATTGTCAGGGACTACAGGTCTACTTTTTATTTCTATCACAAACATGCCAGTAAGGGTAACATCATTATTTTTTAGAGAAACATTAGCAAGGAAATCTTCCATTATGTTATTTGATCTATCTATCCATATAATATTGAAGGCATCAAAGAATTCTATCCTATCCCAGACTGCATACTTGTACAATTTCAGTTTGTCA
Source organism: Thuja plicata (assembly GCA_018584345.1). Lineage (NCBI taxonomy): Eukaryota > Viridiplantae > Streptophyta > Pinopsida > Cupressales > Cupressaceae > Thuja > Thuja plicata. The sequence continues at coordinate 2,630,147 of MU225850.1, forward strand.
TCTTTGGCAGCATAATGTTCCCTTATCTGAGATATGATTAATTGGGAATCCCCATGAACTTTCAAACATTTAATACCATGTTTAATGACAATATCCATCCCCAAAATTAAAGCCTCATACTCAGCTGTGTTATTTGTACAGTGAAAGGTCAACAAGAAAGAATACTTAAAAGTGATACCTAATGGGGAAATGAATAAAACTCATGCTCCTATTCCTTCCTTGGAGCATCCTCCATCAAAGTACCTTTTCCACAACCCATTTTGTTGCAATAGCAATTCATCAATAATTGGGTCATTATTTATTAATTGTGTATTGATTTCTTTCACAATAAAAATTTTCATAACAATATCAATACAGTAGTTTAATTGGTCAAGTAGAACCACCTCCACCATGAAAGGTGATCAAGGTTCTCTGTACAAATTGACCTCATTACCATTTACATGGATAGTTGCATAGGACAAATCTAACTGCATTTTTACACCCACTGCTGCAGTCCATTGTCTTGACAGAATCATACCATAATATGGTTTAGTGTCTACAACAACTATGTCCATTCTGTAGGTTGCTTTAGGGAAACCAACAATTTTTACTTCATATCTTTCAATGTTCCTATCACATGAACTTCCCTTGTTGTCCATGACATAACAACTTCCAGCAGGGGTGGTGACTAGAAGGCCCAATTCCCTCATGACATGATAAGACATTACATTTGCTGTAGTACCAGGATCTATCATGCAATTTTTACTAATAAATTGTTAACCATCAAGGTGACATAGAATGGGTCAACATATAATGGTTCTTGGGTAATGATGTTACCAATGCATATATTGGAAAAATCTTTACCTTTTTCTCTTCCTTTCACTTGATCTTATCTTTGCCTGACAAGTGGACTTTTCCTTTTGTTATCATTTGAAGTCAAGGATGTTTTATCTTGGTTTGGCACAAAGACATCATCAATCCCTCTCAAAAATGCCAATGCAACTTCTTTATGCTCTTTTATTTTCAACATCTCCATCAGTGGGACTGAAACTTTCATTTGAGTTAGAGCATGTTTCATGTAAAATAGGGGCAATTCAGAGGATACATCACTCATCTTCCTACCTTTCTTGGATTTATCAGTGGCTACTTGTTCCTCCTTTTCTTCTTTGTGTTCTTGACAACTAGGCCTATCCAGACTGGTAGTATGATAATACCTTTGGATGATCTCTCATCTTCATCATATGCCCTCATATTGATCCTCCTTGTGACATTAATAATGGATTAAGAGTAATCTAAGTGCTTGATTACCTTTAGAGTACAAATGTTTAATCCAGTCCCACCATCAACGAGGACTCTTCAGATTGAATGTTTCTGAACCTAGATGAGAAAGTGCAAGGGATCATTATGCAAAGGCTTGTGCGATGGCACATCATGGTCTGTGAAGGTTGCATGCTTGTTGGCTTCTATGTGGTTCACCATTGTTTAAAATATCTTAGGGGTTATGTCCCTTGGGACGACTACTTTTTGAAGTGCTTGGTCAAGTGCTTTCTTGTGCTGTGGTGATATGTGAAAAAGGTCAAACATGGATATTTGGGAAGGCATGCACTTTAGCTAATCCACAAGGCTTTTTTGTGGATCAGAGTTTGTAGGAGGGTTGAATGATATAGAAGATGTGGAAGGTACTCCTTGCAAGAAAAATTTTGTATGGCGCGTGGTTACAACACATTTATTACCTTGGTCTCTGATAGAAATAGTAACCACTTGGCTATCTGAAGGATTTATGCATTTGATAGTGTTGTCATTGTTGGCATATGCGTGGTTTACCTATTTTGACTGTGCACTAGACCTAGGGTATTTCCCTTTATTATGATCATGGAATGTTCCATTGAGTATCGTATGATCAGTGGTGCCTTTTATTTGGGTTTTAGTGACGTCGATGACCCCTATGTCAATCAGATGTTGGATGACATTTTTCAATTGATAACAGTTGGGTGTTTTGTGTCCCTTCACTCGATGAAATTTGCAGAAATCATTATCACTTTACCACTTTGGTTTGATGGCACCATGTTCATATTTTTTGATTTCAGGAAGAGTGATATTTTTGGATTGTATCATCTTTCTTAAGGCTGATTCTATCGAATGTCCTAATGGCGTGTAATCTTGTTTTGGAAATGGAAACCATGGTGGGTATTGTGATTGTGGTTGGTTGTTTGACACAATAACTTCTTGGACATGGATGGTTGGTTCTGAGTGTGTTCTTATTGATTGGGAACCATGGGTTGTTGGTTACCCATAGGTGCTCCTTGCATTGACACTTTGGGTTGGGTGTAGTTGACCATTTTTACATCAATGACACCATCACTGGTGACATTTTTTTTTTGTTCCACCACTTAGATTTATCCATTACAGTCTTGTTTTTTTTCATGTAGGTAGGATCTGCAAGGATACCTCTCTTGACTAGGTTTTTCTCACAGCGAAATCCTCGTTAGATGAGTTGCTTGAAGTTTGGAGCTAGCTGCAATTCTGTTGCAAATGAAATATCTGGAATAAGATTGTCAATGAACATGACTATGAGGTCTTTCTCGGGTACATCATACATGATTCTATTTTTAGTATTCCTCCATCTTTGTAATAATTTTACAAAGGACTCTCCATATTTTTGTTTGATGTCACAAAGTTCCTTGATGATGACCTTGCGCTCGATGTTGTGATGGAAGTGAGCAATGAACTTTTTGGCCAATTTACCCCAAGATAGAATGTCATGAGGTAAGTGGGAGAACCATTCCATTTATGGTCTGACTAATCTTTGTGGAAATAGTCACATTAAGTATGTCTCGTCATGTGTGACCTCGATGCAAGTTTTAAAGAATTATTGTATATGTTCAACGGGGTTGGTGTTGCCCCTTTATTTGTCAAATTTTTGTACCGAGAAGTGAGTGGGAAATGGAGACATGTGTAAAGAATGATCAAAGGGGTATGTGTATAAATCCTCTATGGTGTAAGATTTAGTTTTCCCTTGATTTTGCATGTCCATCATTTGGGTTTGAAGACTCTGCACTTGTTGGATTGGTATGTTTGTCTGAGACTTAGGATTATTTGTGACATTGTACCTCTGTGTTGTATTAGGTATGAGGTTGTGCCTTCGTGTCCCTTGAGTTGGGACATGTGATCTAGTCCTTGGGACTTGATATTGGTTCCCCAACATGTGATTTTGATACTGGGGCATGTGATTGGTCCAAGGTTTATTCTGTTGTGTTTGTTGTTGGGGTTGTGGTTGGGTTTGTTGCTGCTAAGCTAGAATCGTTGTTGTTAGGGTTGAGGTTGTTGTTGTTGCTGAAGTTGGGATTGTTGTTTCTAGGGTTGAGCTTGTTGTTGTTGGGGTTGTTGTGGTCCCTGTATGAGAAAAGGCATAAATTTGGGTGGGCATTGACTAAAATTTAGACCCGTCGAGATGGATCCCTGTGGGAGCGAGGTATTGAGCCTAAGGCTAGAAGGGACTGACTGTAGTAGTGGAACAATCGCAAAAGGGTTACTTCTTGTTGGTGGGATTGAGGACATAGCATGAGAGATTGATGAAAAATGCTATGAGGCCAAGGGTTGAGGCACACTAGTGACCATGGGTACACTTAGTTAGCATCCTTTCATGCTTTGCATGGAAGACATGCTTGCTTGATTTGCGGAGCTAGTCTGATTGGACATAGTTTATGATGATGTTGGTGTTGTCAAGGATGGGAATATTTGAGATATCATAGGTTCTGTTTGAAAGGGTTGAGTAGTGTTTTAACCTGCGAGAGGGTTTTCAGGCCATATGGTTGACACATTGAATTCAGCAAGAATGTTGACTCCATTCTTTATCAACATGGCTAAGAAACATTCAGGATTCCTCTCTACAACAACATCAACAACTTACGTGGAATATGTGTCTTTCTCTATGTCTTTGAGCTCCTCCTCTGTGATATCATGGAACAATATTGGTCTACAGGGATTCCCAATGAAAAGAGTAGGACTGGTATCTCTGAAGGGTCATCCTCTCGCTCTTGTTCCAAAGGGGGAAACTGGTTGATATAAGACTCATTGGGTTGAGCTATAGCCTTTGACCTTTTGTAAGGCCCTCCATAAGGTGTGTGAGACATAGTGTGGTCCAAATTTTGTGACTAAAACAAGTGATATAAAGGAAAAGGAAAAGGATAACCTTTCTAGGAGAGTTTGAGTTATGTTTGGACAAGGGTAATTCTAAGGATAGATGTTGATTTATTTTGATCTCAAAGATTTGATGATGTAAGAATAGAATTGTCGACTATTTCCTTGGAAAAAGTCACTGATAGAGATATGATAATTTTTGAGATAATGGGATCAAGATATTTTGAGTCTAAAATTTTGAACTAACAATGCTTTGATGATAATCGTTATTTCAAAGAATGGATTATCTTTAAAGTTTTAGAGATTCACACAATATTTTTTCACATTAATCTGGGATAAACACTGATGTTTTACACAAAATGAAGAGTATTTAAAAGTTTTTTTAGGTAAAATAGGTGTTTTAAAGTATCTAGTCAAGTGCGGAAAACCTCCATGAATACAGTAAAGTGATAGGTTGATTGCAGTAGTAAACAGGTCAAGTGCGGCAATAAAATAGACGATTGCAGAAATCATCCATCAATTGCGATACAATACGGGAAATTGCGGAAAAGGGGAGACAGTCTAAAAAAAAGACTCAAAAATTGGCTTCATTGTCTGATAAAATTGATTTTCAGGAACAAGGCTTTTGATTGGAAGAATAGTTTCTTGATGTTTACACCCTATACTTTAACACATTATACTCGTTTTGACAGTTTTTGATGTTTTTTTTGCATTGTTTTGGAGACTGATCAAAGAATAAGCACAATGGACAATCTATTTTGTAATATAGCATGAGTTTTGACACAAGGAAAAGCAAATTAATCTAAGACAAAATTGGTTGTCAAATACAATATTATAGGCCCAATGCTTGAATGTTCATTAGCTCACACAACAAGTGTCACACTACTAGGACAGGAAGGTCCGCAATGTAGGCGCCCGTGTTTTTTTCGTTGCCAGATATTGTTGTTGTTCTAGTGAAGATCTCTTTCACTAACAAAATACCGTGGAACACATATGTTGGGATTCTTGGGGGAAATTCTACAACCCATTGCACTATAATAAGGTATTTGTTTGGAGGTGAATCGGGTTGGCCTCTATTTTAGCAAGGTTGTAGTAGGGTCTATGATGTCTATCCAATTGGTTTGTATGTGTGTGAATCACTTAAGAGCCTAGTTGACCACGCTGGCTCCTTAGGGATAATTAATTCAATCCAGACTATCATCAACACACCTCGCCCAAGCTTGGTTAGATATAAAATAGAACTTTGGTTCACGTCATGTTTATATACCGATCAAAAGGATTGTCAGTTTAAGGTTGTTCTTCAAAGAAGAAGCGCATTCCCCAGAGAGGCCTTTTTAAAAAGCATAAAGGTATTTAATCTAACAGAATGTGCAAATGCACCAAAGACCCAAGACACAAGGTTAATCGATTAAATCTCAAAGATTGAAATGTGAACAAAGCTAATCACCCATACAAGCACAAATGTTCAGTTTTAAGCTCAAAGTAGATGAAGATTGCTTGTTCATTTTTATTGCACCAAATTTGATATGTTGTTTGCCTTTGTTCAATTCTTAACCTCCACATCAATTTTAAGAACCAACATGGAAATGTGAGGTTCAAGATGTTTGCATGCAATGTTCATTTTAAGAACTAAAATTACAAATGAATTGATTTTAGTTGCTTTTTTAAACTTATCCTCACCATAAGCTATCAACAAACATGATTAGTACCAAAAAAGCATCTAATTAAGAATTGAAGAATAACCTACAACTCCAAAATTGTTAAGATTGCTAAGACTAATTGTGACCTTGTACTTAGCTGCAAAATGTTTGATTGAATCCAGTTATTTGTTGTATGCTTTGCTTTGATCTTCCGCTGCAATTGCTAAGATGACTCTTTTTTGCGTTTGATAGTTTGTGATCCTTCTTATGGATGCTCTTAGTGATCTAGCACCCAAGATGTGTCTAGTTACATTTTTGGCCATATGTCATTGATCAATCCTTTAGAAAACAAAGAAAATAATCATATTATCATAGAAAAAAGTGATGTTCAATTAGATTTGCAATAATTTTGTCAATTGCGGAAATCTTCTATCAATTACGATAGAGTTCTGTCAGTTGCGGAAATCTTCTATCAATTGCGGTAAAGCACCTTTAACTTTGATAAAATGTTGTCGAGTGCGATACAGATCAGTCGATTGCAGCAAACTCTATGCGATTGAAGTGAATTGGTAATGATTGCAGCACAGATCAGTCAATTGTGGCATAGAGTAAGAAAAAAGATTCATGAATAATAATAGAAAATTATCGTGAAACCCTTACAACATTTGCATCAATAAACCAGACGATTGTGACAATATTCTGTCAATTGTGAAATTACAAGTATATCTAGAAAAGCATGAAAAAATAATTCTACAATCGTACGGTTGTAGCTAAAAAGTTATGTTTGTCATCTGCAAGTGATATTTGGGTTGTTTGATTCACGCCGAGTTCACCAAAATGTATGCATGGATCGAGATCTATCACCCAATCTCAAATTAACAAGGAGTTAGTAGCACCGATATGCAATGGGGAGAAATCAATGGAATAACTACTAATAATGAAACTATGAATCAATAGAATAACAAGAAATAAGGGAGGTACACAAGTGAATGCAAATCAACAAGTATTGAATCTTCTATTGTCTCTCTTTACTCCTTCTGAAACAATGTTTGTGTAATGCTGAGTATTGGTGTGGGTAGTGTCCATGACTTGGGAGTGTCGAGGATATGATATTGTATCACTTTGATCGCAAGATGGCTTGATGCTTGAACCAATCTGGCAGAGTAGTGGCACACGTAACCTTGAAATACTTGATCCTTCAAATGGTTATGAATGGTTTATTATATAGAAAATAAGAATGATATGAATGGTTGAGATCAATCCCAGAGATAGGAGGATGAACGATTGAGATCAAAGGGAGCTGGAGAAGCCATCAATAAACTCCACCTCTTCAATTCGGAGAGAGGAGATAGAGTTTGGTTAATTGAAGAGATCATTATAAGTTACCTTTTTGAACTAAAGAGGTGGGTGGGGAAACCCATGTAATCAGGAATCTGATTAAGAGTTATCTTTTTGAACACCAAGAAATGATTTAATTGAATATTTAATTTATTTTTATAATTAAAGTGTTCAACATGTGAGACAATTGAATTCTTTTTTGCATTAAAAATTAAATTGTTGATTGAAATTAAATTAATTTAATTAGAAGAATTAATTGGTAAGTTTAAATATTTGAATTTAAACTTTAGGAAATTGAATTTAATTAATTAATAAAGATTAATCAGTTAAGGTTAATTAATTAAATAAAATTAATTTTGGGGATTTGATTAGATGATTTGGAGAATAAATTTAGAATAAAATAGATGATTAATTAATGATTAAAAAACCATTAATTAACAGATGAAATTTAGTGTTTTTAATGTAAATGTCGCAAGTATGTCTAGTTTAGGGTGTCTACAAAGTGTTATTAGTGTCTTCCTATTATTAATAGTTTTTCATTGATTAAAATAATATGTGCTTTTCTTCTATGATTATTTTATCAATTTTAAACTATTAGGGATGAAAAGGGGAATCAATTAATTGGGTTGGTTTAATAAACTATTGGAATTTAGTCTTTTAATGGTTATTGTTCTATAATGAGAAATTATTTGTATCATTGTTAGATTTAATGCATAATTGGTTTACTTTTAATTCTTCATGATGTAAGTGGTGTTTCCTTCTTACGTGAACTATTTTCTTTGTGATATTGGTATGGTAATTAGAGTGGCCTAGGTAGCATACAGAGGCAAGGGAATTAATCTTATATTCTCTCTTATGATGTGATGTGTGTGTGTATTAGTTTATTACCCTAAACTATCCATATAAACTCATTTTGTTATGAATTTTTCTGAGAGTGTATATCTATGTGATCGTTATTGTTATTATGTGGGGAACTAGATTGTGTATATCTATATTTTAACTATGCTAGATCTATGTAGGATCTGTGAGCCTAGAGTAGGTTACCTAGTTGTGTAGTAGGGGGTGGCTTGCAATAAGTGTCGGGGCCCGCAAGTGGCTGCTAGGATCACTTAGTGTAAGTAATCTTAATAAGTGATAACATAATGATTAATTGAGAGATCCTAAAATGAATTAATAAGATGTGTTTCCTCACCTATGTTTGAGTGCTATTATAGGCTAAGATGGAGGATGAGATGGTGCTTGCCACCTTGAGGGGTGTGTGTCTAGCATAGTTAGTGACTTTGTCTGTTTGAGAGGTCATTGATACCATGTATGGTCACTTGAGTGTTGGGGTCCAGTGAGACTACCAAGATGAAACTTAAGGGTTAGACGTACATGATGACACCTTCTTATATATAGCCTAGATTTCCTACATGTGTCGGTTGCCTTTGGATTAGTGAGTATTACCTTGAATTATGTGTAGCACACATGGAGTTAGAGAGCTATCAAGATCTCCTTTCTTAGTGTCGTTTCCTTCTTTGGTTTTGGTTATCCGAGTGGAGTTTGTTTTTTATCTCCTCAACACAGTGGGGTGGACTTTTATAGTTCCACATGGACAGCGGTAGTGATTCTTTACCATTTGAGATTCGACGTTCTTGTTCCAGTGCTAGATGATCTTTCTATAGTTGAGGCTCTTTATGATTCTTCATTGGTGGTTGTGTTCTTATCATTCATTATATTTTAATCTTGTATTAGCGTATCGCATGTGATACCTAAATCTAGATATTGTATTATATTGTTAGAGTGATTACTACATACCCTGCGACATGTGTAGAGGAAGTGAGTTTATTTAGGTCTAATGGTTTTCATTAGAATTGTAATTATTGTTTGTAAGTGATATTTGTTACATCTATTAATATGGAATCTTTTGTTATGGTTATTTAGTTGATTTTTACTCTTACCTAATTCTACGTCATGGAACCCTTGAGTTTTTTAATCTATGTTTGTTTTTGTCTATGTGAGTAAATGGTAATTGATTTCACATTAATGTATGTATTGTTATGTAAAATTTTAAAAAAATTGTTCATCAAACTTAGTATCATGTTCTAGGTTAATCTCTCTTGGGTTCCCTAATGGAGTGTTACATCTCGTATCAGAGCCATGTTTCCAAACTGGGAACTCTAGTAATTGTATGTTCATTAGTTTTTGTATAGCTTGAACTTAAAACTAAACATAAACATACAAATTGTTTCTTTTCAAATTATTGTTGTGTGGTTATTCTTATCCTTTGTTTTTGTTTCGAGCTATGATGTGAATTTTTGTATGGATCTCTAGATGTTTCAGGAATCATACTTGAGACTAGATCTGCTAGAGTCTATGGTAGAGGCCAATCTGGTAATTATGGGAGGGGTGGACAACATAGCCCTTCCATGAGCATCAAATAGGATAGTGATCATCAACAATACAAAGATGAGTAGAGAGAGGAACATTAGGATGAGTCTGAGGATTATAGTACCAGACAATTATTATAGGAGATATTGAATCATCTTGGTCCTGAGAAGGGTAGAGTGGAGAAGGATTCCTCTCACCACTCTCAGAGAGAGGAGAGGATGAGGGAGAGGTCTAGGAGTCCTCAAAGGAGGACCATCACAGTTGATCTTGATGTTGTGGCAGTGAACCACATGAGGGATCTTATGAGAGCATGACCTACTCCCTTTGATGGGAAAGGATCAAGATCTAAGGTAGAGACATGGCTTATTGACTTGGAGAGGAGTTTTTCCATGCACCCCTTTAGTAGAAATACTAAGGCTAGGTATGCGGTGATGCAAATTTCTCAATTTGCAGTAGTGTGGTGGAAAATCAAAGAGGAGAAATTAGGGCTCCACATGGATACAATTACTCAGGAGAAATTCCTTGAGAACTTCCGAGAGCACTTCTTGTCAGATCAGTGGAGGAAAAAGTGAGCGAATGAGTTCCACAACTTGATATCTTTGACCTTGTTAGTCAAAGAGTATGAGCGTCAATTTTTCAAGCTCAAGCAGTATGCGGGTTTTGGACAGGAATAAACTCTTATGATACAAAATTTTATTAGGGGGATTAATGCCCACATTATTGGGGGAGTTAAGCTCTTTGAGCCTATGAACCTCAGGATTGTGGTCAATAGAGACACTCTTGCAGAGATGAAATTGTTCTTGGGTCACAGTGGTTAGTTTGGTGCTTTGTCAGGTGGTGCATTAGGTCTAGGGTTCAGAGGTAACCAGTCATAGTGCACTAGAAACTTCAAGAAGCCACTTTGCTTCTTTAGAGGTAATCAGAACTAGTAGCTGAAGAAGGATCTTCCTCTTTCTCAGGGTAGTGGCTCTCATTCTAAGAGCTTCCATAATGGTCAACACTTCAGGCATAATCAGTCCAGTCATCCTGCACAAAGTGCACAATAGACTGCTAGCATGGTAGTTACCAGCAGTTGAGTGCACCCTCCATTAGGAGAGGCAATAGTAGAGGGACTAGATACTTTACATGTGGAAAATTTGGTCACATTGTAGTTAACTATCCACAATGTTCTCCCTAGTATTCAGGACAGAGGATGGTAGCTTCTGAGCCTATAGTGGGAGATGTTGGATGATATCATAGAGTGTTTGCTATAGTAGATCACCATCAGGTAGAATACCAAGGCACAGTGGTAGAGACTTTGGGTGCTATTCGAGGTATTACTATCTATGTTTTATTTGATTTTTGAGCTACAAATTCTTTCATTTCTCCTTTCTTAGTAGAATGATGTGAGCTAGTGGCTACAAAGCAAGAGATAAGATGGAAAGTGGAGTTAGATTTTGGGGCTAAAGTAGCCATGGACTCTTTGGTCCGTAAGTGCGAGCTAAATTTAGGTAAATCCATTACCTCAGTTGATCTTTGTGTGATTCCTTTGGGATCATATGGGGTCATCATGGGAATGGATTGGTTGGGAGCTCATGGGGCTAACATTGATTATAGACAGAAGACTATCCAATGCAAGGATGATGTGGGAAAAGATTGTTAGATTATATGCGAAAGGATTGCCAACTGTTTGTGGTGTCCATGAATGAGAGAGATGAGGTGGAGAGTGAATACAAGACCCTTGATCATCTTATTTTGCAAGAGTTCATAGATGTCTTTCTGAGTGAGATTCCAGGTATGCCACCAAGGTGTGACATATATTTTAGAATTGAGACTATTCCAGGAGTAGAACCTATCTCTAGGGCTCCTTATCAGATGACTACTCATGAGTTGAGTGATTTGAAAGTTCAGTTGGAGGAATTGTTGGCAAAGGGAAGCATTTGACCTAGTGTTTCTCCTTGGGGAGCGCCTATCCTCTTTGTTAGAAAAAAGGATGGATCTTTACACTTATGCATTGACTATAGACAGTTGAACAAGGTAAAAATCAAGAATAGGTATCCTTTGCCAAGGATTGATGATATTTTTTATTAGATTAAGGGAGCCAAGGTGTTCTCAAAGATTGATCTCAAATTAGGGTATCACTAGTTGCGTATCTAGGATGCAGATATACATAAGACTGCATTCCACACTCTCTATAGGCACTATGAGTTCATAGTGGTACCATTTGGTTTGACGAATACTCCATCAGTCTTCATGTTCTTTATGAATGGGATTTTTTGTAAGTATTTAGATCACTTTGTCCTTGTATTCTTGGATGATATATTGATATATTATAAATACATAGAAGACCATGAAGAGCATCTTTGATAGGTGTTGTAGTGCCTAAGGGACAATCAGTTGTATGCCAATTCGACAAAGTGTGATTTCTTTCAGTTAGAGATACAATACCTAGGTCATGTGATTTATGGTGAAGGTATTTCAGTAGATCGTTCAAAGATATAATAAATTATGGAGTGGACAGCACCCACTAATGTGTCTGAGGTTCATAGTTTCATGGGTCTAGCTAGATATTATTGCAGGTTTGTTAAGAACTTCTCTATGGTTTCATATCCTATAAGTTCTCTTCAGAAAGATAGGGAAGAGGTTTGTTTGGACAGAGAAGTGTGAAGAGGATTTTTTCAAAACCTTAAGGTGTGTTTGACTAGTGCATCTATCTTAGCAGTACCTGATCTAGTGGGTGACTTTATGGTTTGTGTTGTTGCTTCATTGGAGGGAATTGGATAAGTCCTTATGCAAGAAGGATGAGTGATTTCTTATGAGTCTCGCAAACTGAAGGATCACAAGTTGAACTACCCTATACATGATCTTGAGTTAGTAGCAGTGGTTCATGCATTGTTCTGATGGAGACATTTCTTGTTAGGACATTGGTTTGAGCTTAATAGTGATCACCATAGTCTACAATATATCTTTACCCAACCTAATATAAATGCTAGACAGAGAAGGTGGATGGAGTTCCTTTGTGATTATGAATTTGAGATAAAGTATACTCAGGGTAAGAAGAATGTGGTAGCTGATACTTTGAGGCATAAGAGACAGGCTATTCTAGCATTGAATCTTAGTGTGGATTTGTGGAGTAGGATTCTCCAAGCACTTCCTAGAGATACTTTGTATCAGGAGGTGAAGTCAGAGATTGAGTCAGGGAGGCCTTTGGAGTGTAGATTTTCAGGATTTATTATAGATTTGGATGGTCTTTTGTGTCACATAAGCCATATTTATGTACCACCATAAGATGATCTGTGTAGATTAGTCTTATCTGAGGCTCATCGTGTACCTTATTTGACACATCCTGGTATCAAGAAGATGCATGCAGACCTTTGATAGCTCTAGCATTGGTCTAGTATGAAGTGTGACATTACTGATTTTGTGGCTAGGTGCCTAGAATGTCAGAGGGTTAAGGAAGAACATCAACATCTAGTAGGGATTTTACAACCAAATCTCATTCCATCTTGGAAGTGGGATATTATATCAATGGATTTCATAGTTGGTTTTCCTTTGACTCCTTGTAGACACGATGATATCATAGTGACTGTTGATCGGTTGACAAACATGGCACATTTCTCCCCTATGAGGTGATCCTATATAGCACCTTCAGTAGCCAAATTTGTCATGCAAGATATTGTGAGACTACATGGTATTCCTCGCAGGATTATCTCAGATCAAGATCATGTGTTCACTTTTGCATTTTGGACCTCATTATAGCATGATCTTGGTGGCCAACTAAATTTTAGTTCAGTGTACCATCCTGAGACTGATGGACAAATAGAGCGGGTTAATCAGGTGCTAGATGATATGTTGAGGATGTATGTCATGGATAGACATACTCATTGGGAAGACTATTTGTATCTAGTTGAGTTTTCATATAACAATGGTTATCACAGCTTCATTGGCATGTCACAGTTCTATACTTTGTATGGTTTTCCTTATTGTACACCCTTGAGTTGGGATAGATTGGAGGATTGTATTCTCCTTGGTCCAGAGCTTCTTCAAGATATGTAACAATAGGTAGAGCGTATTCATGAGCATTTGGTCATTGCATAGGATAGACACAAGAAGTATGTAGATTCTCATAGGGTGATAGGAAGTTTGCGGTTGGGGATAGAGTTTTTTTGAGGGTGCGCCCATGGAAGAGTCCAATCCATAATGGAAATGGTTCAAAGTTGGCACCTCATTTTGTTGGTTCATTTGAGATCCTAGAGAGGATAGGACCAGTTGCATACTATCTTGCTTTTCTGCCTAGCCTATCTCATGTTCATGATGTTTTCCATGTTTTTGTTCTTAGATGATATATTCCAGATATTGTGCATGTTCTTGATTGGAATGCTTTACAAGTAGAGGATGGGTAGTTGGCTTTGGAGCCCATTCATATTCTTTAGCAGCGGTATTTGACCCTTAGGAGTCGCACCGTCGAGTAGGTAAGGGTCTAATGGGACCCAAATGATGAGTCATCAGTGACTTGGGAGGACACAACAAGATTATAAGATTTATATACCTATTTGTTCACAGGATTTTAGGAGTAAGCCTAATCCTAGGGGGTGGAATTGATACTCACCCATAGTTTCCTTTTAGTTTCTGATGTCAGATTCATGAATTCACGTCGACTAGACAAATTCGGGTAGGGTAGACAAACTGATTCTCATCTAATCTTAGGAAAAATAGGTTTAGGGTATCACATATATCAAAAAAATTAGCTTGTTGTTTGTTGTTGAAAAAAATATAGCAATGAAAAAAAACACAGTCAAAAGTTATTCACTAGAAAAAGACAAAAAAACATATATGAGAAGATATTTTACTTTTTCATTTTTTCCGAAATTGAAAAAAAACATTAAAAAAAGCATTTTTTAAAAAAAAACCTGATTGAAAAAAATATTAATTATTAATTTATTAAGGGGGCAGGTGGGTTTGACCCCACCCACCCCCGCGCGGTGTACAACGACGACAACATAGGCTGGCCGGACGCGGGGGCTAGTCGTGCTGTCGAAGACAACATGCTACCCATTGGGGACCACACTGTCATAAGGCAACACGACCACCAATGGAAGTCAGTTTCCGTAAGGCAACACGAGTTCCCTTTAGGGTGCCGTGCGTGGGGGTGCATGGGGCCCGCCTCCCCCAAAATGATTTTCTTTATAAAAGTTTTTTTTAATATATTTATTTTTAAATTAGTTTATTTAATTTTTTTTTTAATTTTAGTTTAATTAAATTGTTTAATAGTTATTAGTTTTTTATTAATAATTTTTAAACGAAGATTATTTTATATGTTATTTAATCTATTTAATTTTATTAATATATTTTTAATCTAGTCTAATTTAATTGTTATTTAATTTATTACATTAATTAAATAAACTTTTTAAATTAAAATGTGTGTATATATATGTATTGTTTGTAATGAGTGTTATTAGTGTCTTCATGTTCTTAATAAATTTTAATTGATTAAAATAATATATCCTTTTCTTCTATGATTATTTTACCAATTTTAAACTATTAGGGATGAAAAGGAAAATTAATTAATTGGGTTGGTTTAATAAACTGTTGAACTTTAGTCTTTTAATGGTTATTGTTCTATAATGGGAAATTTTTTATATCATTGTTAGATTAAATGCATAATTGGTTTACTTTTAATTCTTTATGATGTAAGTGGTGTTTCCTTCTTACATGAACTGTTTGCTTTGCGATATTGGTCTGGGAATTAGAGTGGCCTAGGTAGGATACAAAGGTTGGGGAATGAATCTTATATTCTATCTTATGATGTGATGTGTGTGTGTATTGGTTTATTACCCTAAACTGTCCACATAAGCTCATGTTGTTATGAATTTTTTTGAGAGTGTATATTTATGTGATCATTCCTGTTATTGTGTGGGGAACTAGATTGGATATATCTATATTTGAACCTATACTAGATCTATGTAGGATCTATGAGCCTAGGGTAAGTTACCTAGTTATGTAGTAGGGGGTGGCTTGCAATAAGCATCAGAGCCCACAAGTGGCTTCCAAGATCACTTATTGTAAGTAATATTATTAAGTAATAACATAATGATTAATTGAGAGATCTTAAAATGAATTAATAAGATGTATTTCCTCACCCATGCTTGAGCAATAATATAGGCTAAGATGGAGGATGAGATGATGCTTTCCTCCTTGAGGGGTGTGTGTCAGGCATAGTTAGTGACTTTGTCTATTTGAGAGGTCATTGATACCGTGTATGGTCTAGTGAGACTACCGAGATGCAATTTAAGGGTTAGACATACATGACGACACCTTCCTATACATAGCCTAGATTTCCTACATGTGTTGGTTACCTTTGGATTAGTGAGTCTTACCTTGCATTGTGTGTAGCACACCTGGAGTTAGAGAGCTATCAGGATCTCATTCCTTCTTTGATTTTGGTTATCCGAGTGGGATTTGGTTGTTATCTCCTCAACACGGTGGGGTGGAATTTTATAGTTCCACACAGACGGGTGGTAGTGATTCTTTACCATTTGAGATTTGAAATCCTTGTTCCAGTGATAGATGATCTTTTTGTAGTTGAGGATCTTTATGATTCTTCATTGGTGGTTTTGGTCTTATCATTCATTATATTGTAATCTTGTATTAGCGTATCATATGTGATACCTAAATCTGGATATTGTATTATATTGTTAGAGCGATTACTACATACCCTGCAACATGTGCAGAGCATATGTGTTTATTTAGGTCTCATGGTTTTCGTGAGAATTGTAATTATTGTTTTTAAGTTATATTTGTTACATCTATTAATATGAAATCTTTTTTATGGTTATTAATTTGAGTTTTACTCTTACGTAATTCTACGTCATCGAACCCTTGAGTTTTGTAATCTATGCTTATATTTGTATATGTGAGTAAATGGTAATTTATTCTGCATTAATTTATGTCTTGTTGTGTAAACTTTAAAAAAAATTGTTCATCAAACTTAGTATCATGTTCTAGGTTAATCTCTCTTGGGTTCACTAGCGGGGTGTTACATTTATATTTAGGTCTAGGAACCAATACCCAAGTGTCATTTTTATTTATCTCTTCCCATTATTCCTGCATAGCTTTAGTCCAAGATTCATCTCTACATGCCTTATCATTAGTTTTTGGTTCAACTTGAGAAATAAAAAAAATTCATCTCTTAATTTGGATCTTGTCATCATGCCTTTATTTTCATTTCCAATAATTGTAAATTTAGGATGGTTCTTCTTAACATACCTTAGTGTTTTTGTAGTTTTATTAGAATCATTTGAATCATTCAGACATACCTTGATCTCATGATCAACCTAAAAAGGTTCTTCTTGATTTGCAGTAACCTCCTTGTTCTCTAAAGTCTGGCTATAATCATATATTCTTTCCTGAACCTGAAACTTCTCATCAAACCTCACATTATCACTTTCAATCATCTCCCTCAATCTCATATTAAATCATTTATAATATTTTCTCTTAGTGTAATACCAAGGAAGATCCCTTCATCACTTATAGCATCAAACTTTCCTATCTCATCCTCTCTTTTGATATAGCATTTACTATCAAATATTCTAAAATATTTTATAGTAGGAGCATGATTAAACCATAGTTCATGAGGAGTCTTATTAGTACCTTCTAGGATCTGAATTATATTCAAAGTGTAAAAAATTGTACCAATAAATTCTCTCCAATGAACATGTGACACATTTCCTTCAAACAACATAGTTCTGGGAGCATCTAATATAGTTTTGTTTCTTCGCTCTGCAATCCCATTGTATTGTGGTGTCCTAGGAGTGGATGTTTGTTTGTATATTCTATGATCTTCATAGTAGGTATTGAAAAAATCCAAAGTGAACTCTCCACTTCTATATGATCTTAAACATTTAATCTTCAAACATGATTCATTCTCAACTTTTGCTTTGAATATATTGAATTTATCAAAATTCTCAAATTTCTCTCTAGGATATGTAACCCACATCATCCTAGAAAATTCATCAAAAAAAATTATGAAATACCTTTCACCATAGTATGATCTTGTTCTTTAAGGACCACACAGATCTGTATGCACCCGATCCAACTTCCCTTTCATTGAGTAAGATTTTCTTTTAAAACTGCTTCTAATTTATTTTCCCATCACACATTCTCTACACATAATGTTAGTAGGTTTCACAATCTTTGGTAGATATCTAAAATCATTACTCATACTTTCTTTCATAATGTTATCAAAATTTACATGAAAACATCTTCTATTCCATAACCAACTATCATCAACCTTCACAACAAAAAAAGAAAACTTTGTACTGTTCAACTCAAAAACATTACCTATTGACTTAGTACCAAATGCGATCAAATCTCCTATCTTACTTCTGATAGAACATTTCCCATCATTGAACTTCAAATGATAACCCCTATCAAAAATTTGTCCAACACTCAACAAATTATTCTTAAGCCCATCAACAAGCAATACATCATCAGTATTAGATTTACCATCAAGATAAATCGATCCTACTCTAATGTTAGACATCTGAGTATTGTCACTGAATCTGACCACACCATAATCATATTTAGTTATTTGAATAAAGTTTTTTCTATCATGAGTCATATGATGTGAAAAACCACAATCTAAGATCCATTTATATTTCTTTTCAACGTTTGAAACTAGGTCTTTCTCTTCGTGAATAGGTTCATCATCTTTAATAGAAATAAATCCAATTTCATCATAATCCACAACATCATTATCGGATACACCTTCACTAGCATAGTAACATTCCTTATCCTTGGATTATTTAGGTCTATGAAACTTAGATTTATGTTTAGGAACCCTTGTAGGAAATTTAGATGCAAAATGACCTATCTTATTGCATGAAAAACATTCCAGAGGTAACTTTCCTTCAAACTTACCCTTACCTCTCTTTTCTCTTTTTGCGACCAGGGACACAATTTCATCTAACTTCCTTTCTTCTTCTTGTATCTTTTCCCAATCATCATCATATTCACCAAGATCTTCTCACATGTCACTTCTGTTGGTGCTCACAATCCCTGATAAAGTCATTTTTTTACTATGCACAGTCGCCTTGAATGTTGTTTCAACCTTAGGTAATGAATTTCCTAGCTCTATGACCTCAAAGGTAGTTAGTTCCACAATCAATATCTCTCTGTTGAAGTTCATCGTTAAAGGTATAATCTCCTATATAGATTGCACTTTATTTTTGTAAATAGGTGTCAAAGATTTAAGAATCTATGTGATCACTTCTTCCTCACTATATGTGCCTCTAGAGTTTCTAATGCCAATAAAAACCTCAGTAACTCTTTGTACATATGGTCTAACATTCTCATCATCTTTCATTTTAATAATTTCCATCCTTGTATTCCAGTTTTGTAACTTTTCCTTCTTAGTAAACTTATCTCCTTCATATAGTCCTTCCAATCTTGACCAAATTTTATGTGCAAAATTCAAATATTTAACCTTTGCGAATTAACCTTCAGAGAGCACACTAATTAGTGCTTCTCTTACAACCATGTTACAAGAAAAAAACTTATTTTCATTATTAGTATCTTTATCGAGTTCATCTTCAACCTTTATCTTCACATCTTTCTTTGTAATCATCCAGTAGTCAATTCCCAACACAATAAATGAGTTCTCATCTTGTTATTCTAATTGTCAAATTTTTTAGGATCTAACTTTGGACTGTCCTTCCTATAGTACGCCATCTTCAGGATCACCTCAAGCTGTTAAGATTTCTCTCTAGGGATTAGAAGTTCTGACACCAATTATTATCAATAATAGTCCACCAAAACAACTAAGAGGGGGGTGAATCAGCTGTGTTCCAATTAATTAAACATTAACCTCTAACAATCAAAGATAAATGCAATTTTGAACATATAAACAACAACATCATAACAAAACCATTTGTTTTCAAGGAAACCGTATTAAGGGAAAACCCTGGTGGGAATTTGCACCCACAAATAATGCAATGAAATTATAGTATCCTTATTAGGAGATTTATCCCTATTAGGAGCTGATTATTACATATAGTACACAGTCCCTGTTAAAGGAAAAACCATGTTAGCATTCAAGAGAAACAACGAGCTCACTTCCCAGGCTCACTTCCTAAAGAAGGTAAATTCCACATTCAGGACATATTGTCCACAATACAGATGTACAAAAGATATACAATTCAATGAACTGACTGATAGAAACAACTTTGCTTAAATAGTTCCAATCAAGTTCTTCAATCACAAGCTTTTCTCTACATCCAACAGACTTTCCAAATACAATCTCGCAACTTCCACACTTAATTGTCTCATTCCACACTCTCCACAAAAGAAAACAACTTTCCTTTATACAAGTTTACAATAAGTAATTAGGTTGTCCAATTAAGACTTCCCCAATGCAAAAATAATTACATAACCCCTTTCTAGGATACATACGGTACCTATTACAAGTAAACATCAATTACAATCCATCAAATATAATCCAAGATCTACAATCCATGCTTGCTATCCATAATACAAGCCAAATCTCTAAAGTCGGCCCCAAATAGGTCTTCTCCAGAACATACGCAATAAATGATATCACCAAGAGTCTTGCGACCCAATAATAATAATAATAATTCCTCAACATGTCCCCATACATTCCCCAAGCTTGCATAACATGAATCATGCTCACACCCAAGTTATCCTCAAACATAGAGACTAACTCTGTCACAATTCACTATCATCGTTATGCAAATAGTCTTCACCAAAATCATTGTAACTCAAAAAAAAAAAACATAAGCTCAAGTGACCTTAGATATAAGATCAAATATCATCCTTGTACACATCCCATCTTCACATAATCTAAAACATTCATACAAATTCTGTACACTACTATCAGTGATCCATGCACCAGTGATAACTAGTATGTTTGTCTTCATCAGAAAGATATGTTGTCAAAAATGACAAAACATGAATGCCAACAACTACAATAGAATCCAATTACAAGAATATTTAGGATTAGGTAATACTAAGAGGGGGGGGGGTTGCATCAGTATTACAACACTTATTAAAATTGTTCAACCAATTAAACATTAACCATATACTTGCAGAAATGAAAAGAACATAAGGAAATAACATAGTACTCATAACACCATAATTTTGTTGTCAAGGAAACCTCGCCCAAGGGAAAACCCCAGTGGGGATGGTACCCACAATCATGCACTAAAGTATAGTGTCCATGTTAGGAGATCTAGCCCTATTAGGAGCTGAATATTACATAGTACATTTCCTTGTTAAAGGAATTACAACCCTGTTAAAGGTATACACCACCTTGTTAGGGTCCAACTAAGGTTACAACTCTTACAATGTAATTTTTTTACAAAGCGTTCTTAGTAATGAACCAAAACAAGCATCTCTAATGCTTAGATAGTTATTGTCATAGCTCATCAATGATCTCTGTCATCCTCTACTATGCAATTCACATATCATCCATCCAATCATCTCACATAAATCCATATATTATCTAAACAAAAATTTCTCCATATATATATCTTATCTCTTAACTAAGTCGGCTCTCTTAACCAAATATTACATAGTCGACTCTCAATAAAAAATAAATTTAATAAAACAAAATCAAATGTAAATTCAGCACTCTTACATAATCAAAGTGTAGGTTATCAAAAACCATAATTCAACTCCGATTTCCTGGAGTTCATGTCATACTCTCTGAATCATCACTTCTATCCAACTACTCTGTATCACTGTTCTATTGTTGTCTGTCTGTCTTCAAATATCTCTAACTTGCTATAAAATTTACAAAAACAAAATTGATCTTAGGTGGAGGTCACATATACCTCATACTATCTTCCTCTAAGCTCTCTTTCCCTAATTCATCGATCTTTATCTTTGATACCTAAAATACCTCTGCAACTCTGCTTCTGTACTTAGTCAATTTTAGAGTCATCAAAACTCAACTTCATAGGAATCAATTTGTAACCCTGATGTGTTGCCATAAATGAAAACCAAAAAGTGGATCTCACCATGCAAAATAGACCACTTTCCAAATATCTCTCCTTTTGGCATTGGTGGCAACACTTAAAAAACATGACTAAGTGTTCCAACAAAACTCTCTTTCCTTCTCTATTTTATTTTTCTCTTTTCTTCTCTTATACATTTTCTCCTTCTCCTTATTCATTTTACTCTTCTTTCTTCTCCCATTAATTTTTCTCCTCTTCTCCCCCTTTGACAACAATGACAAAGGTGCATACATAGTAATAAAATTAGTGCTTGCTCACCAGTTTCAGAACATCTTGAAAGGAATCTTCCAAGATCTTCACTTCTATACTCCATTACTATAGTAATAGTTGACTAACATGAATTAGTCCATTCAATGTAAATGATTTGATCTCTTCTTCTTTAAACTCTATAGGCATAGAGTTAGTCAATGCATCTGTTGTCTTATTCAAGTCTGATAGGTGTGCTTCAATTATGGATAGCTTAGGAGTGATTAAACTCTTCAGCAAATTGAATCTAGTCAATACTCTCCCTTTCTCATTATCCAATACATCTAGTTTTTCCAAAATTATAGTTACTTCCTTGTCTAATTCTATTATAGATTGTGAAGAGGTTTCACAACTGTACATCATATTATTCAAAGTTGCCCTTTCCTTGGAAATGATGTCTTCAATATTGTGAACATGCCTAATAGGATTCATGCAGAAACTGAATAGCTTTCTTCCATGTCCAATGTAACTCTTAGCATTTGCAGTAGTGGTTTTCAAAATTCTCAAGTCCTAAGAGATGGAATTTTAAACTTTGAATAGATTATTCTCAGAGTAGTTCTTTTCTGCCTTCTCCTCTGCAATCTTTATCAAACTCTCATAATAGCCATCAAATTCATCAAGTGTTATCTTCATGTTTTCAATGTCATCTTTGTGATGGAAAAAAATAGGTACTAGAAGCAATTTTTTCACACTATCAATTTCTCTAGCTATTACCTTAGCCTTTTTGTCATCTTTTTATTCTAATCTCTCCTTGGATTTAGTGAGTGCAATAAAATCCAATTTCACTAGCTCATCTTCATCCATGAAATCAACATCAAAATATGTTGTATTGTGTTTTCTTGTTAACAATGAAGTAGAAGATGTGATTACCTTAGTTTTAGTCTCATCTTTTTCTTCCTGTTCTTTATGTCCTTCAGCCTGCATTGTTTCACTGTGTTCTTTCTTCTTCTCTTCTTCCTCAGTAATTGTGTTGTCCATACTTTCTACAAATGGGTCCTTCTCATCATTAGAGGTGTCAAGTGTTATAGGTACACCAAAAATATAGAAATCTGGTTATGTGTTAACTTTTATCTTCTCGACACTTGCCTCAGCTAGCTTAGAACTCTCTCCCATTCCTAAGTTTGTAGGAAAAGTGGTTTTAGGAAGTGGAGTCTCCTCAGGAGTAGGATTCATCAATATTTTCTCCAGATATTTCTGAGTCTCCTTAGTGATTTCATCATATCTTATTTCCATGATTTTCAGTAGTACGGTCTTAGTTCTCAGCAAAGGTTTCAATTCTTTAAATATTTTGTCCCTTTCTTGCAAAGATATCACAAGTATCATGTTGTCAATTTCCTGATTTCTGATTGTTTCATCTTCAATCTGTGCTAACTATTTTCTTGTCTCCAATCTCCCATATAGATCTTCAGGTACAATTCCATCAATTTCCAATAGTGTCTTCTTGAAAACAAGTAAGTGATTAATCACAATATCTTCAATCTTAAGTTTGTCTGCTTCACCATACCTTTCACAGTATATATTTACTATAACTATCTTTCCTTGCTCAATAGCTATATTCTCAATCATCTTCATGTTAGGCTTCCATATGCGCTTCTTAGTTTTAGTTTTCTTCTCTTCTCTTACAATACTTGGTTCCATAGGTGATGTCTACCTACTAGATCTGGTGTTTACTCTAGGAGTAATATTCTCTACTTGTGATGTCTATTGTGATGGAGGAGGTGGATTGTCTACCATTACTACTTCAGGAGTGGGAAGGGCTACAATACTAGCACTTTCCAATCTAGAAGATCACTCATCCATTTTCATTTTCACTTCTTTCAATTCTTCCTATGTTAGTCATTCCTTTACACCACACTCATGCACAAGGTTATCAATTTTCCTCTTCCTCAGACCTCTAGTTTGTTCCTCTCTTACCTTAGCAAATTTATCTTCATAGGTTCCTCATCTTTCTTCTGATGTATCTATTTTAGATGCAAGAACATGTTCAAATTTCATAGTAAGTACCTCTGAACTTACCTCATATCCCATAGGATAACACCATTTCTTCCTTGGTGTGATTGCCTCAAAGCATACACAATCAGTTTCAACCATGAAATAGATTGTATCCTTGTATTTCTCAACTATGTCATCAAGTATCCTATATTTGTCTTTCATATGCCTCTAAAGGATTTTGATCATTCCAAATAATTCACCATCAACCCATGTTCTATTCTATCTTTTGTAACTCTATGTGATCATAATACTAGTAGGTATCCCTGATTTCCAACCACTAGGGTGCATACCTAGAAATTTGTGTTCAATGTGAACAAACATATGTACCCACAGGGAGCCAAATCTAAAGGTCTTCGTTTTTTCTTTCTTTACCAGTTTTACATTCTCAAGAAATTGTTGTGCCATTACTTTGCATAGGTTATATTTTACATTTTCTTTTACCATTCTCCATGTCACCATGATAACTCCTATAGATACCGAGTTAGGTCTACTATTGTAGTAGAATTTATATCTAAGTATCATAGCAGTTAGCCTCACATCTTGTTGAAATAAGTCATTTATAGTTATTGCTCGCTTGTTCCATTTAGAGTGTGTTAGGGTTTCAACTTGCTTCTTCACATGCTTTTCTGCAACATGAATGATTCCTGTATTATCCAATCTAGTAATCTAATTTATTAAATCACTGCAAATCTTCATAGGATGATCATCTACCCAAATGAATTGATCATTTAATTTTCTCAGTAATATCTTGAACCACTCATCTTCATTAAATTCATACAAATCCAAAATTTTCATAATAATCAACTGATCAATGTGTTTGAACTCATCTCTCATGATTCCTTTATTAGTCATATACTCCATCTCAATATAAATATCATTAGTGCCTAGTATATCATACTTACAATGAATGTAAGCCCTAATATCTTCTATGAGTAAAAATCTGTAGGGTCTCTATAAAAATGATCCTTCGGGGTCTTCTTCACAAGACTTGAACAAATTTTTCTTCAACTTATACCTAGGTCGATCTACAACATTGTAAATAACAGGTGCATCCATAGCTAGATGATGTAAATACCTCTTTCACAATGAATTTTGAGTTTTCACTTCAATCGATCATGCAAGGAAAATGTAGCATATATTGAATCTATCTGGTCTCTGATCTCCTTAGGTAACTCTTCATCAAATGGTAAGGAAATGGATCTTCATGTGGTGCTTTATACAATGTTTAAGTTATAAAATTCTACTTTACCCAATACTGTCCAGTAGGCTATAGATCTCGCAATCACATATATGCATCGTCTGATGTTGCGCTCTTAACTATATACTCCATGATGTCAGCCATGTTCATACCTAATCTCACATGAGCTCAATCCACAAGTTTTAGGGTGGGATATATTCTGATGTCTTTATCCAATGCTCCCCCTAAGGCCATGATCGGCCATTAGGTCGATTATGTTTTACTACCATCAAGAAAAGATCCAGTAGCATCAATTGTCTCATGCTGAACCTCTGTCTCACTTGTTTCTTTGATCTTCCATATCTTACTTCTATTATCTTCTACTTTCTTAAAACAACTGTCAAAATCATTCTTGAAATCTGCAACACTTTTACCAATATCACTTCTATTCTTCTATGTATTCATAGGAGGTGGTACTCTTCTATTGTTTGCTCCATTATACCTACAAAACTTTGCTATATGACATGGATTATTACATTTGTAACATATAGGAGGTCTTCTTTCCTAATTTACTTGTAGCTTACAGTACTTTGTAATGTGCCCAATGTTACTACATTTGCAGCATGTAGGTTTCATGATAGGTTCTCTTTCATTGTCTTGTCTATATCCAAATTGATTAGGTTTCCTGCATTCTTCTTTCTTGTGGCCATATCCATTACAATTAAAACAATATCCAAAAAAGCTCTTAAAAGGGGTATTACCTCTGCAGTCTCTTTTCATGTGTCCAAACTTGTTACATCCAAAGCATTTACCTCTGAAAGGTCTGATCTTCTCTAGGTTCTTCAATAGTAGGTTTTTTAACACCAATCTTTGCATTAGATTTGTCTTCCTGATTCTTTGAGAATTCAGCTTCATTGATGCCAGTACTAGTCATATCACCTTTAGGTTCTTGTCTATCTCTTTGTTCATCGATCAAATCACTACTGGTGTGAAGTTTCTCAATGTGTTTCTTTGCCTCAAAAAGTTCACCTTTTATAATCTGTTTGTGTTTCTCCAGTTCTAGAGACTTGTTCTTGTAGTTTTCAGCCTCATTCTTCATTTGTTCTAATGCACTATTCAAGGTTTCTTCAATCTTCTTCATAGCATCCTTTTGTAACTATATCTCTTTAGTCATAGCTTCATTCTCAAGTTTCAAAGTTTCATTTTCTTCTTCAAGTTGCTTCATTTGATTTGAATTGTCTTTGACTGAATCTTCTTTTATCTGACCCACAAAATCTTGTCTCTGACTTTTGGAAAGTTCAAGCTATTCTCTAAGTTTCTTTATAAATGTCTTAGCTCTTTGCATGTTGAATCTTAATTCTCCATTCTCTGCTTTTGCTTTATCAAGATATTCAAGTGCAACATCAAATTTGTCTTGCAAACTGTCCAAATCCATTCTCATCTTCCTTAAGCTATTAGAATTTCTCTCCAAGGGCCAAAAGATCTGATACCAATTGTTATGATTAGGCAATACTGAGAGGGGGAATGAATCAGCATTACAACACTTATTACAACTTTTCAACCAATTAAACATTAACCATATACTTACATAAATGAAAAGAACACAAGAAAATAACATAGTACTCATAATATCATAATTTTTTTGTTGAGAAAACCCTGGCCAAGGGAAAACCCCAGTGGGGATGGTACCCACAAGCATGCACTAAAGTATAGTGTCCCTGTTAGGAGACCTAGCCCTATTAGGAGCTGAATATTACATAGTAAATTTCCTTGTTAAATGAATTACAACCCTGTTAAAGGTATAAAACACCCTGTTAGGGGCCAACTGAGCTTACAACTTTTACAATGTAATTCTGTTACAAAATGTTCTCAGTAATGAACCAAAAAAAGAATCTCTAATGCTTAGGTAGCTCCTGTCATAGCTCATCAATTATCTCTATCATCCTCTACTCTGAAATTCGCATATCATCCATCCAATCATCTCACATACATCCATATATTCTCAACAAAAATTTCTCCATATATATATATATATATATATATATATATATATCTATATATATATATATACATATATATATATCTTATCTCTTAACTAAGTCAGCTCTCTTAACCAAATATTACATAGTCGACTCTCAATATAAAATAAATTTAATAAAACAAATATCAAATGCAAATTTAGATCTCTTACATAATCAAAGTGTAGGTTATCAATAACCATAATTCAACTCTGATTGCCTGGAGTTCATGTCATACTCTTTGAATCATCGCTTCTGTCCAACTGCTCTGTATCACTGTTCTGCTACTGTCTGTCTGTCTTCAAATCTCTCTAAATTAATGTAAAATTTACAAAAACAAAATTGATCTTAGGTGGAGGTCATATATACCTCATACTATCTTCCTATAAGCTTGCTTTCCCTAATTCATTGATCTCAATCTTTGATACCCAAAATACCTCTGTAACTATGCTTCTGTACTTAGTCAATTTCAGAGTCATCAAAACTCAACTTCATAGGAATCAATCTGTAACCCATATGTGTTGCCATAAATGACAACTAAAAAGTGGATCTCACCATGCAAAATAGATCATTTTCCAACAAGAATATCTCTAGCCACTTCCAACAGTTATAGCTTCTCTTGGAGGCCAAGGTGGTGGAGGAAAGGTTGGTGGATGGAGTGGATAGGTTGGTGGCGCAGACTATGGTGTTCATGGCGATGATGGTGGTGGAAGAGTCAGGGTTTGATGTGGTCATGATACTTCCAAAAAAATTGGTAGAAAGGTTCCTCCTAGGCCTAGAGTTTCTCCAGTTCATGGATGGGAAGCTCAAGGTTATCTAATAGCTAGATAGGGTGGACAACCAGTTGCCCCACCTATTTTAGTTAATTCTATTTCTCCTTATCCTCCTACTCCTCTGAGTCAATATATTCAGATGCTATAGGAAGGTATGAGAACTTTGTAGAGTTAAATTTCATATTTTATGATATTCATCAAAGGATTAACCTAAACCTAGTCAGACAGGGCCATCTGTATAGATAAATCCATCATGTGTAGGTAATAGTAGTGGTCTGGATGCTATCACTAGTGGTGGTCCCCCTTTAGGTGCAAGTGGATACATAGGTAAAATGAATGGATAAATTTAGGTTGCCCCTATTGATCAGTTGTGACATGTATATTGATGTATCACGATTTGAGACTCTTGTATATCACTAGACATTTAATGATGCAATTGTCTATGGACATTGGATGTGGACACTCTCACCCTTTTTTGATACTCGTGATTTATCTCCTTTTGATGTCATTACATGTTGGACTTTATTTTTTTGATGATTTATATACATGATGCAGATGGATGCAGTTTTCCATGGTTCCCTATATGTATGTTGTTCTTTTTCTATGCAGGATGTATGGATGCACTTGACATTACTTAGATGTTTATGTATGGCTGCATATTGATACTTACATGTATAGATGCATCAATGTGGATGTACTTATTTGACCTAGATGAATGTATTACTTATATGAATGATGTATGCAATGTTTATGTATATGTATTGATGTAATAATGACGTTTAATGAACTTAATGTTTTTAATGCTTTATAAAATGCAACTAAATGGTAATGCAATTTAAGTAATGATTAATGATATCTAATTGATTTAACGAATAATGTTATACAATTGATTTAATGAATAATGTTATTATCTTAATATGCACATGAAATGCAACTAAAGTATAATGAAGCTAAATGTCTTTAAGGATAATGATTAATGTAACGACGTAATATGTGACTTATGTAATGATTAATGCTCTTCTTATAAATGATGTAATGATTAATGAAATTATTTTGATATGCAATGAAATGTACCTAACTTGGATAAAATGAACCTAACTACAAGTTAAAATGCACTTAATGATAATTCCCTTTCAATGAGAATGATTAATGATTTTCATAACTATATGATGAAATTCCATGACCTAAATGAACCTACATGAAAATGCATTGTTTTTTTTAAAATCCAATATATTTCACCTAAAGGATAATGTTGATGATTTGACCTTGATTAGCTTTTACACACCTTGAGAAATCCCACAATTATTACCAATGCAAGATTAATCTAAATGATTGCAACAGGTAAATGCAACTAAACTATTGTCACTTTTCATAGGATATTTTTTGTTTGCTATATCATCATTAAACTCTTTTGGATCATTGAAATTTGTAAAACCGTCACTGGTTATATTTTCAACCATGATGATATGAATGTTTCTTTCAATCGATTCAATTTTACGAGTGGGTCCTAGCATTATGATATGGAAAACCAAAATGGCCAAGGCATCCTTTGCATAAACAAATAAAGACTTACTCCCTTTTATATGCAAGTGTCCTCGATGATTCTTTGATGATCATGTCTTTACACAAGTTTACATACTTCTATGAATTAATCTCATAAGCATAAAATCAAGAGAATATCATGCTTCATCATTGATCTTCTAGTAAAAAATGCAACTTTGAGTTGCTAAAAGACATGATTTGTGAAAAATCAAGAAACAAACACCTGAATATCTTTGTTTTTATTAGTTGATCCATATTTTTAGAATGATTTCATCTATCTTCACCATTTTGATCTTGATCAAGCTTTTTAATTTTATGTTTCAATTGGATTGGATTTGTCACTTTTGAGTTCGATTGACTATTTTGATGTTTGAAATTTGAAGTTTTTGAATTTATTGAATAGATCCAAAAGTCATGATCTTGATTTTGATTAAGCATGTTTGGGGTCATACTTGTGTTTGATTTGATAAGATCATTAGGTTTGGATTGTGCCCCTAGCTTGATTTGACTATGATGTTGGACTAAGAAAAATTCCTAAACCATGAAAAATTCTTTGTGGAGAGCCGAGCTATGCAATTCTAAGGGTTTATTATGACTATCTACATGGATGGTGGAAATGTAGATGAATGTGTACAAGGATGGAGGAAATGAAAATGCAATGCTTGATAGATAAATGAGCTTAACTTAGAGAAAATAATGCATATTTTTCCGGTTTTCACTACTTGGATTTATTGCATTTTTTCTTTTTATTTGCTTTTTTTTTACTACAAAGGTGCTCGTTTACTAGGTTTTCACCAAGGTACTTTTTTTCTTTTTCACATTTTTTTTGTATTTTTTATTTTTTCCATTAGTTTTTATTTCTTCAGGATCCATGTTTATTGTTTTTGAATTTTTCAAGTTCACATTTCATTTTACAAACTGATACTCTTTTATCTGATACTTTCTCAACTGATCAAATATAGAACCTCTTAAGATGAATGTTACTTAATTATGGGTTTTCATTTTATTCTGCCTCACATATGGCTAGTTTATAAGTTCATGTTCCATAAGATGATGTGATGACAAAGGGTCCTAGCCAATTTTCTTTGAATTTTCCTTTCATTTCTCTTTCTTGTTGATTCTTTGGGTTTCCTCTCAGGATGATGTCGCCAACATAAAAATATCTAGGTTTGATCATTTATTTTAGTTCCTTCACATCCTCTTTTTATATAACTTTAGGTGATCATATGACTGGTGTTGACATTCTTCTAGCAATTCTAGTTCTTGCAACCTAGAAACTCTATAATCATCATATGTCAATATGGCCTATAAGGAAACTCTAAGTAAGGGAATCTCTACCTCCAAAGGTAATACTTCTTCGAGTCCATAGACTAGAGAGAAGGGTGTAGTTCTTGTAGGTGTTATGATGTTGGTCATATAAGCCTATAATGTTGGATTCAACTGGATGTGCTAATCTCTATCTAATTCATCAATTATCTTTTGAAGGATCTTAAGGATGTTTTCATTAAAAGCCTCTTCCTTTCCATTTCCTTGTGGGTAATAAATTGATGATAAATGTTGAATAATATGAAATTCCTCACACAACTCTTTTAAATCCTTTTTCTTGAATTGTTTCCCATTATCTGTTATAGCATCATGTGGGATACCATATCTAAAAATTATGTAATTCAAGATGAACATTGAGATTTGTTTTCTAGTGGCAGTTGATAGAGGTACAACTTAACCCATTTGGTGAATTATTATGTTGTTCTAACGATGTATTTGTGACCATTTGAGGATGGAGGATATATCATTCAAATCAAATAAAAACCCCTTTGATAAAAGGGTCAAGGTGTAGTCAAGGGATTTAATTCTTGTGCTAGCACATGTATCAAGTTCCCATGAAATTGACATTTTTGGCAAATCTTCACAAACTGGCATGAATATTTTTCCATTGTTGGTTAACAGTTTGTCCTTCCTTAAGATTTATAATCTCTGACTCTTCAATACACCCAAGGTGAAAGAACAAAAGGATGTTTACCAACAAAAGGGTCAGTGTAAGTCTCCTATCACTGCCCTCTGAATTGACAGGTACAGCTCCTTGATTGTGTTTAATCTTCAATGAATTTGTTTCTTTTGATCATCAGATTATCTTCTTATGAGTTTTAACCAAATTGCTTGTAGGCACAAACAATTCAGGCAAAGATAAGGTTTAATCTATATTCTAATCTAATCTATCTATTCTAAAATGCATAGTCTACTAAGGGGAACATAAGCATAATCATACATAGATAGCAAATAGAATTGCTTATGCTGCAACTACTAACATGAAATGGAATTCAAGTAGGAATTATAGTTCCATATACAACTGTACTTTCTATTCCAATGCATCTAAACTACTGAATGAATAGTAGAAGGATTATACATGAAAAGTAAATAGA